>QEPC01008874.1:7344673-7362233 GCA_003113815.1 Sphenodon punctatus | reverse complement strand
CAAGTGCTTTTTAAATGCCAGGGACATCTTGACACCTCATCTAACATGAAATATTGGACCAAAGCACATACTTAGCATACTCAATATCTGTCGTATGCAGCCATCTGTGACTATAAGTGTTTTCTCACAGAGAAAACTCTGTCAACTTCAGGGTTGCAAGCCAGAGGAATTTGCCCCAGGGAACTCCATTGAAGTCAATGGAACTCTCAATACAGAACGTTAGCTCCGCCTTAACTAATGGAGCCACTAGCGTGACTCCATAATAATTTATCTGTTCTAGTTATATCCTAATACATATTTCTGCTTTTGCATAATAAAAATATGTGTTGCATCCTTATGCGCTTTTATGCCTGTGGAGCCTCACTGATGTGAATGTGGCTTGGCTGACACGTACATTTCGGATTGCAGCCATAATAATTATTTTATGTATGCATGAAGTCAGAAAAGTCATGTTCCTTGAACTATGATGTGGCTGATGCACTTGAGGAAAGGAGATAGGTACCTTTCCACCACAGCTTCTCCACCATACACCTCCTCAGTCCAGAAGCCTGCAAGGGTATTCTCACTTCTGCTGTAAGTTAGAACAGCCTCAGACTTCTCTAAATTGTTCCAGATGAAATACCTCCTTGAGGCCATTCTGCTGGGCCAAAATTGCAAAAGGACAGAACATTCTGGCCATGCCACTCCCATTCCAATCATGGGAGCAAATATTCCTCTACTTTGGCTTTATGCTCCCCAGGGACTTCTCTGTGAGAGAAGGATTCCACTGCTGCTCCATTAGTGTTCTGCCTATTTTCTAGTGATAAGTGTAAACCCACCAAAAGAATGACAATAGTATACTGTGCTGTCAGGGGTCAGACCAATGGAGCTTTTTGCAAGTCAGTTAGAATCCTGAATAAGGCAGACCCCAGCAGGAACATTCAATACAGTGCTCACTTGTCCATGGGGCTGCAGCACCTCTACACTCCTAGAGAGTGTGTGTGGCAACTGCTCCTATCCCAGAACTTCAAGAACCTACATTCCAACCTCTGGGCAATGGGCCATGACACTGCATGAGACCAGCACATAATAGAGAATGACTGCTAGTCTGATCTCTGTTCAACCCCACAGACATTTATATGAGAAAAATAGTAGTGAAAATAATTACTAGCATATGTAGTTCACCCACATTTCTATATAAGGTCCAGAACCTGCAACTGGATCAACCCATCCAGGTCTTTCGAATCTCATGGAGCTCTGTCTAAACCAGTCGTATTGCATGAGTGTAAGGGTCTGCCTATATAAAAGGGATTCCAGAGAAGAGCCTAAAATTGCTTTTCAATTAACTAAAGCCCTCCTTGAGCAAAGCTCTAAATTACATACTTAAATCTAAGTGCACGAGTAGACTTACTGATTTCAGTACAGCTACTCAATAGTTATTAATGGTAATAGGCTGAAAAACTAAACATTGGTTTTTCATTGGGGGAGTTTCCCCATATTTTTAAATAAAAAGGAAATGTGTTTAAACAGACCTCTCAAGAAATAGATCCAGGTAGATTCAGCTATACAAATATGTAAAGGTAAAGGTTAAACATGTATGTAATGTGAATGCTGAGAACTGGAAACTCACTTAATGCAACGGAGAAATGCTAAGTCATGATCCTGAGCAAGTGTGTAATCAGAAAAAGCCTAAACACCTCTGCAGACACTAGCCATAGACCATTGAGTTGCAAATGGATTTCTTCCTGTGGACATGACAGAAAGCACAGAGTCACCTGGCAGGAAAATCAAACAAAGGACCCTGGGAAAGTACTTAAGGAGAGAGCTTGTTGAAATTGAGCATCATCTGCATGAGAACTTCATCTGCATCATCATCATATCTTACCAGCCAGAGAAGGGCTGCACCAAAGGAACCATGAAATAAGGACTCTTGGAAACTCTAAGACTGGTACCCAGCTAATCTTTCCACCGCTGGCTGTGACACAAACTGAAATATCCTTGGACCTTGATTAGGGTAAGCCTAAATTAGGAGAATCCAAGTACCGATAGGAATGCATTATTGGTTACGTTATTTTGTTTTCTGCACTCTCGACTATAATCTTGTACTGCATACTTATTCATGATTTATTCATTAAACTTCTTTTAACTGAACTTAGTATGGTCCAGTGGAATTGCTAATCCTAACATTGGCGGAACACAGTTTGGGGTTAATTCTGTGTTTACAAACACAGATGAACCTAGAGAGAAAGAGTCTGTGCTGGGAAACTCTGTGGCTGAAAAGGTGACAAGAAGGATCACCCGTTGCAGGCTCAATCAGTTCTAGAGAGAGAGCTGATCCAGTGTGGGAGCTGTAATCCAGGAAAGCTGAGTCATGACTGTTTCATGCACGGTGTGCTGTGCGATAAGGAAGAGACAGGATGTTATCAAACACAACCAAACTCTTTATTTAACTAAGCTTACTCCATGAGACTGTGCCTAGCTCATGCACACTCTCCTTCACAAACTCTGCTGTGTTTCCTCTAAACAGCTCCCCCCCCATGCAACTCCAGTCCCAACCTGCAGGTTCCTGAAGGACCCTGGGAAAGTACTTAAGGATATGTACATCTTTCCCTTTAACAAAGAAAGGAAAAAAGTTGTTTTGTTGCTGTTGGACGTCATGGTTTACTTGCCGGGGGCAGAGGTTGCAAGCACATAGCGCACCGTAGAAGCATGGCCTTTACCGCCAGCTATCTGTAGTGTCCTAGGCTCCCGGGATCAGTGAATGCAGGTGGAGGCAGGTCCTGAGCATGCTGCGCACTCCCTCCCTGTGTCCGTGGGCGCACCGCGAGTGATGGTGGCGTTGCAGCAGTGGCTGGAGGCGGGACGGCTGGAGGCAGAGCAGCTGAAGGTGAAGCAGCGGGGCGTGAGGTTGGAAACGGGGGCTCCCCGTGGTTCCGCAATGGATCTTGTGAAAAAAAAACCCGGTCCCAGCCCCTCTGTGCTTCAGGCCAGGTCCTGACACTGAGTTACAGTTCCGGGTGCAGGACTTCTTTCTGCCCCGAGGTGACTCTCCTTTAGTGGACTTAAATATTCACAGCTGTTTCTGTCTGTAGTCTTCCTGCTCATTTCTGTTGGCTCTCCGTCCTCTGGCCAACTGAGTATTAAGGCACGATCCAAATCCTCCTGGTAAGGATCTCTTTGTTCTGTGCCTGTTTGCTCCCTTCTGCTGCTCTGCAGTTGCCTACGATTTCGTCTTAATCTCTGCCCTGCATCTGTAATTACCTCATATGATCTTAGTCCTGCTTCTGCTTCTACTGTAGCCTTTTGCCATTCCTTTGTGTGGCTGTGGGGTGGTTGGGCCCATACCTTCTCCCCTGTTCAAAGGGGCCTGAGGTCCTTGGTGCCTCTGTGGTAGTACGTTGTCTGTCTGATCTGGTGTTCTTGAATTTGTCTCTGTGTAGCCTCTACCCCACTGGGCTGCAGCAGGCTCTCTCTCATAGGGAGTAGTGTCTTTGTTCTTCTGCCCATCAGTAGGTGTGCTGGGCTGCTATTGAGTCCTTGGGAGGGGGTATTGCGATGGTCGAGCAGATCCTGGTCTGTCTTCTTTGCCTTGAGCATCAGTTTCTTGGCCATCTTGACTGCGGACTTTGCCTTCCCATTGCTTTGTGGGTACCCGGGGGATGAAGTCTTGTTGTCAAATTCCCATTTCTTGCTAAAACGTTTGAATTCGTCTGCTGTATATTGTGGCCCATTATCTGAGCACAAGATGTTGGGTATCCCGTGCCTTGCAAAGTGTGCCTTTAGTTTCCTGATTATGGTTCTTGCTTGCATGAACCATAGGTAGTCCAGGTAGACTCCAGTAAGACTCCAGGTAGTCTACTTCCCAGAAGTTGGAGTAATAGTCACTGTGATCATGTAGTTCCTGTCACTGAGTGTGAACAGGTCAGTGCCCACCTTTTCCCACAGTCGTGCTGGGGCATCATGGGGCTGTAGAGTTTCCTTTTGTTGTCTGTCTCCATATTCCTTACACACCTCACACTGCTCCATGTATGCTCTCATCTGAGAGTTCATACCTGGCCAATAGATGCACTCCCGGGCTCATCTCAGGCATGCCTTGATCCCCAGGTGTGAAGCATGTATTCTTTCCATAATGTCCCATTTTATTTCTGCTGGGTTTACAGGTCTGTCTCCTTTGAACAAGATCCCATCTTGCATGCATAGTTTGTCCCTCACTGGCCAATATGGGGTAACTTCCTTGGATAACTGATCCTTTTGGTCTGGCCAACCCTGGAGTACAGTTTGCATCACTGCTTGTAGACTCTCATCTCGTTCTGTACTTTCTTGTATCGCCTGGAGACTCCCCTTGGAGATAGGGAGGTATTGTAGCAGGTTGATAGACTCTATCTCCTGTTCCACAGAGCCACACAGACTATACTCGGGGAGATGTGCCCCACTAAGCGTATCTGCCATTATCAGTGACTTTCCTAGACAATAGTGTATGCTCACATCATAGCGTTGGAGTCTCATTAACATGCGTTGTAGTCTCTTGGGTGCACTCAGGAGTGGCTTCCTCATTATACTTTCCAATGGTTTGTGGTTTGTTTGCACCTCCACTTTTTGTCCAAAGGTGAACTTGTGGAAGCGCTTTGTTCAAAACAGCACTGCAAGGAGTTCCTTTTCGATCTGAGCATATCCTTGCTCTGTGTCCGGCAGGGCGCTGCTAGCAAAAGCTATGGGCTGCTGGTTTTGCATTAGTACTGCACCTAGGCCTCCTTTGGAGGCATCACATTGGAGTTGTAGCTGTTCTGCCGGGTTATAGTCAGGGCCCCAATTCTTCTGTGAATTTTTTTTTTTAAATTCTGCAGAGCCCAAGGCCTGATTCTGCACCTCACCTTACCATGCCCGAGGGGGGGGCAGCCAGGGCTTGCCTCCTCGCCCCCCCCCCCCCCTGCACTGGTAAATCCTTCCTCCAGGCCTGTCTCTTATACACATCTAGATGTGTATAAGAGACAGCCCCTGCACTGGTAAATCCTTCCCGCTTAGCAGTGACGGCCAGCTGCTCTCCTCAGCACACTCATCCCCACCTAACTCCAGGGCTTCTCCAAGCAGTGCAGCCAGACGACGTCATCCGGCTGCGTCACCCTGAGAGGCCCCATTGGGAGGGACCAGTCAGAGGCCCTGGAGCTGGGTGGGGACGAGTGTGCTGAGCGGAGCAGCTGGCTGTCACTGTTAAGTTAATTTTAATTTCTAAACTGGGAGGCAGCCCCTGGCAGCCAGCGGAGGCTGAGGAGGCGAAGCCCCAATAATTTGTTCATCCCCCTCCCCCCGGGAATCTCCTGCCCCGCGTCTCCCCAGCGCAGGCTAGAAATTCTGCACTGGGGTAAGTCGGGCAGGAGATTCTGTGGGGCGAGGGGGATTCTGCAGGAAATCTGCGAATCGCAGACCGGGGGAGAGTCAGGGTCCTGGTTATAGTACTTTAGGACTGGTGCCTCACTGACCAGCTTCTTCACTTTTTCAAATGCCTGTTCCTGATCTTCTGACTAGTCCCACATTGCATCCTTGTGAGTTAGCAGTCGTAGAGGTTCAAAAGCTTCTGATAGGTGTGAGCAAAATCTGGCTAGATAGGTGGCCATTCCTATAAACCGTTGAACACCCTTCACATCTTCCGGTCTGGGCATTTCCATGATTGCTCTCACTTTTGGGGGGGTCTGGCTGGAGCCCTTCTGAAGTCAGAAGGTGTCCTATGTAGGGAACTGTAGTTCTCCTCAAATTTAGCTTTTCCTTATTCAGTTTAATGTTTTTTTTCTCTGCATCTATTTAGGAGTTGCCTCAGCTTAGTATCGTGATCCTGGGTAGCTTCTTCCTCACTATCCCCTTCACCTACGATCAGGATGTCATCTGCCACAATCTTGATGCCTGGAAGCCCCTCCAGGGCCCAATTCAGTTTGTGCTGGAACACTTCCAGAGCGGGACTGATTCCCATGGGCATCCTTACCCAACGGTACCTGCCAAACGGTGTTGAGAATATTATGAGATGGCTTGAGGGCTCATCTAATTCAACATGCCAAAATCCATTTTTTACATCACACACGGTGAACACTTTTGCCTGGGACAGGTCAGGTAATATGTCTTCAATAGTGGGCAATGGGTAGTGGCTTTGTGCCCGGTTAAGTGGCTTTGGATCTATGCAGATCCTCAGTTTGCCCATTGACTCATGAAGGTGTACCCGGTCCCCCAGAACCCTGTGGAAGCACTGTACAACTCCTGCCTGTGTTCCAGCAGGACCGTGATGGAGCAGGCCTTTGGGACGCTCAAGCAGTGCTGGAGGAGCCTTGCTGGCCGCCTGGACTACACCGTGGAGACCTCTGCTCTGGTGATCGTGGCCTGCTGTGTGCTGCACAATGTGTGCGAGACATAGAAGGCTGCCCTGGAGTATCCGGAGCCCAACCGCCCCCCAGGCCCAGTGCCCCTGTATGTAAATGCTAACAACCCGCAAGAGTACCGTTATGCCAAGTGCATCTGGGACGCCCTGGCGAGGCGCATCAGCCGCGAGACCGAGGTGTGAGGGAGAGCACCGCCCCCACCACCCCAGTGGTGCACCCGGGGGACCCTGGGCCCTGCCTCTGCATGCCCCCCCAGCCCCCCTGTCACCCAGATAGTAGCACAGTAGACAGGACTACATTTCACCCATTTATTGTCACCCTATATACATGTGCACCCTCACACCCATTACCACCCCATACCCCCACTGGTGCATCCCCTCACAGTGCCCTCCCCCTGGCCTCCCTCCCCCCATGTATCTGGGGTCAGCCCCTCAGCTGCCCGGTGGTGGACACCGAGCTCTCTTCCCCCCACTGTCTGTGTCCCTGTTGGTGTCCTGGGCCACCTCACTGTCTGGAGGGGTGGCAGGTGGGGGGGTGGTCCCGGGAGTCTCAGGGGGGGCCCCCTGGGTGACTGCACCCTCTGGGCGGCTGGGGGCCAGGGGAGGCAGATGTGAGGGCCCTGCGGCCGTGGAGGCAGCTGGTGCGGTGGAAGAGGCAAGGGGTGCCGTGGGGCCCGGCAGGGGGCCCGGGACAGGCTGTGTGGCCAGGGGGGCTGGAGCCATGGCATAGGTACATAGCGTGCCGGCATGGAGGAGCAGGGAGGTCCCAATGTCCTGGGACCTGTCCATTTTAGCGGAGTGCTCCCTCACCATGGCCTCGATGAAGTGCTCCAGCTGCCCTATCGCCTCCACCTGCCTCCTGTGCTCGTGGCACTCCCACCTCCGCTCCAGGAGCACCTCTGCCTGGAGCCTCTGGTCCCTTGCCTCCAACTGCTCCAGGGACCGCTCCATCCTGTCCACGGCTGCAATCATCTGCTCCCCCTGTTCTGCTGAGGTCCAGACAATTTTCTCTGCCTGGTCCTCTCTCTGGCGGCGGACCCGTGCCCGGTGCTCCCTCATCCACTGTGCTGGTGGGATGGGCCCGGGTGACCGTGGGTGCCCTGGCTGCCCTGTAGGATGATGGAGGGGTGGTCTGTTATCGAACCGTGTGCACGCCCCCGGCCCCAGGATGGGCCCGGGTCTCATAGGGCCAGCGGGGTTTCTCTCCTGGACCTTTCCCCCTCCCCCGGGCCCTCCCCCTTCTGGTGTGCCTCACCTGCTGGCTCCTGCTGCTGACTGGCCTCCCGGGTGCTCCCCTCCTTGGCCGGCTGGGTCCCTTGCCGGGGTGCCCTGTGGGTGCATGATGGGCGGGTTGGTGGAGGGGTGCCCGGGGGCCAGGCAGGCCTTGGGCCCCCGTCCCGATGTTTTCAGGGCCCCTGGGGCCGGCTCCAGCCTCTGTCTCCCCCCCTGCCCCCTGGGCCCAGCCCTTCCCCCCCCCTCCCACCGGTTGCTCACTTACCCTCTACGTCGGGCTCCAATTCCTCCAAGCCCGGCCCCTCCATGCCGGAGTGTTCCCCCCCCCCCCATGACCACTGGCTGAGGGTAACGAGGGTGCCAGCCTCAGACTCCACCTGCCCGGCCAGCGGGGGCCGACTGTCAGGGTAGCAGTCCTGGGGTGGGCCTGCTGGTGCTGGAGGTCCCGGGGCATTCCTCCTGGGTTTCTGGGGCCCTGGAGCCAGTGCCTTCTTTTGGGGCAGCAAGGAGAGGTGGTACCTCAGCCCATTCCCTGCCCTGGACCACAGCACACCCCACTAGGCGTGGGGCAATGATGGACCCCTTCATATGAAGGATGCGGTCCAGGGCATTGTAGAAGGGGGCGGTCCAGGCTCCATGGCCAGACTGTGCGTTATTGTCCCAGATGGCCTTGTACCCCCTCTTGAGTTCTTTGGCCTTTGAGCGGCACTGTCTGATGGTCCAGTGGTGCCCTGCCACCTCCATGTCCCTCACTATGTCCCGGTAGATATGTGCATTGCGCTGGTTGAGGGAGGGCGAGCTCCAGCTGGTACTCCAGGGTCCCCAGATTCATATAAAGTCCAGGATCCCTCCCCCCACTGAACCCCTCGGTGGTAGGGTCATCTCCCCCTTCTCCCCTGTGGTTCCTCATCATCATCCTCCTCCTCCACCGCCTCCTCCTCCAGCCGGGCTGGGTCTGTGTCCTTTGGGGGTTCATCCACCCGGGCTCGTTTGCATTTCTGTGGGCAGCACGGAGGGGGGTTTACTGTTTGAGTTCTGTTCTGCCCCCTCCCGGGGCCCTCCCCTGCCCCCCTCCCTCCCGGGTGCCCTGCCAGGCCCCATCCCCCCGGCTGCCCCTGTGCTCCCTGTTCCCCTCCCCATGGGTTCCCTTACCCGTTTCCTGGGCGCCTCCTCCCCCGGTCCGGCTGATGTCCCCGGGGCGGCCTGTCCTGGCTGCACCTGTGGCTCCTGCTGCTGCTGCTGTCCCTCCACCACCTCCATGTGCAGCATGACCTCCCCCTTCTCCTCCCCCCCTCTGCCTGCACTCCCTCCACCGTTGCCACTGCCTCCTCCTCATCCCTCACTCTCTCTCCCGCCGTTCTCCTCCTCCTCCTCGCTCCATCCCGCCACATTTCCCTGCTGCGGATTGCCCTTTAAATCTCCCTCCCCAGTCTGTGTTGTTGCCGGTTGCCTGGCAGCAATGCTGCATGCTTTGACCCCGTCTGGGAATCATTTTCTTTGATCCTGGCTGGTGATTGCCGTCCAGACGTTACTTTTTGTTGTTTCCCAGCGGGAATCACTTTGACCACACTTTCGGAGCTCGTCCCGCGGGGAGCCCAGGAAGCGTGGTTGACATTGACCCCATGTGGGTATTCACTGTGGTGAACATCTGGCGGCCACCAAACAGACTATGGGTACTTTCAGACGATACGGGGCCCTTTGGCCCCGTACCGGCACCACCGGCTTCGTTCCCTGCCGGGGTCACCCTGTAAAGGCCCAACAGACGTGCCGGGGGGATCCCGGCAGGGAAAGTGGGAGGGGCTGGGGCCACGTGGCGCAACGTGCGGCCGCACGGCCCCGCCCCCTCCACACACCCCGCCGCCCGCCCTCCAAGGAGACGGGCGGGCGGCGGGGCCAATGCGGCCACCGCGTCCGGCCGATCGTGCCACGGCCCGGGATCCCGCCGGGGATCCCGGGCCGTGGCACGCGGCCAGACGTTACTTTTCGTTGGCCACGGCCCGGGGTCCGTTTGACCACGCTTCCCGGGACCTTCCCCCGGCTAGCCCGGGAAGCGTGGTTCAAACGAACCCCATGTGCCGATTGACCGTGGCCAACATCTGGCGGCCGCCAAACAGACGTACGGGACACGGTGACCCCAGGTGGGTATTCACTGTGGTTCACCGTGTCAACGTCACGTCTGAAGACACCCATTCAGGGCGCTTTGGCCCCGCCGCGGGTTTGAGCGTGGTTCACTGTGGTTGACTCTGATCTCGTAACATCTGAAAATACCCATTGACAGCCTAGGGTGGGGTAGTGAGACCCCAATCCCATGACACACATTTTTAAATAAAAAGGAAATGTGTTTAAACAGACCTCTCAAGAAACAGATCCAGGTAAATTCAGTCATGGTTGTCTAACAGGAAAGCCCTGGTGGAAATACAGGGAAAGTGACACATTTAAACCATTTGTAATAGTACTTCAGTCACAAAATCCACACAGATCAAATATAGAATCCTAAAGGTAGGCTCCTGAATCCAGAATCAAAATGTATCTAGGTAGGGGCAGGGAATACCAGGCCTGGATGTCAAACACAACCCATGCTTGTTTTTATTTGGCCCCTTTTCAGTTCCTGGATCTGGCCCCTGGAGGAGACCAGTCCCTGCCCCCTAACACTGAAAGAGTGAACTCCAAGAGAACAGAGATATTCAAAGACAGGGGCTGGATCTAAGATATAGATCCATGATCTAGACCCTCCTCTTCCTTCCCCCTCCCGCAGCACAACCCCTATAGCATCCCCCATCCCAAACACCAATCTGGCCCTCTGAGTTTGTACTAATTTTCAGTGCCCCTCCAGAATGGAAAAGGTTCCCCACCCCTGATCTAAGGGATTAGGAGCACAAGTTCCAGCAACTGACCAGAATTTCCAAAGCGCTGAGCACACTGAAGGTGAAAACAGACATGACGCTAACTCCACTTTTACACCATTTTAGCATTTCTTATGCATGTTGCAGGACTGCATAGGGCACCAGTACAGCCCTGCAACATGCATAAGAAATGTTAAAACATTAAAGTGGAGTTAGCGTCATGTCTGTTTTCACCCAAAGTCGCCAGTACTTGTAAACCGTTCAGCTCTGCTAAAAAATCTGACCTCTTATCTAGGTGCCTACATATTGATTTAGAAATCTAACCTTAGGCATTTGCTTTTGAAACTCTTGGTCACAGGCCATTCTCTGCACACTTGAGGCAATATATTGGGGAATTTGTTTTATATCCAAAAGACATCTGAAGCCTAACACTGGTAGATTTATTTTTTATATTTTCAACAAAATGTAATGTTTAGCTAATCCAAAAACAGGGCTTCATTTTCTCTTAAGTCTTTCTTTGTGAAGTGTACTACACTGTAAATAGATCCACGATGGACCGTAGTTTCATCGTGATGCACCTAATTTCCAAGTACTTGAAGATCAGAAAAGGGAAGCTCTTCCTGGCCTTCATGGATTTCACCAAGGCCTTTGACTGTGTCCCACGGAGGAGACTCTGAGCCAAATTGAGGACTATGGGAATAAGTGACAGACTCCTCACAATCTTGATCCAACTACATTCCAATGATGTGGCGAAAGTTAAAAATGGAACTGGGAATGTGCTAAGTGCCCCAAATTCCATCAAAAGAGGTGTCCAACAAGGATGCATCTTAGCCCCGCTACTTTTTAACCTGTATGTTGCGGATTTGGTGAACTTCATAAAGGAGAGGAATCCACATCCTCCGAGGATTTCGGCTTTGTAATATGCAGATGACTTGGTTCTGTTTTCGCAAACTGAAAAAGGCCTTAAAGCTTCAATCAATGGATTAATGGAATACTGTTTACTCAATGGACTTGAAATTAACAGTAGTAAATCTAAAATTATGATAGTGGGGGGTAAATCCCTCTCCCGCAAATGGAAAATTAGGGAGGCCCACTTTGAAGTAGTTAATTCTTTTTCATATCTGGGCATCATTTTTTCATCCAGGGGTACTTGGGCATTACATCTTAAGAATAGAGCGCAACTGTCATTATGTGCATCTCGTTGTCTGCTGAAAGCTATGAATGTCTCCAGGGGAATACCTTTAAGTACTATCCTGAAGACATTCCAAACTAAGATTCATGCTATGTTAACTTTTGAGATAGAACTCATCCCCTCTCCAGACATTGTGCTGGAGAGAGTGCAAAAAAAATTTCTGCGTAGAGTACTTAGAGTGTGCGCCAGTGTCCCGGGTGCAGTTGTACGAGTGGAAGTGGGATGTTAGCCATAGAACATTATGGAAGAATGGTGTTAGCTCGATATTGGACAAAGTTGTTAACCCAGTCGTTGGAGGCCCTGCAAGCCCAGTGCTTAGTTAAGGAATTAAAGCATGATGGCAGTAGACCATATCCCTGGGTGAACCACCTGGCCTCTGTTCTAGCTAGTCTGGAATTTTCCTTTATGTATTTTCAGGGGAAACCCATTACCAGTATAAAGAAGGAACTAGAACAGAGATCCAGGGATCTCGCTATGCAAAAAGACCTTTCTTCACTGAGACTGTGGAAAGTGGCACCCAGGTTGGGATTGGTTAAGACCAGTTTCTCCATGGAGCCTTACTTAGATAAGCTGACCAACAATATCCCTAGAAGGCATTATACCCTTTTACGTTTTCAGCTGACCCAAACCGCAGTAGTAGAGGGAAGGCTGCAAGGAGTTCGGTATGCGTCTCGCCTGTGCTCCTGTGAGTTACAGGAAGTAGAAACCTCTAAACATGTCCTCCTCAGGTGCCTCCATTATTCCCGTCTTAGGGTTTTATGGTTAGCACCTTTACTGATAAAAACCAGGAAGATGAAGATAGCTGATCTTTTCCTATTTATTTCCAACCTATCTCAAGTAGATGATTTGGTAGCAGTGGCAACCTTTTTGGTCCTTGCTGCAAAGAGGCAAATTGCCATCTGGGCATGAATTAAAGATTATGTAACACTTTAGGTCAGCATTGTGATTAGATCATTGGGATTGGTTCGGTCTCTGTGCAGAACTGGAGGTTATCTGGTGGTCAACAAATTTCTTTCTTATAAATGTATTATTGCTTTGTATAATTTTTCAGTTATATCTGGATTTCTATCTCCCAGGTATATTTATTTATAATAATACCTGAGAATTTTGGATTGTCTTTGTATTATATGTTGTTGGGTTTTTTATTTTAGTTGGTTTTACATACTATACCCGCTATGTTTGAATGGAGTTAATTTAATGTACCCAAATGATTATGGTGATTTATATTGTATCTACTTCCTGATGAATGTGGATTATATTGATTCAGGAGGTTTTTCTTTGTATTGCGTTTGGCCATGGCGAAAGCCCATGCCCAATAAACTTATTAATTTATTATTATGATGATGATGATGATACCTCTTGTTCCCCCTGCCCCAGCCTACACCTGATTCAGGGACATTGGGGTGGGTGGGTGGCAAGGAAGGAAGGAAGAGTCTGTATGGACAGGAGATATGGCAAGGTTGATGATAGTTGGGGAGCTCTGCCCCTGGTCCAGCTGTTGTTGGTAAAGGTTCCTACCCCTGGAAGGAGCCATCATTATGATGATGATGGTTGATTGATGATGTACTACACAGTACTTACCTGAAGACTTATTTATTCTCCAAGTTCCTTTAGGATCCACTGCAAGGCCCCCGAATGTATTTTGTACTCCCTCTTTATCTTCTTCCTTTGAATTGTTTTTAAATGGATTTTATATGATTTTATTGTATGTTTATGTGAAATGCTCCAATCGCCATTTGGCAGGGGGGTGCTATAAAAATTAAATTATTATATTATTATTATTATTACCATACCGTATGGCATGTGTGCTCCTTATAATTCTGAGTATCCATATTCAAATGACAATTTTTTCCACAATGAATTTATGCAATAGAGATGAAAAAATTATCTTTTTCTTATCAAGAAAGGAGCTCTTAAAACATTTCCAATAATGTTCCATGAGTCCCACCTTTAATTCTAAAACATTCTTCTTCATTTCTATAATGCTTTATGTCTACTGGCTTGTAAAAAGCAGAATTTATCTTACGAAGCTGCAGTTTAGTTTCACAAAGCACTAAGCTGAGACAACTACTGAAAGCCGCTCAACCAGGGGACCCAGTAAAATATACCCATTAATAAAAATCAGAGCTATTTGCCTCTTAAAGGCTGCTTGCTCATGTTACACAATTTCATGTTAGTTTCTGTCTTACATGAGATTTTGTAATATGAGCACTCACCTTTTCTCATTCGTCATGAAAAGTTCTGTGATTTTCATCATGGATGACAGGGTAGGGAAATGTGTGCATGGAGTGAATTTTTAATGTGAGGTTAACATATGTGATAATTATAATATATAGAGGCTAGCTATAACAGAGTAGCCATTGCCAGCTCTGTTCCAAGGAGTTGGCCCTTTGAATCTGGGGCCCAGAGCCTAGTTCATTAAGCCTAGGTGAGCGGGGCTGAGGCTAAAAGTTAAGAGCCCAGGCGAATGGGCTGCAGGTGGAGAGAGGGAGTGTTCGGAGCGGTGAGTGAGAAGCCCTGGGAGAAGGCACACACAGAAGATGAAAGAACGGTGCAGTGAGAGAGAGAGAGAGAGAGAGAGAGAGTAAACCAGCAGCAGCAGCAACAGTGTCATCCAATAGTGGGAACAAAGTGAAAACAGACTGGGAGCTCTGAGATTGCCTGGTAACTCCGGGAGCTGGGGAAGAGTCTTGTCACACTAGCGTTGTAACATGTGCAGGGATTCGTTAAATTTAACAATGGATCCCTTATGGTCATTTGACCTGGCGCAGGGGGGGAAACCCAGAAGGATAATAACGTGGGCGTGCAGCCCAGCAAGAATCTTGCGTTCCTGCTAATTTAACGTGAGATACTAGGCTCTCACAAGGGACTCGGCACGCATGCAAGCAGCCAGAGTTAGGACCTAATCCCTAATGTGTGACCTAAGATTTCTTGTTTTGTTTTTGATTAGGGCCTTCTGTTTCTTTAATGTAGAAAGGATTGTTTCCTTCTTTAGGGGTATCATGCTCAAAACTATTGGTAGGACCTGACGTATCAGTTTAGATCAGACAAAGATGCAATCTGAACTTGGAGCAGGCCTGAACCAGGCCTTGATGGAGGTTTGAAAAGACATAATTTTCCCCGTTGTTTTCTGCTTTTGCATAGCTCTGAATGTCTAGATTCCTGTAAGACCTGGAAATGAAGAGTAAGACCCCTCTTGTTCCCCCTGCCCCAGCCTACACCTGATTCAGGGACATTGGGGTGGGTGGGTGGCAAGGAAGGAAGGAAGAGTCTGTATGGACAGGAGATATGGCAAGGTTGATGATAGTTGGGGAGCTCTGCCCCTGGTCCAGCTGTTGTTGGTAAAGGTTCCTACCCATGGAAGGAGCCACCAAATCAGGGCTCATTTCCAGGGAGCCAGAGTAAGTCAAGAGGAATGGGCCGATCATGACAAGGTGCAGGGAGATTGAAAGCCTCACATGCTGGCTGGTCCAAATGAACTGCTGAGGGAGCTGAAATTGACAACTCTCTCTTCCTTAATAAAAGGAATGGTGGTTCTGGTAAGAGGCAGGCCACGGAGGAATGCTGTGGGCATCAGCTAGCCACTGGTTGATACAGTTGGGAAGAAATTTTTCCCTCACCCCAGAATTAACTGAAACCAGAGCACTCATTTCTTTGCACTTTCCCAATAGCAAACCTCTGTGGGGCAAAGCCCTGGAAATGGAGTTATTCCACTTGTTGGCAGAAGCAATTGGATATGTTCACTTTCATATTGTCATGACTAATGGCAAGACCCAGGACAGGAATCTGGGTAGTTTTGAGGCAAGGCATGGAGGTTGTTGCCCCATGGGGGAATCTCATTATAACATTGTGGGCATTGCTTATGGCCCACAGAGCTCCTCTGCATACCCAGTGGAGACAGGTGCTGTGTACATTGTGGCGAGGCATGGACATCTGGCTGGCCTGTGATCAAGTAGGACCAGGGTGGAAAGATAGCCAGACATCCCCAAGGATTGCTGGGGGCACCTCAGTGTAGTCTTCCGGGCTTAAGATATGTTTTCCTGCCCAGAGGTTGGTACAGGATGCTTAGATGCTCATAGACCATCTTTGATAGATGGTCAATAAAGCTGCAGCCTTGATAAGCCCAGCATTTGGTGTGCAGTGTCTTCTTCCTGTGGGCATCACTGTAATGTTGAAATACCAGTAGAAAAGCTGCTTTTGCAGAACAGTCAGACTTACCAGAAGCAGAAGTACAGGAAATCTTGGGGGGTAGGGGAGAAATCATCCACATGAGATTTCTAGACTAGTTTTGAAAGCACAAGATTTGTGTGCATGATTCAGATCAACAACCAAACAAAACTTAGAATAGGGGCCATTTTACATGAGATGCTCCCCCCACCCCACCTTGCTCACGTGTGCGACTGGGTGGGCGCCTGTTTGACCGCTGGTGCAGAAGTGTGTGCACACTCCTGCAATGCGCTCCACCCACCTCCACCCATCACCTACATATGATGGCACCAAACAAAATGGAGGCACCTGCATGCGTGGAGATGGGTGGGCATCCATGTAACAGGCCACCCATATGCCGTACACTCACCGTGGCACACACCCATCCCCCCATGCACTGCGGCTCCTCCCGACCCGTTTGAAAAGGGCCTGAGTTAGATGTAGAATTTATTTGGCCACATTTATTTATTTGGTCCACAGTTCTGCAAGTGCAGTTTAGTAGTAGTGTCGATATTGCAGTAGTTCATAGAGACCCCAATGTGTCAGGCACAGGTCTTCAACTTCAGATCAGGCCGGGACGAGTAGGCATGATAGCCCACTTCATTCCAGTCAGGTGGGCCTTCTCCTGGCTGTGTTGGTGGCTAGCCTGGGTTGTAACCCCCAAGGTCTCTGGGGTCACAGGCCAGGCTAGCCACCAACATGGCTGGGAGAACTCTGTGGCCAACATCTGGATGGCCCCCAACAAACATAATGGAGCACCAGCTAGAGCTAGCCATGAACCAGAGAAATGAGCACGTCTACCTGGAGATAGTGTGGGACATGGAGGCATCAGGGCACCACAGAACCGTGGCCCAGGTTAGATCAAAGGTGAAGGAGCTCAAGAGGGGGTACAAGGCCATCCGGGACAACAACCGGTGGTCTGGGTATGGAGCCCGGGCCGCCCCCTACTATGACATCCTGGACCGCATCCTTCGCATGGAGGGATCCATTGTCGCCCCGTGCCTTGTGGGGACTGTTGTGGTCCAGGGCATGGAATGGACCAAAGTACCCCCTCCCCTCGCTGCCCCCCTAGAAGGCACCGACTCCAGGGACCTTGCCCCCCAAGAGAAACGCTGTGGGACCTCAGGGACCAGCAGGCCCCGCTCGCGCACCAGCCCCGAGAGCCTCCAGCCCCTGTCTGGACCAGTAGAATCCGAGGCCGGCACAGTGGTTACCCTCAGCCAGTGGATGCAGGGGGACCCCAGTATCACAGAGGGGATGGCCTCGGAGGGATCCAAGACCAACATCGAGCGTAAGCATGCAGGTGGAAGGGGAGACAGACATGGGGGGATGGGCCAGGGGGGAGGGGGACACACCAGGCATGGGGCCACCCCCAGCAACCCTAGGTCCCCCAGACCATGGGAAGGGGGTCCGGGGGGCTGCTGGGGGACACGTTCACCCAACCCCTCCCATATCCCCACAGGGCATGACACACCCAAGCACCTGTGACAGGCGGGTGAGGAGGATGGCAGAGCTCAACCACCGAGCAGGGCGTGCGGATGATCGAGGCCATCAATCGGATGGAAATGGCCACAGAAAGGGCCATGCAACAAGTGGAGGAAGGGACCAGAGGCTGCAAGCGGAGGTGTGACTGGAACGGAGGCGGGAGCACCGGGAGCACAGCAGGCAGGTGGAGGCGTTTGGGTGGCTGGAACTGGCCATCAACAGGATGGTGAGGGAGCATTCGGCCAAGATGGACTGTTCCCA
>QEPC01008874.1:7321510-7338834 GCA_003113815.1 Sphenodon punctatus | reverse complement strand
CCTGCTGTTCAGGAACAGTGACTAGCTCAGAAGGTGTTGGGAAGGGGGGAGGCAGATAATTAGTTTCGTTTCTTGCAAGCCTCTCCACCCCTGGTGCCTGGAAGTCCGCTCCTCAGTGACTGACACCTCCCTGTCATGTTTGACCTTCCAGTGAACCTTTTTTGCCACCCAAACTCACCCGAATGCGATCCAGACTGACCGAATTGCTCGGCCATTTCACCGTTCGGTGTTCGGTTTGTTCGCGTTTGGGTTTGTGTTCGACTTCGGTCATCCAAACAGGCCAAGTTCGGGCCAAACTTCGAACTTCCGAACTGTGTTCGCCCATCCCTAATCGGCGACCCTTGTCCCTTGCAACCTTCTGTGTGCCCTTGCTAACCCTCCCTTTGGCCCATGGCCTCAGGGTACCAGTCAGCCCACTTCCCTGTTACAGGTAGCTCACCACACGGGCTCTTACCTACTCCTGTGGGGCAGCCGGACCTGGCGGTGGGGTTACTAGGGGTTTAGGGTTGTTGTTGGCTTGATCGTGGTCCAGGTGGGGTGGTGTTGCGGCCTGCTCGAGGGGAACCGGGAGGGGCGAGACCCATCTGGGGAAAACCTTGGTGTTGTATGGGGCCCATGGGGAGGAAGGTGCCCCTGCAGGCTAGGTCAGGGTAGGACACCTGCTGGGGAAACCAGGGTTGGCAGAAGACCTGGGGAGGAGGCACCTGCACCTGTTGGAGGGCGACCTGATGTTCCAGGGCTGCCAGCCCTCCTACTGCAGCTTGGGGGCCCATATCATTCTGGGGTTGCTGCCTCAGGGCCTCCATCTATGCACCTGAAGGCCCATTCAGAGTTTTATTCCAGTGGGACACAGGCCCTCTCCCTCTCCAGCATTTCCAGGCACTGCTCGCATAGGAGGTCGGCAGCCTGACGCCTGTCCCACAGGTGCTCGATGCGGAACCGGATGAGGATGGTGGCTATTATTGCCTGGTCCCTTTCCCCCTCCCACTGCAGTACCTCCCTGGTTCTCACTTTTTCTGAAAACTGGGCTTCTGCCAACCTTCTAGTTTCAGCCAGCACCTCCCTCCCTAGGTCCTTCCTCCTCCGCCGGTTACGAGCCCACATCTCCTGATTCCGCTCTGCACTGCTGGCGACTGCAACCTGAGCAGGAGCCGGAGGCTCGTCTGCATATGGGAGGAATGGTATAGATTAGCAGGGCTACCCGTGCCTTGTACCTATGTGCATGGACCCCCTCCCCCCCTTACTGGGCCATCAGTTGTCCCATGCGTGTCCTTGTCTGTTACGGGCCCCGGTGCGGCCAGGCACCTCCCACCACCTTTGCCATGTCGGTTTCCACCTACTATCGGTGTCCCGGTCGCAGGGCCATGAGATGGCCTCCGGCTCCTCCTCTTCCACCTCCAGGGCCACGACATCCTCCTCCCACACCTCCGTGTCCCCTTGGGCTGTTTGAGGGAGCAACACTTGGTCAGTTCACCTATTCCTCCCTGTTGGGACCCCAGCTGCCATGGGCTGGGACACCCTCGCCCCCCCATCCCCTCTGTGAACCTCGTACCTGGATCATATTCCTCCAGCTCCTGGGGGGGGCATCCCTGGGGTTGGGCCTCTCTGCGATCACCCCCTGTCCCTGTGGGGTCTGCCTGTGTGGGTTCTGGGGGTGCAAGAGGAGGTTGATGTTGCCACTCTCTGCCTCCAGGGATGCCCCACCACCACCACCTCTAGGACGGGGTTGATGCCTCCCGCATCCTGACTGGCCACGCCAGGGGCCGAGGGCTCCCCCTGCACCATGGGATCGGGCAGGGGGGGTCTTTTCTTTGCTCTCTTTCTGCCCCGATGAAGGCGGTGCCGTGGATACGGGAGGCCACGATGTCCCCGTCCATGCAGACAAACCGATTCAGCTCCTCCTAGTACGTCTGTGTTCGCATCACACGACCAGAACTGAGATTGTTGTCCTTGATATGTTTATATCTGGACCTCAGATCCTTTGCCGGCTGCATGCACTGGATTACATCCCTGTTGTACCCCAACTACTGCATGTTCTGGGCGATGCTTTCGTAGACCCGTTTGGTCTTCTAGTTCTGCACCAGGTCCTGATGGACCTTTTTGGCCCCCCCACATGCAAATGAATGCCCTGGTCTCAGTGCTGTCTTCCTGATGGTGCTTTGCTCCTGGGTGTGGTTGCCATCCTGTGGGGATCGGGGGTACTGTCAGCTGTGTGAACGGGTTTCCCCCATCGTTTCCATGGCCCTTGTGGCCACCCTCCACCCTCCCCTGTCCGGGTGAGTTCCCCTCTCACCTACCTTGATCTTGGAGGTGCTCTCCTCCCTGGGCTATGTGGTAGCGACTTGGGTTGGGGATGCGGGTGGAGCCGGAGCTACGTTGCGCCATCTCCTCTGTGTGGGGAGGGGGTGAACGGCCAGTTGCTTCCTTTCTCCCTCCCCCCCCCCCGGGTGCCCGGGGTCCCTCTGCTTACCCTGCACCATCCCACGTATTTCGCGTCACCGGCTCCCTTCATTTTGTCTGTTGCTTTTTTGCCTGACATTTTGGGAGCTGACACACTCATATCCTGTGCCATTTCTCCTTTACGGGCTCCCATCCGGGCGTGGGGCATCTCTCCTGGTGGGTGTGTCTGCTTGTGGGATCCTGTGGGGCCTCTCTAGCCATGTTTCTGTGGCTTCGGCGGACCCTTCCCATGGCTGTTTTTGTTTTGTCATTTACACGGTCGTTTGGGTGTTGGACACCCATCTCCACCCACGGGGCTTTCCGGCTTCCTCCCAGTTGGTCTGTGGGTGTTGGTGGGTGTGGGTGGTTCAGGAGCGTGCACCCACCCACTGGTGGACATTTACATAGACTCTCCCCCACCCAACCAATGGGTGTGCATGGGTGGGTGCTGTCCGTGTAAAAACAGTCATAGTTTCAGCATTGATTCATATAAGTATCATGGTGGAGTAAATTAGCAAGGGGACTTCTGCTTGCTGCAAGAACTTATACGGAATCAAAAAGATTTCTAGCTATGGGAATTTTCTTACTCTATGTATTTTATACTTTTCCATCCATATGAAAAAAATGTCAATTCCAAAAAGCTATTTATTAAGGGCAAGATTAAAATGACTCCCAGATGGTTCATACATTTCTTCCGTGCCAGCGTTGCTCAGTTTATAGGTCAACATCTTATTTCATAATGAAAGAAGGGAGACGTGGTGCTGTTATGGGTCAGGTGCTGAAATCTCTGTCACATTTCCAGAGCAATATGAAATTCCCATAAATCATTACTCCTTTAATTTGCCTGCCAACCAGCCAGTTTGGAGGATTCCCACCATATTCTGAACTTTTCTTATTTTGCTAAGAGTGTCATCTTGTGGAAGTCTGGGAACAATATTGAATCTTGATTGACAGGTGAAGAGGAAGAGATCATTCTTCAACTTGATGGAGCTATCCATTGAGTGACCTTGTTGTTTGGTGGCAGTGGTTGTTTTTTAAAAATGCATAAATAAAATAGAATTATATGGGCTGAACGTTAGCTGATGATTTCCTGCTCCATATCACACCTCCAATATTTCCTGAGGTGAATACGGTGATGCGGTGGGGGGCTACTACATTTCCAAGTACAAGGACATGTGTGAAAGAAAGAGTGCCAATGTGTGTATCTGAGTAACAGAATCAGTGTATAAGTATATCTATGGGTGTTTTCAGATGTTACGAGATCACAGTCAACCACAGTGAACCACACACAACCCCGCGGCGGGGCCAAAGAGTCCTGAACGTGCGATCAGCATTCACCAGATGTTCACCACAGACAATCCCCAGCAGGGGACAAAGCTTTCGAAGGTCAGGCCCAGACCATCTCTGAAAGGGTGGTCAAAGCAATCCCCACCGGGAAACAGCAAAACCAAACAACTGAACGGCAATCACCAGCTGGAACCACTCAAAAGGATTGCCAGCTGGGGACAAAGCACACAGCATCGCTGCCAGGCAACAAGCAGCAACACAAACCAGGGAGGGAGATTTAAAGGGTACACAGCAGCGGGGGAACGTGGCGGAATGGAGCGAGGTGGAAGGGAGAAGAGAGCGGAGGCTGAGCAAGGAAGGGAGGAGGAGGCGCAGGCAGAAGAGGCGGTCATGCTGGTGATGGAGGTGGTGGAGGGAGAGCAGCAGCAGCCGATCCAGGCCGCCCCGGAGCCAACAACTGGCCCAGGGGACAAGCCACCCTGGAAACGGGTAAGGGGAGCAAGGGGGGGCAGCGGCACAGGGGCACCTGGGGGGTGGCAGGGGGGGAAGATGATGACCGTGGGGCCAAGGCACCCAGGCAACCAACCTCCCCCCCCCCTTACAACCCACAGACATGGAAACGGGCCCAGGAGCTGGAGCCCCTGGAGGAGATGGGTGGAGGGCATGTGGAGGAGGAGGAGGAGGAGGACCAGGAGGGCCCTCATAGGAGATGGCTATACCACCAAGGGGAGAAATGGGGGCACAGGGAAACCCAGGACCTCATCAGGATCTGGGAGTCCCTGGAGTACCAGCTGGAGCTAGCGGTAAACCAGAGGAACGAGCACATGTACCAGGAGATTGTGCGTGACATGGAGGCAGCGGGGCACAACAGGACAGTGGCCCAGTGCCGCTCAAAGGTGAAGGAGCTCAAGAGGGGTACAAGGCCATCAAGGACAACAACCGGCGGTCTGAGTATGGAGCCCAGACCACCCCCTACTATGACGCCCTGGACCGCATCCTCCACATGAAGGGATCAATAGTTGCTTCGCTGCTTGTAAGGAGCGCAGTGATCTAGGGCAGGAAATGGGCCGAGGTACCCCTTCCCCTCGCCGACCTCCTAGAAGGCACCGGCTACGGGGGCCCCACCCCCCAAGAGGAATGCTCCGGGACCTCGGGGAGCAGCAGGAACCCCTCACGCACCAACCCCGAGAGCCCTCACCCAATGTCCGACCCAGAAGGATCGGACATCACACTGGTTGCTCTCGTCCAGTGGACGCAGGGGGACCCCAGTAACACTGAGGGGCCGGCCTCCGAGGGCTCAGAGACCAACATTGAGGGTAAGCAAGTGGGTGGGAGGGGAGATGGACCAGAGGCGATGGGCCGAGGGGAAGGGTCACAGGCCACCAGCCCACCCCAAGCAACCCCAGTCCATGGACAGGGGGCCACAGCCCGCCTACAGCCACCCACCCCTACCTATGTCCTCACAGGTCATGGCACGCCCCGGCACCCGGGACAGGCAGGCAAGGGGGACGTCATTGAGCAGCCCAGGGGCAGCCGGAGGTCCCCGGTGAGGCTACATGGCAAGGGGGCGGAGGAGGGGCCCAGGAGTGGGGGGGACCCCAGCCATAGGGAAGGGGGCCAGGGGCACAGGGGGCCACTGGGGGAGGGAAACGGCCAGCCACCCGAGGGGTGGGGGGCACATGAACCCTCTGCAGCAGCACGGGATGGGAGGCAGGTGGCAGGGGCACCTAACTTATCCCAACCGTGCACCCCAACAGGGCGACCTACCAAGGCCCACTCAGCCGGCCCCGTGGCCTCGGCAAAGTGGATGAGGCATCACCAGGCACGGGTACGGTGCCGGAGGAAGGAGCAGGCAAAGGATATAGTCCACACCTCCACCGAGCAGGGCAAGCGGATGATCGTGGCCATCGACCTCATGGAGGTGGCCACGGAAAGGGCCGTGCAGCAAGCGGAGGCCAGGGACCGGAGGCTGCAGGCAGAGGTGCACCTCAAATGGAGGCGGGAGCGCCGGGAGCACAGCACGCAGGTGGAGGCATTCGGGAGGCTGGAGCAGGCCATCAACCGGATGGCGAAGGAGCACTCTGCCAAGATGGACCGGACCCACGACATAGGCACCTCGCTGCTGCTGTACGCAGGAACCATGAGTGCCTACGTGATGGCCACCGCTGCACTGGGCACCCTGAATGCCCCGGCCCCAATGTCAGGCCCTGCGGCGCCCCCACTGCCACCGCCCCAGGCACCGGCACGCCCACAGGGCCCGCGCATCTGCCTACCAGTCCCTTCAAGCCTCCAGAGGGAACAGCCACTTAGGGGGGCCCCTCTGGCTCCAGGACTGCCCTCCCTCCCAATACCGTCCGCCCCTCAGGACACTGAGGCCTCCCAGGACACTTCTGGGGAAACAGACAGTGGGAGGGAGGGGAGCTCCCAGAGCTCCACGGTGGCCACAGGGCAGGCAAGAGGATGGCCCCGGAGGCACCCAGGTTAGGAAGGAAGGGGGGGGAAGGGAAGAAGGGGGAGGGGGATGAGGGGAGGCATGGCACTCAGAGGTGTGTGGTAGTGGTGGTGGGGATACTTGTAGGGTGTATGCACATTATATGCACGGGCACCACAATAGCAGCCACAACTGCGCAACATGGCCCCGGAGATGGGGGTGGGGGGTATCCAGGGGCGCAGCCTGGGTGCCAGTGGCGGCCTCAGGGTGGTGGTGATGGTGGTGTGCGGCATCACGATACAGCTTCCCGGCTGATCCGCCTCACCAAGGCATCTCGGATGCGCTTAGCGTATCGGTGCTCCCTCGGGTTCTCAGCATTCACGTACAGAGGCATGGGGCCGGGTGGGCGCTGGGGCACGGGGTAGTCAAGGGCGGCCCCATCGATCTCACACATGTTGTGCAGCACACAGCAGAAGTCCAGCCGGCCCACAAGGCACCTCCAGTGCTGCTTGAGGGCCCTGAAGGCCCTCTTGACCATGGTCCAGCAGGCACACAGGCAGGTATTGTAGATACAGGGTTCCTGGTGACTGAGTGTGCCTTCATCAGCCACCAGGTGAGGGGATAGGCCGGGTCCCCCAGGATGCAGGGGGGCATCAGCTTCTCCTCGATCTGAGACATCCCCATATTTGCGAAGTCCCTGCGGTACATCCGGGCATAGAAGGGAGAGATGGTCAGGATCCGGGCATTGTGACTGCAGCCGGAGTGGCCAGTGTAGATGTCAATAAACCAGCCCCAGTGGTCCACGACCGCCTGCAGCTGCAGCTGCAGGGAGTGGTACCCATGTCGGTTGATATATTCCAAGGCCTCCCCATTGGATGGGTGGAGGATCTCAGTGTGGGTGCCGTCCACGGTGTCCAGGCAGTTGGGGAAGCCTCCAGCCGCGAAGCCGGACATCACGGCCCCCTGGTTCACCAGCTGGATTGTTTGGTCCATGAGCACGCCCTCCACTGCCTTGCAGATGTCTCACAGGATCCCGGCAATGGTGTTCACCCCAACACCGAAGTGCTGCAACACAGACCGGCAGGAGTCGGGTGTTGCCAGGGCCCAAACCCTGATGGCCACGTGCTGGACCATGGGAATGGGGGCCAGCATGCAGTTGTGCTGCCACTCCAGCCAGGCCGTCAACAGCTCCGCGAGTCGCAGGAGGCTGCACCTGTCCATTCGAAAGCGCGCTCTCCAGGTGGCCTCATCCCAGTGAGCCAGCGCCCAGGTCCACCACCCCTGAGCCCTCTCCGTGACCCATACCCGCTGGGCAGTGGGCATAGCAAGCAGGGCTGCGCACCCCATGTTCTCCTCCACCAGTGGAGTTTCCCAGCCACCTCACGGAGCACCGCTTCCTGCCCCCCCGGGCGCGGCTGAGTACCTGTCAGGCAGCCCCGGACACCCGCTGGGCCCTGAGCTGGGCCAGGGAGTACCTGCACCCATGGTGGGATCGCCTGGCTCTAGCTGCGCTCCAGACCATGCACACCCGCAGCCAGGTGCACCTCCGCGGTCTGGATACACATGGAGTCCATGTGCGAGCGGTACCACTCTGCGCAGATGGCTAGGTGCGCCCTGCAGGCACCCAGTCATCCACATCCATTGTGGCCGGTGTCCCGGGTGGGGTGCAGCTACAACCTTTATAGGCTGGTGCCTGTGTGGCCCCACCACAGGTCTGAACCTGTCTCTTATACACATCTAGATGTGTATAAGAGACAGGTACACGGCGGTAGGGAGCGGCCCATCGAGTGCACCTGCAGTTCCAGCATGGGGCCTAGCGCATGGGCCCGCCTGCACCCGGGCATGCGGGCACCAGCTGCATTCCTGCTGTCATCACCTCCCACCTCTCTGTTGTCCTCGCTGCCCTGATTTCTGTGCAGGCTGTCCTGTCTGTGTGCTCAGTTCCAGCAGCTGTGCTGGGTCCTCACCCCACACCTCACTCGTTTGCCATGCTATGTTGCGACCTGTGCCCTTATCGCTTGGCGTTGGAGCTCCCCTGCTTCCCCTCCCGTCCCTCCTGGGATTGTGGGGCCCCTCATTCCTTTCAGTTATTAGCCACCGCTTGCTGGACCATGGCTGGCAGTGCTTCCCCAAGGCTTGCAGGCACCACCACGCCCGGCACCCCCCATAGCTGGACCTTCCGCGAGACCATGACCCTGTGTGACCTGTGACATTCCCCGGGCGTGCAATTGCTCCTGAGCTGCCCAGACAGCCTCTCTGGTGCCTATGCAAGGCTGAGCTCTGGGCTGCGTTACTTTGGCTATGAGACGAACTCCCTCGATTGCCGGCTGCATGCAGAGATGCTGAGCCTGCGTCCCTTTCCTGATGGGCGCATCCCAGAGATGAGGTGCTCGCATGTGGGGTGGTCCATGGCGGAGACCATGTCTGCTCTCTCTGTGTGCATCCTGGTGGCCTATATGGCCTGTCTGGCGGAGGAGGGCCCTGCACTGGCGGTTTCCTTCTTCGGCTACGTCCACAGGACCCATGGTTACCAGCAGTCGCGTGGGGTGGCATATCACTGCCTGTTGGAGCTCAGTTACCTTCCGTGGCTCCCTGCTGCTGACTATGGCTTGTCAGAGCCCACAGAAGCAGAGCTGGAGGCGCTGGCTGGTATGTGGTCCTGATCCAATGTGCAGGTGGGGCTCGCCATGCAGGATCCCTTCGAGGCATTCTACCTCATCGCCCACCACATGTCTGCACTGGGCTATCATCGGGACATGCTTCATTGGCTGCACTACGTGCACCTGATGGGCCTCCCAGCCCTGGGCCCCTTCGTAACCCCCTGCAGCTAGCTGTGAGGCCCCCTGTGCCTTCTGGGCCCTGGATGCTGGCCTCGCTGTGAGCTCCCACCTCTGCCCTGATGCCGTTGGTTGCTGCCCGCTACCTCCATGATGTCCCGGGCTTGCTGCTGTGCAGGCTGGTTCCAGGGGTTCCGCAGGCTGGTTCCAGGGGTACCCCTCCACGAGGCCCCCCTGTCCTCCTCTGTAATTGGTGTTCCCCTTCGTGACTGCCTTCCCCTGTGGCTGTGTCCTGCTCTCTGAGCCAGCCCCTGGCTCCCTGGGTGCTGTTGTCCGACCTCGTCCAGCCACAAGCCCACCTGTGCCTGTGCCCCTCCCCCAGGTGACTCCATGACCGTGGGGGTCTGGAGCCCCTGGAGTGTGTCTCCTGCCATCCTCCCGGGGCAGGGGGGTTCAGTCACCTGCTCAGTGCTTCGTCTCCGGCTCACCACCACCCCATTCAGCGCACCCTTGCCGTTGGGGGTGGTGGTTCCTGACTGCTTCCTGGACCGTTCCCGGGCTGCTCCGACGCCATTCCCCATCTGTGCACCCTCCCCCTGTGCCTGTGCTCTGCCCCTGTGGGGTCCCCGTGCCTGGGCTCCCTGTGTTGCTGTGGGGTGGCCCGTGCTGCCTGTGCTGTTGTCGGGGTTCCGGGTGCCGTTCCCCATGTCCTGCTCTGCCCCTGGGCTGGTCCCCCCTGCTTCCCTGACCCTGGGTTCCCCCCCCTTTGCCCATTGTGCTGTGTGTGTTGGCCGTCCCACTGTGTTCCCCCTTCCCTTCCTTTCCCGTACAGGTGTGCATGCACCCAGGCATGTGTTTGTGCTGTGTGTTCCACTGTGACCTCATCTTCCCTGTGCCTGTTGTGTGTGCTGCCTCGGCCGCTCTTCTCCCTCCTCCCCCTCCCTTCCTGTTTCCTTTGTGTGGGCGTTTCCTTTTGGTGCTTTTAGCTTCCTTTGCCCTCAGTCGGCCATGTCTGCCTCCCGCCCCTCCCCCGTGCCTTCTGGGTGTTTTGACCACAGCCCAGAAGCGGCGTCACATCTGTTGTGCTGCCCGGGGCCATACTCTGTTGGCCCAATTCCCTGCCGTGGTCCCGGTCCCGTCACATCTGTTCAGGGCCTTTCTGGACCACAGGGGGTGGTTGGTCAGCTCGTCACCACTGGGGATCCACTGGTGATTCGGGACCGCGTAATGTCTGAAAACACCCTATGAGAGAGAGGGTGTGCGTGTGTGAATGTGCATATATGCATGTGATTTAACTTTGGGCAAGTAGAGGCTTTTGAGAGTATTTTATTTAATTCAGACATTTGAAAGCATTTAACCTGGGCATTTAAATTAACCTGGACATATTATTACATCTGATTTAACATGGGAATATACTTAGATTTGGTTGCTAAGGAGGGATCTTTTTTTTCATAGGGTTTTCTCTGTGTTAACTGTCAGATGACTCTAAAGAAGAGAGATAACATTTAAACAAAATCAGATATTGTAGAAATGTTTCAGAACTCTACTGAGGCTCTTTAATATAATGTATCTATACAAGTTTGATACACAGGTGAGAGGGAGCCAGGCATGACTAAAGGTCCTTTTGGGATTCCAAAACCTTTTTGTTGATGGGAATTCCTGTAGTGCCTTACAGTTTGTTTACATGCTCCATTGGCATTTCATAATTCTTCTGTTTAGACTTTTGTAAACTTTGTGTCACTCTCTAGTTCTCTGCTGTAAAGCAGATGCTCCTAAAAGCTATCCAATCAGCCACACAACAATATGATGCAATAACAACTATGTTTACTAAGGCAGGGTATTAATAACATGAGAATTAGTAACAGCGAATAAGGGAGGTGGAGTAGGGGCAGAGTACTTATATTGTATATTTATAGACACATATATAGCACTCTTCATGTTATTAAAGAATCAGTATATCATTTCCCTTCCCAATAGTTCTGTCCCATAGCTATAGTTCTTGAGATCAGGCAAACGCTGAGGAGATCAGGCAGGAAGATCCAATGCAATATATATCAATTGTTAGGCACCCCCAATTCTGGGGTCTTAGTCCAGGTGCCAAAGGAACTGCTCCTATTATCCTAACTATTCCATAATTTAAAAAACCCCTGGGGTGGGGGTGGATCACCTCCTACCTTGAGCTCTGGGCGGTGGCGGCGACGGTCCGGAGGCTTCAGTACTGGCTGTGGCTGCCAGCTTCAGAACACTACTAGGCCTTCTGGGGAACTTCCAGGTTCCCCGGAAGGCCTAGTAGCATGCTGAAGCCGGCGGCAGCCACAGCCAGCGCTGAAGCCACCGAACCGCCGCCGCCACCACCCAGAGCTCAAGGTAGGAGGTGATCCACCCCCACCCCAGGGATCAGTACAGTACCGGTACACTTACCTGCTGGCTGCTGGTGCTGGCTCTGGGTCACCGGTGGCGGCCCGGAGCCCGCACTAGGGGGACTTAGGGGAAATTTTTGTTGTTGTTTAAATCCAGGCTGGGCAGGGTGAGTGGGGGGTGTCCCCCCCTTCCACCCGCACAGTCTGGGAGGGGGAGGGGGGAGGTTTTTGTTTTTTTCCATTGATTTCAATGGAGACAGTTCCCCATTGAAATCAATGGAAGAGATCTGGTACCGGTAAACCGGTATTCATCCGGTAAACTGGTTTTTTTTAAATCCGGGAACCAGTAAAACCAGTACCCGGTATTTGCCCTAATGTCCCACCACTAATAATTTCACAATCGCTTAATTGGATGTTGGAATGACAACAGTATTTATTTAGAAATTGGAACTGCGGTTGCCTCCATTCCTTCCAATGGCCATTCCCTCGCCGAATGCCTGGCGGAAGAGCCAGGGCTTACAGTTCCTACAGAATGCCGGGAGGTCAGGGGTCAGACAGGCCCCACCAGGGCCATTATTATGGCCATTATTTGGCAGTTCTCTATCTCTACAAGACTCCCCCACTTTACTCCCGCTTGGACAAGGCTCCCTTTCTTGCACAATGCTGCCCGCTCTGCAGACCTCCCTCTGTACTGGGATCCATATTCTGTATCACCAATAAAGTTGCTCCCTGTAAAGTGCTCCCCCTGTGCATGGCTTCCACTGTTGAAGCAATTTACAGAGGCTCTGCCCTTACTCTCTCCCCTTAATGCCCCCCTTTATGTATGGTCCCTCTCTCCCTGCTCCCCCATAGGATTTCCCTCCCTGGGCTGAGGCTCGCTCTTAGAGTCCTCCCAAGAGGACTACACTTGCCACTCTGCCCCACAGGGCTGCTCTGCACAGAACCCCACCATTTCCTTGCCCTCCCTCCCCACAGAACACCCACTGTATCAGCCCAGAGCACCCGCCTACCCCTCATTCCTTAGTGGGGGAGGTTGGGAAGGTTGGAGGGAAAAGCGCTGAAAGAAGACCAATTCTATCCCACCTGTATCCTCCTGTCCCTGTCTCTGGGATAAACTTCTGCCCTCTTCCTGCACCTGAGACCATCCCAGGCAAACTCCAGCATTCCAGCCCCAGTCATGTTCCTTCATGGGGTGCCCCATTGGAGCCACAGCCCAGACACCTCACATTTTGGAGGGCGAAGGGTTGTCACTGAAATCCATGTGCTCTGTGGTTCTGGGCGGGTTTAGGGGACAAGATCAGCCACCCCAAACGTCACTGTGGGATTAACTAGCTCTGTTGTTTAGCCATCTCAGCATCCCTGGCCCCCAAGTCAAGGCACCTGCTGTGCGGGATCAGATCAGAATGACCTTCAGCTCTCTCCCTTCCACAGGCCTAGCTCTTCTCCTCGCCCCACCAGATCAGCTCTAAACATGGCTGACCAGTCACTCACACTGCCCCCTGGAAGGTGCAGTTCTCTCTCTTTCTCCAGCACTGATAGGCTCTAGGAAGCAGTGCCAGCTGGGAGTTGTAGTCCCCAGTATTCAAGACTGTTTGTTTTTAAACAGTCTCTGCATTACACACAGAATGTTCACAAGCGCTCCACACTCAGGATGGTCTCCATAGGCTAACACTGAATTTTCAAGATGTCATAACTTAAAAACTACTAACCAGATTTACAAAAAGTAAACCAGAAGGCACCCCCGGAAGCCTCCTTGAATTTTCTAAAAGTCTTACACCTCCTCCCAACCAACATAAAACTGCTTTACCCTGCTGAGATTGAGACAGTGTCACTTTTGAAAAAACAGGCTTTCCAAACACAGTTTTCAAACTGCAATATCTCAGCTGTTATCCAACTGATTTGGCTGAAATTTGGAGAGCATGAACCACTTACTTCAGTGATCCTTTACTACAAATGTCACAATCCTAAATTTAATTATGACAATTGTATAGCAAATAGAATGTTGGGGCTTTATAATGGAGGATGTAACACACCTTAACTAATATAGAGCGCACACGCGCTCTAACAATATCTGGAGTGCTGAGTACTCATAGTCCATGGGCAAGTGCCCCTCCCAGGCCACTCAGTCCTGAGATCAGGCAAAATAGGCTGGTTGGCTTCTCTTTGTAGCAGCTGCTGACTCCTCTCTCAATCTCCTTTTCTGGAAACACTCCGCTCTGTCTCTCTCTGGTGGGGAGTCAGAAAAGGCAGCTGGCAAGTTCTCTCTCTCTCAGTCCATGGTGCTGAGGGATTTAGTACCTCAGACAGACACCTCAGGCAGGGAGCGCCTTCTCCCACCTGGCAAGTATCTCACTCTCATTCTTAACTGTCACTCACTCTCCAGAGTTCCAGCCACGGTGTTTCCATGGCATCCCTTCCAGCTCTCCTGTCAGAGAGCAGGGGCTACACATAGATCTCAAAGTGAGGGAAGTTAATTAAAATTACTATCATATTACAGATGGAAAAACTGTGGTAAAGAAAGAGGACCGCCCTTAGCTTAGGTAGTTCAGTTATATTGCTTAAAAATAAGAAAACACTGCTGTGGGTTTATTCAAGGCTTAGCTCTTTTATTCCCAGTAGGGCTCTGCATGGGATCAAGTATTTGTAGATGTATTTGTGTTTGTTAATATTTTTGTGCATTTGTATCCTTACCTGTCTTCACTGCATTTTCCCCATTGTTACCAATGTGGAAAATGCAGTGAACATAAATTCCTGTGTATGGATTATCTTGATGCAGCAGTGCAGTGAGGAAAGGAAAATTCAGTTAAAACTGCTGCTAAGTCTGCTACCAATTTTTAAAAGTGACACTGGTTTGGAGGAGGGTGGAGAATATGTCTGGCTTGGTGAGGAGGTTGTTTGCTTTGGGAGGGATGGTGGAATAAGGAATGGATCTGTCTTGGAGGGGGTAGCTGGATTGAAGAGGGAGAAACGAGGCATGGGTCTGGCTCAGGGGAATCACTGAACCACAAAATGAGGGAGAACCCCCCCAAAAAACAACAACCAAAATGTGAAACACACAAGGGGCTAACCTAACTAGGAAGACTGTTCTAAATCATCAAGTATGAGAATGGTACAATAGTATATGATACAACTCTCTGGTCATAAAGGACAACTCACCTCAAATTTATTACCACCATAGAAATAGGTTAACCTGAATTAGATTTACTGAGATCTCTGGGATGGACAATGCATGTACCCCCGTATCTTGGTGTATGAGACAAATGGTTCTTTATTCTTTACTTTATTTTTAGCGTGACCATCCGGTCCTTGCTATTCAAAGCATACAAACATGAGATATCCAGACAAACAAAACAAAAAGAAGCAAAGAGACAAAGAGACAAAAGCACACAAGTAATCATACAATCAGAATAAACATAAGACACACGAAAAAAGAAAACAAAAGTCAAATACTAACCCCCATCATCCTCAGAAACAGGGCCATCGCCCAAAGCCGGGGACGAAAATTTTAAAAAGCTTGCCCTACACTCAAAGGCCTGAACTAAAAAAGTCGACACAGCCTTAGAGCATGCCATGTCAGCATCTAAAAGGAAAATACGTAACAGTTCGAAATGGATCCTACCAGGGAATAGGTCAATATGGGGAGCTAGGAGTTTGACGCGAAGGGAATCATAAAGATGGCAAGAGAACATTATGTGGGAAACGGTTTCTGATTCCAAAAAGTCAAAAGGACAAAGTCTCAAGCCAAAGGGAGTTCCGGCATAGCGGCCCTCCAGAAGCCGAGTGGGAAGCACATTTAGCCTAGCCCAAAAAAACAAAACAAGACGCCTCGTTGATATTTCAGAAGATAAATAGGCGGCCATTTTCCCAGGAGGCGTCATAACAAACCTATAGTGAGCCAAAAAAGCAAAGGAAGCCACCGCTGCCTTGTCTTCCTGGAGACCGATATCAGTAATCCTGGTGTTAATTTCCCTGTCAGCTTGAGTTAAATGGATAGACTTCATGATGAAAGTGAAGTTAGCTTATAATTGAAGCACATCACGAACGACTCAACAGACAGCTTTTTCATCACGCAAAGATACAAGTTGTGATTCATTCACATCAACTCAAGAAGATATATCATGAACATGAGGAGGGATGATATACAGCAGTAGAAATTCATCTAATATATGACATTGTTCATAAGATCTCTTGACAAAGAGTCTTACGAAATGAGTCTTCTACTTGGGAACTCGTTGAGATTGTTTCAATTTCTATGAATAGAGACTGTTTGAAATCTCATTTTTGTCATGTTTTGAGACTTTTGTCCTTACTTTACTGTGGAGTATGGACACATGAGACAGTTTTTTCTTTACTATTAGAGATTGTTCATACCATAAGAGATCTGTAGATTGTCTTATTTATTTCACATCTTTATAAGAGATTTGTAAGATTGTAAAATATATAGGACTCTTGGTACATTTGAGGATGCTGTGTTATATCGATTGGCCCTGACAGTTTGTATTAACATAGTACTGACCTGATAGTACAGTGGAAACTGTTTGGCCTTGAGACTTTACTATAGAGGTTCTAATCCCATTGTGGCAAGATATGGGTATACTGTACTATGTTCGTTTTATAGTTTTTCTTTACATTGTTGTTTATTGTGTAACTTTATGCCTTTGGCTATTTCTATGGTGGTAATAAATTTGAGATGAGTTATCTTTTATGACCAGAGTGTTGTATCATATACTATTGTACCATTCTCATACTCAATGATTTAGAACAGTCTTCCTAGTTAGGTTAGTCCCTTGTGTGTTTCACATTTTGGTTGTTGTCAGGGGAATCACTGGCTTGAGGAAGAGTGGGACATACGTCTGTCTTGGGAGAAGGGAGAATGGGACATGGGGTTGGTTCATTGGGGAGCTGCTGGCTTGGGGATGTAGGAAAGGGACTTGAGGCTGGTTCACTGATGAGTTTCTGGCTTGGGGGAGAGGAATGGGGCACAGGACTGGCTCAGAAGGGTCACTGGCTTGTGGGAAGGGTCTCTGGCTTCGGGACTGGGGGAATAAGGCTGCCGGGAACTCACTATTTCTCCCTTGCTCTGATGGGCTTAGCCCGGCTGCCGTGCTGGAGACTACAGTTCTGAGACACTGGCAGCCCCTGCAGGTGGGGAGGGCTCACTACAGGCTCCCCAAGCAAGTGGCTAAACTGAGAGTCTGAGAGCAGCCTGGCTCCAGGCTGGATATGTGCTGCAGTTTCTGGGGTCCATTTTGGGATCCCTGATACCATGTTTCCCAGGAGATGTGGGGTTTACTCAGAACCCAGCTCTAGTATTTGCGTTTTGAATACAAAAGCCAAAAGGGCCTTTTGTGTGTGTTTGTGTTTTACCAAAACCTGAATGCACCGCCCTAATTCCAAGTTTGTTCCATAAGTATTGGACCTGTTTTCTTGGTTCGCATCATGGCTGAGAAAAATCAGTGTAAACATTATGCACGATGCAATGCCACGATATCAGTCACTGACAAATATATGTAGTGCCTTGCTGAAGGCCCCGATCCAAATATGTGCTGGATAAGGCACTAAACCAGCAAGAGGGTTGCTTCACACTCATACAAGTGGAGGAAGGTGCTATGCCCGTTTGACAAAGTTCAGGCCCAGCCAGTGCTGGAACTGCAGTTCTTTAACTTTGAAGTACCATGCAGTTAAAGTGGATGCCATGCACAACAAAGCTGTTGCTAAGGCCTCTTTTGACCACAAGTGTCAAAATGGAGATGGAGAGAACAAATGTAAGACATCCTCCTGTGAATCTGTGGTGCAGGGGATAGGCTTTCTTTAACTTCAGCATGGTATTATTATTATTATTTATTATTATTATTATTATTATTATTAACAAACATTTATATAGCACCAGCAGTGTACCTGGCACTTTATAAAGTAATAAAATAGACACGGTCCCTGCCTCTAGGGCTTACAATCTGAGAGACAGGAGCTGGGGGAGAGACTTAGGAAGGGGAACAGAGGGAGAGACAAGGGGTCTAACATTCATGAAGA
>QEPC01008874.1:7300674-7320703 GCA_003113815.1 Sphenodon punctatus | reverse complement strand
CAGAGAGACAGTTGATGAGACGAGCTTGAACAGAGGGAGAGAGAGAGGGAGTAGAGAGATAGAGTTGAGTGTCATCAGCATAGAGGTGGTTGGAAGCCATGGGAGGCAATAAGTTTGCCTAAGGATGAAGTATAGATCGAGAAGAGGAGAGGGCCAAGAACAGAGCCTTGAGGAACACCAACTGAGAGGGGGAAGGAGGAGGAGGCGGAGTTAGACACATTAAAGGAGCGGTCAGAGAGGTAGGAGGAGAACCAGTTATGGACCTCTGTCCATAATGGACAGTTATGGACACAAAAGCCAAGGGAGTGAAGGTACCAACCCACTGAGGCACTGAGGGAGAAAGATCCAGCCACAGATCCTCTGTAACCTTGCAGAATTAGCCCAAAGGAGGAACACAGGAGAGTGTGGTTTTGAATCTCACTTTCACTGTCTGTGCTTCCTGTAGAGCTCCCCTTTTCCTTTCAGCCAATATCCTGCTCTTGAGGTAAGCAACTATGATTATTCTCTCATTTTATTTATTTATTTATTTTAAAAACCTAACATAGAAATGACATGAAGAAGTAGTAAGGAATAGAATCTAGAGCTCTTAGAATGGTGATGGCAAAGCTTCACTACCCAGACACACTGCTAATCCTGCTACAGCTTCCTACCAAACAGGGCGGTATTTAAATATTGGGAAATATTCAAAGTCCTTCTCTAGTGGCTCAATTTTTAAAATGCAGCCAGTTGATTCTTTAGTTGAGTGTTAAGGAAATCTGAAAATCAGATGTTCAAGTCTGACTTTTGGTGTGCTGTATGTGTGGATTTAGGGTGTGTTGGTTTTTTTAGTTTGATTTTAATTTTCCTTTTAAAAAGAAGCGGAGCCAGGAGCCAAGGCTTTAGGGTGTAGAGTTTGGGGTTTGGGCATCAAAGGGGTAAAGCTGTCTCCATCACTTAGGGCTTTTGGTACTCTGCTGCACTTGATTGTAACAGGGGGTAAATGTCAGAGCCTTGGGAGAGCTGAGGGAAGGGCTAGAGCAGGGAGAGGAAAGGCCTGGGAACTAGAGAGGAGAACAAGGTAAGGGGAGACCTCTCAGCCATCCTCTGATCTCAGAGAGAGTAAGGCTCATCCTTGACTTTCTGGGGAAAGGGAGAACCACACAATGGATGTCTTCAAATGGACAGCTGCCTCACCTCACCCCCGGGCAGGTCGTCCATTTCAAGGTGGCCCACGGGAGGCTGTCCCTGCTCTGGGGTTGCCTCACCAGCAGTGTTCTAGAACATCCCGTAGCACTGCCAGCAGAGCAGGCAGTCCAACCCCTGGCACTGCCCAGAGGCACAACTGTCATTGGTTTGCTTGGCGAATGGTCACTGCAGCACTGCTGTCAGACGGGAGCTAGGTGTGGCTGCAAGTGAGCAGACATGGGGGTATACCCCCACATCCATGTGAAAATACCCAAAGAGAACAGGAACTGGGAACAAGGAAACCAAGAAGCCATGGGACAAGGGAACTGGGACGCAAGGGATAAGAGAGCAAGAACGGGGAACCAGGGAGCAATGGGGCTAGACAGCAAGGAAGACCAAGCTCTTTACAGATCACAGCCAAGACTGATGCTGCATAGAGTACCCAGCTGACACCATATGGGACAACACTGGCTAGATTCCTCATTCAGCCAGGTCTCCATAAGGCATCTGAGGTCAACGCCCTTCTCCTGAATCAAATCATGGATGACAATTGTTTTATTTGCCACTGACCTCGCTTTAAGCAGAAACAGTGTCAGATCAGGGGCTTCACTGGCCTTAACCCCCAAATATCCTGAGATACAAGGCTCAAGGTTGGACAGGAAGCTGGACAGGGAAACAGGTCTGGGTGGTGGTGCCGACCGGTAAGCCGGCATTCTTTCAACCGGGGACCGGGGGTTCAAGGGCGGGGGCTTTACACTGATAAGCAAGAAGGTTAGTGGTGAGGCTTTAGCAAAAAAACATATCAAAAAGTCTCAGGAGGAGTCTGACTTGGCATCTAAGCACTGGGACCCTTGGGGCACATACTCCACCATTCGAGTAGCAAAACTCCCATTGACATTAATGGTGGAGGATTGTCTACTGAATAGAAGGAAAGTCAGGAAAGCCCTGCCCCCTGAAGCTCTGGCTTATGAAGGCCTAAAGCACTGCCCAGAGCAAAGATACTTTAACAGGCATCTCAGTGCCATCCACTCTGTTGTGGAGAGGGCTTTTGAAGCAGTGCTGGAGATCGATTTCAAGCTGGAGACCACTCCCCTACTAACCACCACCACCTGTGTTCTCCATAACCTACATGAGGCCACTGGGGCCGCCTTGGAAAACTCCCTGCCAGCTAGCTCTGGCGAGGCAGTGCCTCTATTCTAGCGCTGGCTGAGCCGGAGAGACCAAGGACACCTCGTGCCAGCACATCAATTGATGTGCACCCACAAATGAAATCAGTGACACTTTGACACTAATGATCCTTTGAGAGAGACAGTCATGATCCATTCAAAAGTTTAATAAAGTTTTAAAAGTTTAATTTCCATAAACCCATTTAAAAATGTTTAATAGAAAATTGTTCAATAAAGCCTTTAAGAAATGTTTCCAATGTATCAGTGTGTTTGCCTTTGACCCATCCAGCCTGCCCCCCACCCATGCTATTACCCACTCTTTCCTTTCCCGTGAGTTCCCTATAAGCATTCGCAGGCAAGCCAGGTCTAGGAATGGCAATAGGAAGCACAGAGGCAATAGGAAGTGCCCTCAAGTGCTTCCAGCCCCAAAGTGGCTTATCCCTATGCCATACTGCCATTCTCCACACACACCCTTCCCACCTCCAGCCCCCAAAGTGGTGTATTGCTATTCTCCACGTCCCTGCTACCCTGCACAGCTGCTTCCCATCCCCTTCCCTTCCCACACCCAGCCCCCAAAGCAGTGTATCGCTATTGTCCACTGGGCCTGCCCCCCCCCCCCTTCGTGGCCATGTTTCCACTGTCGCTGTCTGTGCCTCCGCTCTCTTCCGCTTCCCTCCTCGCTCCATCCCGCCACGCTTCCCTGCACAGCGGCTTCTCACCCACTTCCCTTTTCACCCTCATCCCCCAAAGCTATGTATCATCATTCTCCACATGCCACACTCCCCAGAATCTCCGACCTTTCCCAGAGTAAGCACGGAAACTATGGCATGTGGAAAATAAAACATTATTTTACCATAAAATTATTTATGGTTATTTATGTTTATTGAAACGTGCTTTTTGAATGGTCTTTATTTTTTTTCTTTATCAGATGTCATTCCTCATGTGCCTTTCCCTTTTTGCAGTAGGGGGTGTGAACTGCTGATAGGAGGAAGGAATGGCACCTGCTCGTGATCAACAATACTCCTGGTTGTGGCAGCTGTAGCATGCTCAAGAAGGGAGCTCTGCAGATGAAGAGACTGTCCAAGACTGCTCTGAGTCCATTGCCACATGTCCTCCACCTTCTGGTTAGCTTTCTTGAGCATGCTGTCTGACCACTGGTCCTGGAACTGCTGCCAGAGGCGGATCCAGTGACTGTCCTCCCACCAGGGGTCCAGGTGGGCCCCAGTACCCAAGGCTTGCATTGGCTAGCCGCGCTGGCTGTGTTCTGCCGTACAAGCTGCCCGTGCTCCCAGGCCATACCTCAAATCTCATCCTGGAGCTCGTCTGCCAACTCTGAGCAGCAGCTCCTTCACAAAATCCTCCCTGCACTGCAGACTTGCAAGTCCAGGTTGTGCTGGGCGCTTGGAGCTGATTGTTCTGTCTGTGGCTGTTGAGAACCCGTACAAGGCAACAAGGAAAACTATTAATTCAGACCTTCCAGCCTGTCTTCCCACCCCAGTTTTTCAGACCTCACCTGACCTTCCCACCCATTTTAATGGATGCCATCCCTACCCAATTTACAGCCATTCACCTACCCTTCCTGCCCATTTTAGTGGATGCCCTCCCACCAGCCCACCAGCCTGTCATGGTGCCTTTCACACCCAATATTTCAGCCCTCACCCTCCCAATTAAGAGTCCTCCGTCCACCCGAAGGGAAGGGGGAATGATTACCTAGCCTCTACTGCTGTTGGAGTGATTGCTGCTGTGGGATCCCATCAGCCGACTTCCCCATGCTCTTCTAGACACCTGGCAGCACATTAAAGAAAAAAAATATCACATAATAAGATAGCAATAAACAGAAGCCTTTATCAGCCAGCTGTGTAAACACATGCACCCCCACCACCCAGTGCATTAACTTGCCATACTCCTCTGCCTCCTCTATGAAGGTAGCCTCCAGCTCCTCTGTACCCTCAACCAGTACCCGTCCCACACAAGGCCCCCCAGCCCTGGGACTCTGGCAGTGCCAACAAAGGCACAGATGTAGAAGCAGACCCACAATACCCAGGGCTGCCAAAAGAAAACAACACACAATCAGAACACACACAAAAAACGTAGCCTACTGAGTACTTGTTAACATCACAAGCGATACTCCACAAAGGCAAGCATAACTAGCACACCTCCCACACAGAAATCCCTTGTCCTTTTTTTCCCCCCCAACAGTCTTTATCCCTTTCTTCTCTATATCCCTGTACATCCAACACCTGTATGGCTCCACTGCAAGTCAGGTAGGCTCCATTCCTGTTTCAGAAGTGGCAAATGATACTTTTCACATAACAACTGCACGATCTGATCGCTCCACTTGACTTGGAAAGGCCTGTTGCAGAAATTGAAAAGTAGCACTTGGATGTTAACATGATAGTCCCTATCGATAACGCCAGTTCCTACATCCAGAAAATATTTGATGGCCAACCCCGACTGTGGTTATCTGTCCATAACACCCAGGAGGCAACTCCGCTTGAATATCTATCAGGATTAGCCCCTGTTTATGAGGTTCCAACACCGCATCCATCACACTATATAGATTGAACCCTGCAGCGTCTGCTGATCCCTTGGCAGGAGTGGTTGCCTGATCTGAAAGCTTTATAAATCATAACCACAACTGTTTGGGGTGCCTGGCATCTAAGTCAGGTATGTAACTGTCATGGGACAATGTCATCACCCCCTCCTTCTTGGTCTCTGTTGTCTCCTAGTGGATAGCCGGATACCAGGAAAGGTAGTCCACACCTTCTAGCTCCTCCCCCAGTTTATGTTCTGTTGTGAACTGGTATGACTGTAACTCCAGGGACCACTGTGTAATGCATGTGTTAGAGTCCTTTATAAAGTGCAGCCATCACAGAGGAGCATGGTCCGTAATCAACCAGAAATATCTGCCCTCCAGGGTTCCTGTTGCCCATTTAATAGCTAAGCATACCCTCTCAACAGTCACATACTTACACTCAGAGGCCAACAGTTTTCCGCTAATATACAAGATGGGGTGGTCTGTTTTTTCCCGTTCTTGTAACAAAATGGCAGCAATTGCTATCGCCAATGCATCCATCTGTAATTTGATGGTTGGTTGTAATATGGGCAGCATAGCACGGGTTCTGATGTTAAGGCTTGCTTCAGGAACAGTGGGTCCACTGTAATGTTATGGGAGCCCCTTTCCTTGGTGAGTGGAAAATACAATTTGACACAATTTGGGATAAATTTACACCAGTAGTTCACGGCTCTGAGGAACAATTGCAAGTCCTATTTCATCACGGGTTGAGGGCTCTTTTGCAGTGCCTCTATTTTAGATATTTGCAGTCATATGACTCCATTTCCTACTATGTATCCTAGGAACTTACAGGGCCGGTCCCAGGGTTTGTGAGGCCATGTGCGAAGTCTTGGTGCAGAACCTTATGCAAATGTGTAAATTTACATAACATTTACTCCCTCTGGACAGGAAGGATTCCCATTCTCCACCCCTCCGAGCAGCCATGGAGAAGCATGGCCTCCCCATGCTTCTCCCCCTCCTCCCGCCCAGCTTGCCACCCTTTGGCTGCCTTACCTGGTGCTCAGCCGAGCGGCCATAGACAAGCATAACCTCCCAATGCTTCCCACCTCCCCAGCTGAGCATCTACCACCACTCCCCAGGAGTGGTTCCACTGCAGGGGCAGCCGGGTGGGCAGTGAGACAGAGCGACTAACTGCGTCCACTGCCTTACTGGGGGAAGAGGGGGTGAGCTTAGCCAGCCTGGCCTCCCAGGACCTGTTGCTTCCTGCCGCTGGTGCCGCCTGTGCCTTGTGCATGCGCCAGAGGTGCTGCTATCAAACACACAAGACACCCAAAATGCATATATATAATTTCTTTATTATTATAAGCATTTATATAGCGCAAGCAATGTATCTGGCGCTTTACAAAAAATAAGATAGATAGATAACCTGTTCAGTTGTGCCCCCATAATCAGTTCACACTGCCCCCCACCCATAACCAGTTCATTTGTGCCCCCGGGGCAGCGTGAATTGATTACATGGGGGGCGCAAATGAACTGGTTATGGGGTGCGGGTCTAAAGACAGTATTCCTGTTAGCAATAACTTCATTAAGAAGAGTTAGTGAAATAACAGCCATAATAATCTCAGAACCATATTTGTAGATTTTCCAAGATAGAATAGATATTGCTTTACATTCTAAATTCCTACCTAAGATAGTACCCAAAAGTATTTTTATTTATTTGTTATAGCCAAATGGCCATCACATAAAAAGATAAGAAAACATGCTATAAAATATGAATAAAAACAAAAACAAGGATGCTTTACATATAATAAAATAACAGACCATCAACATCATTAGGCTTCTCAATATATACATAGTATACATAAGACCCAGTCCTCCTTACAGCTAGGCCACACTATCCCAACTAACTTAGGGCTCACGTCGCGTGCTGTTCATACACCATGTGGAGCTTAGCTGCTCTCAAGGCAAAAATGGGCACCAATTTTGTTATTTCAGGGTCAGTGTCTCCTAACAGATAGATCAAATGCTGTATTTGTGGGCAAAAGCGGTCCCAACCCATAGCCCTCTACAGTTGGGTCCGATGTATTTCGTAAAGGGGGCAGGAGATTAGGTAACGTCTAAGATCCTCAACCCCCTTCCCACAGGGACACACTCGATCTTGATAAGGGATGCCCCGGTATCTCCCTGTCAGAACTGCAGTGCACATAGATTGTGTCCTCAAACGAATAAATGCATGCCTGAGCTTTGGATCCAGCGAGGAGTATATATAAGTCGCGCCCCACCCCCCAAGGTGGTAGCAGATATTTATAAAAGGGAGAGGTAAGGGATCCCGCTGCCAAGGCTCTCTGGTTTTGCCTATCCATATCATGGACTCGTTGTGTTACCAACTTAACAAGTTGTGCACTATTGTGGTCCTGAAAGAAGAGCTCCGAAAAGCCAAAGGAGGCAAGATGAAGATTCAAATCAGCCCACCACACATCCATACCGCATTCCTGATCTAATTGTTTCTCCCTCAAAGCTAGTTTCAATAAAGAGGTATCTGGCAAATCTCTAAGCCTGGCCCAAAATTTCAAGATTCGAAGCTCCGCAAGTGCATCTAGGGATAAGCTGCCCAGTTCCAGGTTCAAGATTGCCAAATTAAATGATGGCGGGATCCCAAAAATCCGTTTCCACAGACTATTGATAACTGGAGACAGTCTGGCTAGTGCCCGGTGATCGTAACCCCAGACTTGGACCCCATACAACAATCTAGCCAGCACTTTCCCATCTACAATTTTCCCTACCATCCTAACACATCACTGACCAAAGCGGAAGAAAAGTCACTGAATAGCCATTCAATCGTTTTGTACCACTGTCTTGGAAGCCAAGGAATGTGCCTGCCATGCACTATTATCTGCAAAGGTGATGCCTAGATATCTATAGGCTCGGAGCTCCTCCAGCCTGTGGCCCTGTAAAGTCCAGTTGTATTTTATAAAACATTTTGCAATGACCAAAGTTTTAGTTTTACCATAATTTACTCAGAGGTTCTTACCCAGACATCTGTCCCCATAATCACTCAGGGATCTGCCCAATCCACACTTACTGAGGGACACCAGGACAGTGTCATCTGCATGCATAAGTATATAGACCCTATCGTGCCCTATTCGTGGGGGATGATATCTCCCTGCATCCTTATGGTCTAAAATAAGGGAATTAACATAGATGTTGAAAAGGAATGGGGCCAAGAGACAGCCCTGGCATACTCCATGGTACATCTGCACCAAATCCAACAGTATACCATTAGAGGTCATTCTCACCCTCAAGGAGGTATTTGAATATAGTGACTTGATCAGTAACAAAAGTCGCATATCCACTGTCAGGCCCCCGCCACAAAGACCCAACGGACACACCCCTGGAGCCTCGGCTCTCCCGCAGGGCACAGGGGACCCCTCACCATCTCACTTACCACCCCAAGGGCAGGTGAAATGAAACACAGCCGTGCTGACAGCCCACCCGGCACGCCAGACACACCCCCAGCAACAGGAGCGTCTCCCAGAAGCAGGATTCCTCAGGCGCCCGCAGCAGCGGCGCAGGACATGCCCCCTGCAGCGGGGCCCCGACGTTCTGAGCATCTGCGGCTCTGCCCCGCCCACTAAGGCACTTAAGCGGGGCATAGGGGAAGGCTCGGGGATGGTGAACAGTGCTCTGACTGTGAGGCTGGCCCCCTGATTGTTGAGACTTGGACCTTGTGCCTTTGTGTATCCCCTATCTTCATGTGACTGTTTGTGAGTGTATCAGGATCCGCCCCCAGGCCGGGCCGCGCCGCCGCCGGCCCCGCCGTATAGCCCCGCCCCAGACTCACCTCCCAGGAGACCCAGAGCCTCAACAGCAGGAGCCGTGCTCCCGGACAGCCCCGGAAGCAACAGCTGTCCCACAACCCGCTTCCCCGCTCACGGAGGACCCGCAGAGTGCAGGGGCGGGGCCTCCAGCACGCCGTCGCTCGGCGCGGCTCCAGGCACGCCAGGGGGGCGTGGCCTGCACTTTAAACACCGGCGCTGCCTGGAACACAGCGCCGGTGATCTGTTAGACTGGCCCCTCGGTAGCAGAGAAGGAGGACGCTAGAGCTCAGGCTTGTGTGACCCTGCTTATAACCCTTTCCCTTTTCCCCTGGACGCTTGTGTGAGGTGCTTCGGACGGTGAGTGTGGAGAGTGAGAGGCTTCCTCCCCCCTCCTTCCTTTCCTTTAGTTGCGTGGCGTGTGTGGAGTGTGGATTACTGGGACAGAAAGGGAGTGAGTCTGCCTTCCCCTTCCTGGGGCTCCCTGTCCCCCCTCCCCTCCCGGTAGGGTTGGATTCCCCTTATCCCTCTGCCCTGGAACCTTGCCCCTGTGCTTCCCCCACGGTGTGCACTCTCTCCTTAATTCCTGTGGTGTGTTTGGGGCGTGTCTGCCAGGTGGGTGGTAGAATAGGAGGAGTGCACAGCACAGGTGATCCGGCGCCTGATGATGAGGTAGGCCTAATCCCCTGTGGATTTCAAGGGCCAACTACTAACCTGACGGGCAAAAGGTCACCTGTGAGCATTCCCAGGGAGACTTGGGGAGGACCTTCCCCCCTAGGGGGCGCAGGAGAACGATTGGTGGCCAGAGACATCTTCCCCTTGGTCCCGGACCCCAAATTACCCCCTCCCCGTGACAGTATCACCGGCATATTAGCCTTCTCTATTGAGAAGGGACTTCCCCTGGTCACGATGGATATCGGCAGCCAGTTAGAGGAACTGGTGCGGGCTGTACGCTCATTGGCCATGGAAATGCGAGATGTCCAGGAAAAACAGGGACAGCTCGAACGGACCATACAAAATATCCCGACGGTAGCCGCCCAAGCCGCTCCGGCCGCTCCACCCCCAGGCCAACCCCCGAACCTTGAACCTCGAGGGGCAGGAGCTGCCACCCCCCGAGAACCTAAGGGCCCGAGAATTGAAAAATTCCTCGGGGATCGAAAGGCTTACCAGGGATTCATAGCCCTTTGTGACTTAACCTTTTCAGTCCAACCAGCGACCTATCCTACCGACGAACTAAAGGTGGCATTTGTGATTGGAAATCTGGGAGGGATCGCATTGGACTGGGCAACCTCTTTATTAAAAAGCAAGAGTCCGTTATTGACCCATTATGCAAATTTCCTCCGAGAATTCGCCACCCTCTTTGATCACCCTCATCGGGCACGGGATGCCCAAACCCAAATCATGACCCTGAAACAAGGAAGAAGCGGGGTCCTGGAGTATACTACCCGCTTCCAGCAGCTAGCCCTTGAGTTGCAGTGGCCTGAAGATGTACTTAAGGTCCTGTTCCGCCGAGGCCTGAATGAGGACTTGAAGGACCAGCTCGCCTTCGCCCCCCTACCAGAAACCTGGGGACAACTTGCTACCTTGACACTACAAATTGAGGAACGCTTAATGGAGAGACGACAGGAACGACGACAGGGAGCTCGCCCCTTTTTTCCACGACCACCGTTTGGGGCCACATCGGGAGGAGAAACTCCCAAGATGGGAGAGGTCGAGCCGATGCAACTAGGGGCCGCCCGAGGACCATTGACGCAAGAAGAACGAGAAAGACGGCGGCGGTCGCGGGCGTGCTTCTATTGTGGGGACCCTACCCACTTTATCCATTCCTGCCCGGCCCTCGGAGGGCCCTCCCCGAAACCGGGAAATGCCAGCGGCCGAGGCACCCAGGGAAACCCCCGGCCGTGATCGTTAATTCCCTGATGTTACCCGTAAAGAATTCCCACTTCCGGGTGCCCCTGACGATCCTCCTGTCACCCCGACGTTCCTTCATCACCTGGGCTCTCCTCGATTCAGGAGCCTCAAGCAACTTTATGGACTTGACCTTAGTGGCCACCCATGAAATCGCTACCGACCGGAAGCACCTGCCTGAACCAGTACATACCATCGATGGGTCCCCCCTGGCCTCGGGACCTATCACCTCCCAGACCAAGCCGCTACAATGTACTATCGGGGCTCATCAAGAGCTTTTGGCCTTCGATGTAGGATGTACACCCCTGTTCCCCGTTGTATTGGGGCTCCCCTGGCTCCGTAAACATGATCCTCGAATAGGATGGGCCCAAGCTCGAATCCAACTAAACTCCGAGCACTGTCAGCGCCAGTGCCTCCAGGTCCCTCCAACTCCAATTCTCGCGGCCACCACTTCTACCCCGGCAAATCAAACCCTCGCAGGACTTCCCGTCGAGTACCAGGCCTTCTGCGATGTCTTCAACGAGCAATCCGCCTCCGTCTTACCGCCGCATCGGCCCTATGACTGCCCCATCGAACTGCAGCCAGGGGCCGAGCCTCCCTTTGGGCGAATCTATGCGCTCTCGGCACCTGAACTAGAAACTCTGCGACACTATCTTGATGAGGCCCTCCGCAACGGGTTCATTCGACATTCATGTTCCCCTGCGGGGGCTCCGATATTTTTTGTGTCTAAAAAAGACGGAGGCCTTCGTCCCTGTGTGGACTATCGTGGACTCAATAAGGTGACGATAAAAAACCGATACCCCCTTCCATTGATCCCAGAGTTGCTCAACCGACTGCAAGGAGCCAGGGTCTTTACCAAGCTCGACCTTCGGGGGGCCTATAATCTCCTACGGGTACGCCAGGGGGACGAGTGGAAAACCGCATTTCGCACTCGTTATGGGCATTTCGAATACCTAGTGATGCCATTTGGACTAGCCAATGCCCCAGCCGCTTTTCAGCATTTTATCAATGACATTTTTCGAGACCTTCTGGATATCTCCATGATCGCCTACCTTGATGACATTTTAATTTATTCAGCCACCCTAGAACAACATATTCCCCACGTTCAACGCGTCCTCCAACGGCTTCGCACGCATCAACTCTTCTGTAAATTGGAAAAATGCGCCTTCCACCTCACTTCGGTGGCTTTTCTGGGGTTCATCATCTCCCCAACAGGAATCGAGATGGACCCAAGTAAGGTGGAAGCTATTCACCATTGGCCCCCTCCTAAAGCGGTAAAACCCCTGCAGCGGTTCCTAGGTAGCGTTAATTACTACCGCCAGTATATTCCCCACTACGCAGAGCTGACTACCCCCTTGACGCGACTCCTGAAAAAGCATCAAGAATTCGTGTGGGGCCCAGAGCAACAACACTGCTTTACATGCCTGAAACAAGCGTTCCTATCTGCCCCCCTGCTTCGCCATCCCGATTTTGACAGACCTTTTCAAGTGGAGGCAGATGCCTCCAATCGAGCCGTAGGGGCAGTACTTTTACAACCATCAGACCTCGAGGGCCCCGGGCTACCCTGCGCCTATTATTCCCGGCAGCTCACCCCTGCTGAACAAAATTACTCTATTCTGGATCGAGAGCTACTGGCTATTAAGGTAGCCTTTGAAACGTGGCGACATTACCTAGAAGGAGCACGCCATCCGGTCACGGTCATAACTGATCATAAGAACCTAACCTTCTTACAGTCGGCCCACATTACGAATGCGAGACACGCTCGGTGGGCTTTATTCTTTGCTCGCTTTTCCTTTTCCATCCACTACCGCCCAGGGAAACTCAATACTCTGGCTGATGCCTTATCCCGATACCATGACACTACAAACGAAGGGAAACTACCAAAAGGGACCATCCTTGAAGCCAAGGTCTTCGCGATGACCCAGATAACCTCAGAGCAATTGACACAAGCTACGCAACAAGAGCTCTTACCCCTTACGGACCCTAGCTATCTCATGGACCAAGGGTTGCTTCGGCGACAAGGGCGCGTAGTGGTCCCCCCTTCGTGCCAAGCCCAAGTTCTCTGGGCACACCATGATGCCCCCTTAGCGGGCCACCCAGGTAGGGACCGAACCCTGCAACTAATCCATCGCACCTTTTGGTGGCCAACCCTGGCTCAGGACGTATCCCAATACGTAAAAAAATGCACAGTATGTGCTCGCACCAAGGTCCCGAGGCAAGCCCCTCAGGGCTTGTTACAAATTACGGAACCCCCACAAGGTCCATGGCAAAGAGTCGGTATAGATTTCGTAGTAGATCTCCCTCCATCCCGAGGATACACCACGATATGCGTGGTGGTCGATCACCTTACCAAAATGGCCCACCTAATCGCCTGTAAAAAGCTCCCCACGGCTCGACACACGGCCTTGCTATTCATCCGCCATGTAGTGCGACTGCATGGTTGGCCACGGGAGATTATCAGCGATAGGGGGTCTCAATTTGTCTCCCACTTCTGGCGAGCCTTTTTTAAGGCCCTCCAAGTAGAACTAAGCCCCACCACCGCGTACCATCCTCAGGCCAATGGTCAAGTAGAGCGTGTAAATCAGGACTTCGAACACTATCTACGTTGTTATGTAAATTACCTACAAGACGACTGGTACACCTGGCTCCCCCTCGCAGAATTTGCGCATAATAACGCACCGAATGCCTCCATTGGAAATTCCCCTTTTTACATTTCCTATGGGTACCATCCACGAACTTGCACTCCTGACCTTGTCCCAATACAGGTCCCAGCCGCCGGAAGTCTTCTGCAACATCTACATCGTGTCCAACAGCAAGCTAAAAGTACCCTCCGGGCCTCCCGCCAGCGCTATAAACAGTATGCAGATCGACACCGCAGGACGGCCGAACCCCTCCAGCCTGGGGACTATGTGTGGCTAGACCGCCGTCATTACCCCTCTACGCGGCCCTCACGTAAACTTGACGATCGATATATTGGCCCGTTTCCCATACAGCAACAGATCAATGAGGTAACTTTTCGACTATTACTCCCTTCTCGACTGAAAATTCACCCCACCGTTCATGTCTCTCTCCTGAAAAAGGCCCCGACGCCACCCGAGGGCCCCACGCCTCTCCCCTTAGACACCGCCGACCCTCCTGCCGATACGGAATTTGAAGTACGCGCCGTCCTGGATTCCAAATACCTTCGGGGGCGCCTCCATTACCTTCTGGACTGGGTCGGATACGGCCCCGAGGAGCGTTCATGGGAACCTGCCACTCGTGTGTCAGCGCCCCGACTCACTCGCCTCTTCCATCGTCGCCACCCTGAAAAACCAGGACCTTCTTGGGCCCTTGGGCGGGGGGCTCGCGGGGGGGGTACTATCAGGATCTGCCCCCAGGCCGGGCCGCGCCGCCGCCGGCCCCGCCGCATAGCCCCGCACCAGACTCACCTCCCAGGAGACCCAGAGCCTCCACAACAGGAACCATGCTCCCAGACAGCCCCGGAAGCAACAGCTGTTCCACAACCCGCTTCCCCGCTCACGGAGGTCCCGCAGAGTGCAGGGGCGGGGCCTCCAGCACGCCGTCGCTCAGCGCGGCTCCAGGCACGCCAGGGGGGCGTGGCCTGCTCTTTAAACACCGGCGCTGCCTGGAACACAGCGCCGGTGATCTGTTAGACTGGCCCCTCGGTAGCAGAGAAGGAGGACGCTAGAGCTCAGGCTTGTGTGACCCTGCTTATAACCCTTTCCCCTTTTCCCTGGACGCTTGTGTGAAGTGCTTCGGACGGTGAGTGTGGAGGGTGAGAGGCTTCCTCCCCCCTCCTTCCTTTCCTTTAGTTGTGTGGCGTGTGTGGAGTGTGGATTACTGGGACAGAAAGGGAGTGAGTCTGCCTTCCCCTTCCTGGGGCTCCCTGTTCCCCTTCCCCTCCCGGTAGGGTTGGATTCCCCTTATCCCTCTGCCCTGGAACCTTGCCCCTGTGCTTCCCCCACGGTGTGCACTCTCTCCTTAATTCCTGTGGTGTGTTTGGGGCGTGTCTGCCAGGTGGGTGGTAGAATAGGAGGAGTGCACAGCACAGGTGATCCGGCGCCTGATGATGAGGTAGGCCTAATCCCCTGTGGATTTCAAGGGCCAACTACTAACCTGACGGGCAAAAGGTCACCTGTGAGCATTCCCAGGGAGACTTGGGGAGGACCTTCCCCCCTAGGGGGCGCAGGAGAACGATTGGTGGCCAGAGACATCCTCCCCTTGGTCCCGGGCCCCAAATTACCCCCTCCCCGTGACAGAGTGGCTGCTTGTGCGACAGGTGTGCGAGTGAGCTGCGTGGTTGGACTATTTCAGGTAAGGACATCTTCCTATCGTTTCACTATTGGTGTTCCTGGGCCCCTGGAGTGAGAGCCCTATCCTTTCCTGCTACTCATTCCCCGGGCTTCCCACTCCCTGTGCCCCACATTGTTCCTCCCCCCATCCGTTCCCTCCTAGGACCCCCAAGTGTGTGTGACAAGGGGAGCAGTCCAAGGCTTGTGCTCCCAGATACCCCATGATGATCTAGGCTGGGGGTCTGTACTATTCCAAAGACTTTATAAGATCCTGAGGGTTGCCTTCCAGGCACTGCCTTGTGACCGACACTCCCCCGAGAGCGTGGGGTTTTGGCTGTCCCCCTTCCCTCGCCTACCCTTCCTCCCTTGTGAGGTGCCCGTGACCTCACATCCATGCATAAATGAGCCATCTCAAGCCAGAGTTTAGTTCTAACAATCGTGTGGAAGGCAGAGGAAAGATCAATAAACGTAACAAATATTTTCCGCTTACACCTCTGATACTTATTGATTATGTGATTGAGTATAAAGGCTTGTCCTACTGTAGATCGACTACATCTGTATCCTGCTTGCTCCTCTGCTAGGATGTTGTTCTCATCTGCCCAGATTTGGTTTAAGAGCAGTCTAGTATCGATTTTCGATATAATGCACAACAAGCTAATTGGTCTATTGTTACTTGGGAGTGGGACTGACCTGTCCCCCTTTTAATAAATTGGCACAACTATACTAGTTCTCCATATTTCTGGGATTTCTATGTAAGCATTGAATAATGAAAATAAGTGCGCGATAGCAATAATCCCCCAATCTGGGAGTATTTTAAAAACCTCTCCTAAAATATGATCCAAGCCTGCTACCTATGGCCTCCTTAACTTCCTGAGGTGTTATCGGCTCCCAGTGTGGTGAGGCCCCATCCAAAAGGGTCACAGATACAGCGCCTGTATCAAATGTAGCAAATAGTTTCAAAAAATAGGTTACCCAAGTTGAAGAGGGGATCTTAGGATTTTTATGCAATTGCCCCTGTTTTCCAGCGCTATTTTTCAGACTCCAGAAACCACGGGTATCCTTTCTATCAATTGTGGCCTGGAGCGTCTTCCACTGCTGTTCAAAATATGCCTCCCTCTTACATGACAGTAATACTTTGTACTGTTTCCGCCATTCCCTGTATCGAGCCAGGAGTTCCGGATTATGACTTAATTGGAATTTGCAAATTGTAGACCTTAATGAGGCTCTAAATGACCTACACTCCACATCCCACCAGACATTTTTCCCCCTAGTCCTAGCTGATCCTACTATGTGGTCACAGGTAAGTAATGCGCTCAAAGAGCTCGCAAAATGAGACCACCAATTGAGGACAGCTTCCACCTTTGTGGCTACCAATATTTGTGAAGCCACCATGCTAACATCAGGTTGCATGAAAAAAGCCTGTACCTTGGTCTCCAGCTGCTCACACCACCACACCGACCGCCATGTTGCTACCATACCTCCGAGGTCCTCTAAGAGATCTTCACCAGCCTTTTCGTAAGTCGGATAAGGTAATTGTAATGTGATCTGCATGGGAAGGTGGTCACTCAGGATCTGGTTCTCCACTTGAAAGTATGACAGATATTTAAGCATGCCATGAGAAAGTAGTGCGTAGTCACTCACACTACCCCTGCTGTTCCCACATATGTCGCACTACCTCTACTGTCCCCCTTGCTGTTACCATTCAGAATCTTCAAGGACAACTCCAAGGATAATTTATACAATTCATGGCCAACCTTGTTAATTTTGTAATCCCATGATACTCTGCCCATATTAGGATCGCACGAGGAATTATCCACCCCAACCATACCCAAGCTTGAAACTATGTCACTAAGATAGTATATGTAAGACAGTTGTGAGAATGTGGCCCTTTTTACAAGGGCCTCTCCCACTTATGAACACTCAGATTTCTGCATGTTCATGGGTGGGGGAGCCCGTGTGAATGACGCGGTGCACGTGCCCATGGTGAGTGGAGGTACATGCGCGCCCGCCTAACACGCATCCCCACTCACCCCCCCACTCATCCCCACGTACAGAGCAACCGGGGAGAAATGGTGGTTACTCCGTGGTGTGGATGAGTGGGGATGTGTATGCGGCCGTGTGCACGCCCCGCTCACACACCGGCGAGCCCATGGATCCCCCCACCTCATGGAGCCATGTAAAAATGGCCTGTGGAGGAGCCACTCAAAGAAGAACAGAAGGTTGCTGTCTTGTAAACCAGGTTCTTCGAGATAGCTCAAAACATTCTCACAACACCCACCCCTCCAGCCCCGCATGGAATTTTCTAATATTCCTAGAAAGGGTTGGAAGGAATTGTCATTCTGAGGGGGAGAGTGCTTTTTATACTAGAGGAGCTCAAGACCATCACGTGGTCTATTATTTGAATAGGATGAGCGTGCACAACCCAGTTGTGAGAATGTTGGATGCCATCTCAAACAACCTTCTTTACAAGGTAACAACCTTCTGATCACTCAGTGGGGAGGAGCTGTTTGTAAACAAACAGCTTTATATCCTAGTTCGATCAGGTGTCCTGGTGTCGATGCTGCTGCTGCTGCTGCAGCGCTACTAGGAGGCAGAGGCAGGTGAGGGATGGGGATCAGAGGCAGAAGAACTTATTGGGGGAGAAGCTGGTTGGAGCCTACCGCCTAGCCAGGGAAGCACGGGGCCCCAGCTGGCCGTGGGGCCATGTGCAGCCGCACATGTGGCAGATGCCTGGGGCCGGCCCTAGGAACTTGTGTCCTTCTTCCCAAAGCAACATTTCCTGGGATTGGAAGCTAGGCAGGCTCTTCTAAGGGTTTTCAGGACAGCTTTAAGTGATTTAGATGCAAGGACCAGGTTTTGCTATAGATGACCATGTAAATGAAATATGCAATTGCATACCCTTGATGAGGACAGAGGTTGTCCATTAGTGTTTGGAAGGTGGATGGAGCCCCATGGAGGCTGAACAACATATTTCTCAACTGAAAGAGGTCTTCCAGTGTTGCAAAGTTTGTCAAGGGCCTGACAGATCTTGAAAGGGGAATCTGCCAATACCCTTTCATAAGATATTCAGATATTGGAAGTCAATGCAAAGCCTTATCACTCTGTCAGGTTTGGGTACCATTACTGTCAGGTTACACCACTAGCTGTTACTCCTCTCAATGACACACAATTTTCTGCAGTTCATGCTGACGTTTATCTAATTCATCCCCTAGCTGTACCTGTTCCTCTAGTTCTACCTTCTGGGTTTCTGGCCCCAGAAACTCCTCAACAGGTTCAGCGGTGGCTAATAGCGCTTCTCTCTCTGTCCAATGCTTTAACAGATTCACATAGAAAAACCTCTTACCTAGACAGTCCACTTCATAATCGACTTCTCCAACTTTTCTCGTCACTTCACAGGGCCCCTTCCAGGACACATTTTTACTATTTGAACTGGGAACATGAGCAACACTCAGTCTCCGGGGTGGAAGGTAAGGATCTGAGCCCTGGTATTGTAAAGCTCCGCTTGTCCATGTTGGTACCTCCCTAACGGCAAATAATAAGAAGGGCAGCAGGTCATTCCATTCCTGGGGGTTTTCTTGAATGAATCTATGCAACATAGTTTTAAAAGCGTGGTTAAAGCTTCTGACGAGCCCGTCTGTCTGTGAGTGGTATACTGACATGCGGCAAGACCATACCTGTAAGAGAGCCCACATGTTTTGTAGGACAGCCACCATCAGGTTGGGTCCTTGGTCTGTCACTATAGTAGTGTGGGTATCCCCACCTGCAAGAAGATCATGAGTAATTCCTGGACTGGTACTTCTGTGGTAGTACTCCGGAGGGCCACGGCCTCGAGATGCCGGGTGGCATAATCCACCAGCACCAAAATAAAATGGTGACCCTGGGAACTGGATTCTAAGGGCCCCACAGTATCAGTTCCCACCCTTGCACTTCACACAGCTGGGTGTGGCTTTTTACTTACACTGGCCCACCAACATCATTGCTACGCACATTCCCTAACAGGTGTGCCTGCAAACACCTCTTACTGCTCACTTTCCCCTGCCACACATGGTGTCCATGTTCTGGTCAAGGAACTAGTGGCAGCTGGTGGTTTTTTAGGCTGGTGGGGCAGTGGGTGGGTTGAACCTTCTGCTGGCGGCTTTGCCGCCGGCAGGCTGGAACCAGGGGCAGAAGTAGGCAGAGCCAGGGGCAGCAGTAGGCCAGTGGCGTGGCTTAATTCAACAGCAAGGAGTTTCCAGAGTTAACACTGGATGGACATTACATTAGTTGACGCTGGGAACTCCTTGCTGCTGTGTGAAGCACTCCCACTGGGGGATAGAGAGACCTCTTACTGGGGTCCCATCCACTCTATCCCACCAGGTCCAAATTAACCATAGCAGGTTACAAAATAGATTACATTGCCATCGCCTACCTTTATCCTGAACCCTTGAATCCTCGATTTTCATGGCATCCTTTTCATTCTCTTCTCAGAGAATGAAACAGAGGAGCATAGGAGGGAAAGGGTTTGGTTTTGGTGCACGAGAAAAGTAAGGGGAAAAGATGGGTTCAGTGGGGGACAGGGGAAAGGGTCTCCTTGCTCCTACCTACTTTCTCCTCTGTTCACAGGGGGAGCAGTTGCAGGCCTGTATAGCAACCAAACACTCCCCATCCAAATCAGCATCCCCAGTACCAGCACTGAATCCCCGGAAGCCAAATGCCTGTCCAAGCAAACAGGCCTTTTTAAAGAAGTTTGGCAAGTTTCAGGGCTGCATTGCCACCAAACCAGGCCTATCCAGACCAGCATCCCTAGTAGCTACACCCTATCCCCAACAGTCAAATGCCTGCCCAAGCAAACAGGCCTTTTTAAAAAAGTTTGGCCAGTTTCTGGGCTGCATTGCCACCAGACCAGGCCCATCGAGACTAGCATCCCCAGCAGGGGCGGCTGGTGGGTTTTGATGTTGGAGGGGCACTGGGGCAGTAAGGCCGGCGGGCCTAGGGGTGGAGCCAGAGGGACGGTAGGCGGAGCATGGCATAACCCAGCAGCAAGGAGTTCCCAGAGTTAACATCGGATGGAAGAAAACACAGTCTACATGCACATCAAGCTTAAAATAAATAATTTATAAACCCAAAACACAGGGAAACACCCAAAACACTGGCATAACCCAGCAGCAAGGAGTTCCCAGGGTTAACATC
>QEPC01008874.1:7253535-7299114 GCA_003113815.1 Sphenodon punctatus | reverse complement strand
CCCCCAGCAGCCCCATTCTCCCCCCCCCCAGCAGCCGCCCAGGACCCTTTTCCACCAGTGTTTCCCAGAAAAATAACTAACTCACCAATGGGGATGTGTCTGATGCAGGTCCGGCAGCAGTGTGGAGTAACAAAGTCACAAACAAGCCAGGCCAGACAGCACTCTCTCTCCACAAAAATGGTGCAGATCACCAGCATGCCAAACAAGGAGAGCTCTCTTTTAACCTCACCCTAGGGGGTGGGATACAGGCAGGCAGCCTGAGCCCTTAACAGCAGCAGCTGTGCACACTGGCACACACTGCCTGGGCGTTTGAGTCTCCAGTCCAGACAGAGTCTTTCAAACCAACCCATAGGGCTCTGTGGAACACTGCCCCCACTGGTGGGAAAAGCAAAGTACTTTTCCCCATTCAGGCAGCATGGGCTCTAAGCCCAATAGCCCAAATTGCTTTTGTAAAGTTTTGTCCCTTAAGGAACTCCTTAAAGCAGGCTAAGCAGAAGGCACTGGCCCCACCCCCTCAGCTCCTGCCTGTACATGTGTCCAGGGAGGCACAACAACAACAACACTGAGTACTCAGCTGATTGCTGAACTGGAGGACTCGGAGCAAGTCTGGAGTGGGTTGCTGGCTCCCCCCTCCCCCCCTCGGTGCCTTTGGGACTCAGGTGAGGTTTTTTTTGTTTGTTTGTTTGTTTGTTTTTTCTTTCTTTTTAAAATCATGAAAAGCATGCGGAGGGGGATCAGATCAGGAGTGGCAATGCCCCTGTTTCCCTGAAATGTGCACCACCCCTGCAAGGAGTGCTGGCTCCAGGGTGTGAACAGGCATGGAGAGATCTCCATCAGCGGTCATGGCTTCCATGGGGGGAGCAGGAGCAGTTGGAGTCGAAGCGGGCAGTGTCGGAGCCATAGCCACCTAGTTCTGGCCCCTGGCAAAGGCGTAGCAATAGAGCTTTGATACCACAATGGGTCCATCTGTTATGAATTGGAACTGTTCTCTATCAATCCTACCATGGACAGGACTTAAACCCCTGGCAGGCAGCTCCCAACTCCGGGATCTGGGCGAAGGCACTATGAAACAGATAGCAAAGTCCTTTAAATAGACAGATGTTTATTATAGAACGAACTGAGAATATAACAATAATATAGTACCAATACACTTGCATCTAGCAATAGCCTTCACCTACTCTGACAGCAAGCACACACACACAAATATATATACATGTGTTCTTACACGTCGGAGGCCTCAGGTCTGGTCTCGAGAGGAGAGGCAGGGCGGGGGCCCAATCGAGGTCTATCTAGGAACCTAGCTGCTGGAGTCTGGCTTTTCACAGCCTTTGAGAGCGTCAGAAAGGGCCAAGCATCAATCAACTGGCGGCTACCTGAGCAACCAGTCAGAGGGTACCATGCAAGACACCTTCCCTGTCTAGGGCTGGCCTTTTTATCTAATGACTGCCTTATGATTATGCAGAGTGCGGGGCTATCAGTGCTAAGCCTGGGAAGTTCTCCCATTGGCTGTTCAGATCTGGGGTACTTTCTGCTTAGTCACTGTCATTATGGGATGTACTGACCAGTTAGATCCTGCCTACCCCTCCCTCCAGATGGGAGGCCTGATCTTTGGCCATGAGTTGCCCATGCCCCTTTCTCTAAGGCGTCTCACTGTCTGACCAGGCCATTTTCTCCTTACATCGCTCAATCCTTATCTGTTCCTGTAACCTTCTTTCTTGTTTATTATTTACTTTAAAGTACAGCCATGTTCTGGGAACGGACAGTTCTTACTACTAGGCCTCTCTTTCTAGATGACAAGAATATATCGCTGTCAGCATATTTCGCTCTCCTCCTGCCAGCCTATTTTCCTCATAATATGCATCTTCAATATTCCTAAACTAAAGTTACTATAAAGCATATAGCAAGCAAATAAAGCATATAGGAAACACATAGCATCCTTTCAATAGTTACAGATGTGTACAATATTCTCTTGGTTCTATAATGCATAATGCTTCAATCAGCCTATGAATTCACTGTACATCAACAGAGAGGAACTAGTCCAGTAGCTTGTAGCAGGGGAACATTTGCCTCCCACAGCCAGAGGTGAAGTTGGCGTCGCGGATCTCCTTGTACCCCCTCCATAGATCCTTGGCACACTACAGGCACTGGTTCATGTCCCTGGAGTATCCCTGCTGTGCTATCTGGAGAGATCTCCTGGAACACAGCCTCATTGCGGTAGCATTTGAACAGTTGGTACGGGACCTTCTGCTCCTGCACAGAGAAATTAAAGCTTTGGTCTCCTTCTTGGTCCAGAGAATGCACCATTGTTGGATGGCTCAGTAGGCAGAGTGTAACACACCAGAGGAAGAGGAAGTGGTGGTGCTGGTGGTTGCCTGGCTATTGTTCTCCATGGGCACGGTGATGTAGAGACTGTTAGAAAAAAGCAGGCATCTGGCACATACTGTTGCTAACCAGGACAAGCTGGGACAACAATGCTGTTTGAATTTGGCATGCATTGGCCTTTTAAGGTGGACATGAGAACAAGAGTGGAGAGAGGGGCAGGAGGCGGTTGCTTCTCAGACTAGTGCACTAGGCTTTTTGCCTGCAGCTCTGTAGTGTTGGAGTGGCAGACCTGCGCGTGCACACTGCTGCATGCACCCTAATTGACATGACGTGGCCACATGGGCACACATTAGCTCCGATTCGCCCACATGGTGGGCTCTGCATTCTCCAAGACCCAGTCATGAGTGGGCCTACATATCAGTCGAGCAAGTGGTGCAGGGGAATATCTGGCAAACACAAAATAAATGGGCAGGTGGACACTCACCTGGTTTGGGCTAATGTGAGCTATTGTTTTTTATTTTTCACCCAGAGAGTCAGAGCAGGGGGGGGGGGGGGGGGGGGGGGGGGGGTTGGGTTTGCGTGTGCGCACACACAAGGGCATGACTTTTAATAGGTATAGGCAGTGCCAGTGCAGCTAAACCTGGGGGTGGGAGGGGGCACTCTCCCTGATGCAGCTGCATCCCCTGCTACTGGAAGTGCAGAGTGAAGGGCACCTTTTCTGTCTCCTGCACCTGGGTCCATTCCAAGCTAGTTAAACGTGTGTGTGTGTGTGTGTGTACACATTACATGCACACACGTGCGTGTGTATGTATAAACCTGTCACTTCTGACCCTGGGTTGGCTGGAAACAGGGAAACCTGGTCCTCACTCCCCATATAGTCTGTTTGCGTGTCTTTAAATGAGCGCTGGGGGTGGGGGTGGCTGCTAAGTGGTGCGGCTGCGGGGCGCCCACACGCGCAGTGTGTATGGGGAGCACTTCAAACAAGCATCTCCCAGCATGGCTGCCCTGTCCAAGGAGGTAGCCACCCTGGCCCTTATGGGGCACTCTGGATTTTTCAGGAGTGCTCTGTGCATGGCCATGAGTGGGCGTTGCGTGGGTCACAGCAGCATGCCTCGCCACGCACTACCATCCCACGATCAGTTGAATGCGTGGACGGTGCGGGGGGGGGGCATGTGTCTCATTTAAAAACACCCTTTGAAACTCCTACAGTCGGAACTGACAGGATTACACAGAAAGAGAGCTCTGCCTGGCTGTCAATGTCAGTGTTAGGATGCATGTCCAAGCTGGAGACTGAGAAGTGATGCTCTCTAACACCCATCTCCATCTTGCCTGACATGAAGACTCACCCTGGTAAGGTAAATATTGCAGTATTTTAAATGCATGCTGCCAAGAAATCATTAACACACTCAAAGGTCCTGATACTTTTAGCTGGATGGGTATACTCTATACACCTTAAAAACTGGAGTAATTGTGGTTCAGAATTTTACTTATCCAGATCAAGAATCAACACATCTCCATAGACCTGGACTGAGGAAAACAAATTAATTTGACTTATCCAAAAATTCAGTTTCTGTAAGTTCTACTTCGTGTATTGCACTGTACTTCTTTCAGTCACTACTCTATTATCCTACCTCATACCATGGAAACTGGCCTAGTCTCTTCTGCTGTGATAATATAACTAGAATTTCCCCTGATGCCCAGACTGCTACCATCTAGGATGCCTCCCCGTACCCCCCTTGCCTCCTCGTCCTCTATCACCTCCCTCCTTCTAGCCTTTCTCACGCACCCCCTCCTTCTCCCTCTTCCATCACCAGCGGCCTTTCTCCAGCCAACCTACCCCTTATTCTCACCCACGCCCATCCCCCCTCCCCACCCTCATCCCCCCTTACCCATTCCCCCTAGGCCCAAACCCTCGACACCCAGGTGTTCCACAGACCATTGTGGCCAATACGAGGCCAGTGCACGACTCACACCCCGCAAACCAGGCCGTTCCCCATCCCCCAACCTCATCCGCATCCCGTGCCTTCCCAAACACCAATTGCCTTTTTCCTGCTCCCTCTGGAACTGCCGCTCATCCGTGGCTAAAGCTCCCTTCATCCACGATCTCTTCCTCTCTCGCCCCTTTCAACTCCTTGCTCTTACAGAAACCTGGATCACGCCCTCCAACTCTGTTACCCCGGCCGCTCTATGCTCCGGGGGCCTGTCGTTCTCTCACCGCCCCCGCCCTGAAGGCCTGGGTGGTGGTGTGGGCTTACTCCTTGCTAAGCACTGCCAATTCAAAACCCTCTCCCCTCCTCCCTCCCCCTCCTTCCCTTCCTTTGAGGCCCACTCTGTGCGCTTATACTCCCCTCTACACCTTCGGGTTGCTGTCATCTACCGCCCCCCGGGTTCCCTCTCCTCTTTCCTCCCGGACTTTGAATCCTGGCTCACCTTCTTCCTCTCCGATGATATCCCCACTCTTATCCTTGGTGATTTCAACATTCACGTTGACACGCCTTCCGCCCCCTCTGTTTCCCGCTTTCTCTCTCTCACTTCCTCCTTTAATCTCCGACTCTGGACCGACTCCCCCACTCATACTGACGGCCATTCCCTCGACCTCATCTTCACTCGAAACTGTTCTCTTACTGACCTCTCCTTTGACCCCTGCCCTAATTCTGATCACTTCCTCGCCTCCTTCAGCCTTTCCCACCGACCCCCCTCCTCCTCCCCCTCTATGCGCCCCTTCCGCAATATGCAGGCCCTTACTCCCTCGGAGTTTGCCTCAAATCTTTCCCCCCTTCTCCCCCCCGTTTTCGCCTCCTCCTCCCCTGACTCTGCCGTCTCTGCTCTCAACGCTTCTCTCTCCTCGACCCTTGACTCTCTTGCCCCCCCCTCTGCTCGCCCCGTCCGCCCCCTCGACCCCCGCCCCTGGCTTACCCCTGCCATCCGCTACCTCCGCTCCTGCGCCCGGGCTGCCGAACGCCTCTGGCGCAAATCCCGCTCCCTCCCTGACTTCCTCCATTACAAATTCTCCCTCTCCTCCCTCTCCTCGGCTATCTCCCTAGCTAGGCAGCGCTATTATGCCTCTAGGATCGAATCTTTCTCCCGCGACCCTCGCCGCCTTTTCTCTACTTTCGACTCCCTTCTCAAACCCCCCTGCCCTCCCCCGCCCTCTTCCCTTGCTGCTCGGGATCTTGCGTCGTTCTTCACCTCCAAGATTGACAAGATCCGTCGGGATATTGCCTCCCGCCCCCCTCCGCCCCCCGCTCCCCTCCCGCCCCCTCCCCCGCCCCCCTCCCTCCTCGCATCCTTCCCTCCTGCCTCTCTCCAGGAAATCTCTGCTCTTCTCTCTTCATCCAACCCCTCCACCTGCCCCCTTGACCCGATCCCCTCCCGCCTCCTGACCTCTATTGCTCCCACTGTCGCTCCCCCCCTTCTGCATGTTGTCAATCTCTCCCTTTCCACAGGCTCCTTCCCCTCTGCCTTCAAACATGCCACTGTCTCCCCCATCCTCAAAAAGCCTACCCTGGACCCTTTCGATCCCTCTAGTTACCGGCCGGTCTCCCTCCTTCCCTTTGCTTCGAAGCTCCTGGAACGTGTCGTCTACTCCCGCTGCCTGAACCTCCTCTCTGCCAACTCCTCCCTCGACCCTCTCCAGTCCGGCTTCCGCCCCCTCCACTCTACTGAAACTGCCCTGGCCAAGATCACCAATGATCTACTTGTCGCTAAATCGAAGCGCCACTACTCCGTTCTTGTCCTCCTTGACCTCTCTGCTGCCTTTGACACTGTCGACCACTCGCTCCTCTTGGACTCGCTTTACTCTTTGGGCTTCCGTGGCTCTGTCTTTGACTGGTTCTCCTCCTACCTCTCTGACCGCTCCTTTAATGTCTCCCTCCCCGAGTCGACCTCCCCCTCCCTTCCCCTCTCGGTTGGGGTTCCCCAAGGTTCTGTCCTTGGCCCTCTCCTCTTCTCTATCTACACCCGGTCCCTTGGTGAAATTATTGCCTCCCACGGGTTCCAATACCATCTCTATGCTGATGACACCCAACTCTATCTCTCTACCCCCTCTCTCTCCTCCTCTGTCCGCTCACGCCTCGTCGACTGCCTCTCTGATATCTCCGCCTGGATGTCCCGACGCCAACTCAAACTGAACATGGCCAAGACTGAACTCCTCATTTTTCCTCCATCCCCCTCCTCTCCCTCTGACCTGACCATCTGCATTGATGGGGTCACCATCCGTCCTGTTCTCCGTGCCCGCAGCTTGGGCTTCATTTTTGACACGCACCTCTCCTTTAAACCTTACATTGACTCTGTGGCCAAATCCTGCCGATTCGCTCTCCTCAACATTGCCCGCATACGCCCCTTTCTATCTGTCTCCTCGGCCAAAATCCTTGTTCATGCCATGGTTATCTCTCGCCTCGACTACTGCAACCTCCTCCTTGCTGGCCTCCCTCGCTCCCACCTGTCCCCCCTTGTGGCGATCCAAAACTCTGCCGCCAAGGTCATTCACTCTGCCCGTCGCTTCGACCATGTGACGCCTCTCCTCCTCTCCCTTCACTGGCTCCCCCTTCCTGAACGTATCCTGTTCAAACTCCTGGTTTTCACGTTCAAATCGCTCCATGACCAAGCTCCCCCTTACCTCTCGGACCTAATCGCCCTACGCGCTCCTGCGCGCGCTCTCCGCTCTTCCGCTGTCCCCTCCCTCGCTCTCCCTCGCTTCTCCTGCTCGCCCAACCGCCTTCGTCCCTTCTCCCTCGCTGCCCCGCATGCCTGGAACTCCCTCCCTGCCGACGTCCGCCTCGCCTCCTCCCTCCGCTCCTTCAAATCCCTCCTCAAGACCCACCTTTTCCATGCTGCCTTTCCCAATGCCCTCTAGTCTTTCCCCTTGCTCTTACTGTCAGCCCTCCTCTGCTGACTGCTGCTACCGACCACCTTGTAACCAAGCCAAGTACACGCACCTGAGACTTCGCATCCGCCTGAATGTTTGTTTGTCTTCTCCCATGTCTCTCCCGCTGTCCCCTCTCCTTGTCTCCCCCTCCTTGTCTTTTAGATTGTAAGCCACAGGCAGGGACCGCATCTGATTGTATGTTCTGTACAGCGCCAGGTTGCAACTGGCGCTTTATAAATGTTTAATAATAATAATAATAATAATAATAATGCTGGTGAGGCTAGGGTGTTATCACTGATGTGCCCTGTCCTAAAACATCCTATGGGATGCTTTCTTGTCCTGTTTTGTTTTATTTTGTTTTGTTGGTAAGCCAGTGAACATATTAGGAGCCCTCTTTCATGACAAAATATTCCCTATCAATTAACTAGAAAAATGTTTTTATGATGAGTATGTTATGCAAATAAAGATATGCATCAAATTATCTAAATGCTTCTGATACAGAAACATTATCTAATAGACTGTCTTAATGTAATTCTGGTCTCATTCCAAAATATGCTATATTTCTGCAAGCTCATATACTCAGACCACCCTAAAGTAATGAAAATTGATAAGAGGAACAATACCTGTTGCAGCTTGCTGCAAGTATAAAAACTGTTACACTGGTTTTCAGAATTGAACACGCACATGTATCACACATACATATATTGTACACTATATATAATACATATAATATAAACACATGTATGTAATATATATTATCTATGAGCTTGCAAAGACATACCATGTGTATAGTATTAAATATTTGGGAATTAGGTGTGAACTAGATGGGACAGTTCAGTATAGAGTATTTCTGTACTGGAAGGATTTAGATAATATATAGAAAATACTGAATGTTTAACAAAAGGTTTCCTAATTTCCTGTTTCTGGCATATCCATCTTTTAACATTTCAGATATACTGTATAGACATTTTATAATAAAAACATTTCACTGGTTGAACAAATCAAGTGTCCAAAGGGTGACCAGGGGCAAAATAAACCATTCTCACAACTGTCATAACCAAGATGCTAAATATCTTTCACAAAAAATTATAGAGCCATGGGAGAGCTCTATAGTTAAGGTGACTTGCACTCTCCTTTAGAATTATGGAAATTCTACTTGTTATAAAATTGAGATGATTTATCCTATCACTGTGATATGGGGACAAGGGGATTACTTCCGTGAGGGGTAGAACCTGTCCAAATTTCAGACAGATCTGTTGAGAAATGGTTGAGTTATACAAGTTTAAAAATTGGAGGCAGAAATATTTTTCTGGTTTTTGCGACCATCTCCTTTTGACAGAGAAAAGTGTGTTTAAAGTTATACGACTTGAGGTGTCGACGTGTCGGAAAATCCAAGTCATTTCCTGAGTTTGGATTGTTAAAATCTATCATGTATTTTTAAAATTAATCCAGAGATAGAGTGTGGTCGCTTTGTTGGTCCCAAGTGGCAAGAAGACAAAGTGGTTCGAAATATATCTTTTATTGGACCAACTGTTGTTGATGGAAATAAGCAAGCTTTTAGCCCATGCAAGGCCCTTCCTCAGGCATGTAGCATAGCCAGTAGAAATATATAAAATGACCAAATGTAAGGTACAGGTATATATGAGGGGGCATGGACTAGGTGGGAGTGGATAGGACAAGGCAGCAGGGGGTGGGGATAGGGAATGGTGGTATAGAGAGAGGCAAAGAAATGTGCAGACATTTAAAAACAGCTGTAAAATTATATATTGGGGTAGGAGACCAAGAAACAATATTTAGTGGTTAAACACACAGAGAGGGCAAACACATGCATGGAGGGTGGGGGGTATAGTGGGAAACAGCTTATCAGGTGATGAGAATACAAAGGAAGGAACTGCGTTCATGGTAACACAAAGGTTGAGTATTCAGCTGACAGTCAGTTACACAGAAAGAGAAAAAGTAGTTAGAATTATATCTAGGAAGTTGGTACAGAGGATAACACAAATTTAAAATCATTAAAAATGTAAGGTATAGATATTTATAGTGGCTGGAGAAATATAGGTCGTTGCTAAGTTCATTATTTTTGGTGTCAAACTTTACAGATTTTTTTATTTGACACCAAAAACAATGAGCTTAACAAAGACCTACATTTCTCCAGCCACTACAAAAATCTTTAAAGTATGACACCAAAAATAATGGACTTAACAAGGCCCTATATTTCTCCAGCCACTACAAATATCTATTACACCTTACAGTCTACTCTGCATTTTTAATTTGCATTATCCTCTGTACCAGCTTCCTAGATATCATTATAATTACTTTGTCTCTGGGTGTTTTTAGACAAGTGCCTTTCCACCCATTACCCACTCATCATCCACCCATCATGCATGTTGCAGGCCTGCATTTTCACTCTATGCAGCCCCACAACATGCATGATGGGTGGGTGATGGGTGGGGAGACGCTTGTCTAAGAACTCTCTCTCTCTCTCTCTCTCTCTCTCTCTCTCTCTCTCTCTCTGTAACTGACTGTCAGCTTAAATACTCAACCTTTGTGTTACTGTGAACCCAGAGTAATCCTTTCATAGGTGTATTCTCTTCACTTGCTAAGCTATTTCCCACTATAACCCCAACCCAAGGTAACTGATGCCTTGTGTGGTTGTGAGCTTATGGCCATCTTACGCTGTTCATGGGCACATTAGAGACCAGACCAAAGTCAGTGTATTTTTCCCTTGTTGGTAGTGTTGTAGGAAGGGGAATTTAGTGTATTCCCTTTCAAAAACCATGGAAATTATAGGATAAAAAACCCTTTGGTTTAGGAGAGGAGTTAAGGCTCTTATAAATTCAACCATACTCCAAAAAGCATGTAAATTGTAAGTAAGACTCCCACCTTAACTTGCACACCATGTAGCAGTAAAGACATTGTACAGTCTCACATATTGTGCTCGCTTAGAACTTAGGCCATTTTTAAAGAGACACAGGCTGAGGGGCAGGTCCGTGTGAGATAGGTGGAACAACCACGCACCACCCACTCACCTCAGGTGAGTGGGGAGTTATTCAAAGGGGCACTGGCCAGGGAGGTCACAGGAGGGTCACAGGAGGTTGCAGCACCCATGCACCCAACCCTCACCCACCTGGCCTTCCACCAATCCACCATGCTCACCGTTTACACGGACAGCTGCGCCACTGATTTGAGGAGCCTCACACACACACACATGACATGGCAACATGGTGAACAACAGGCAAATGAAGCCACAGCCAACATCTCTGCCCATCCCCAGCCATCCCCAGCCCATCCGGGTGTGGGGAGGAGGGATGGGGGAAGGCACAGTAGAGTAACATAAGCGGCACCCGAGTTGCCAGACACCTGCGAGACTGCCAGGTGCCAAGAACCCCAAACTCCCTTGGCACAGCATGCAACCCATGGGTAGCACAGGAACAAAAGGGGAAGGCAGCAGGAAGCCCAAGGGCACAGAAGCCATACATGGGAGGACAAAAAGCAGCACTACCCTCATGCCCAGCAGCCAAAACAGTCCAAAATGCACACGGCCTCAACTACAGGACACATCAGGTGAGAACAGACATAACGCTAACTCTGCCAGAACACCATTGCTGCACCACCATAACATGTGCAGTACAGTACAGCCCTGCAACATGCACTGGAAAGTTCAAAGTGGTGTCACAGTGGTCCCAAAGTTAAGGGTATGGTATGGTAACGCCCATACACCTGCTGCACAGAGAGAGGCTTGCCAAAAGTGGCAGGGATGTTGGGATGGGGGCTAGGAACAAGGCACAGAATGACCCACAAAAGCTATGACAGGGGTCACTGGAGCAGCCAATCCAGAGCTGCACTGATAAGAGAACAGCCTCATGAGGATGGTGGAAACACATATTGGCAGCCCCAGGACAATCCCCGTCAACACCTTCCCTCTTCCAGCACCCCCACCCGAAGAGAGCAGATCATTCCCTGCAGGAATGAGAACACGGACAGTGCTGTTCAGAACAAAACAAAACAAATATTTAATGAAACAAGCAAAATATTAAAATAAAACAAGCAAACTAGGAATGCCCCCCTGGGCCCTGCTCCACTGAACGTGTGAGAGATTGTGCACCATCTGGCGTATATCGAGGAGCACCTCCATTATCTCCTGCCACTCCTCCACCCTCTCCCGCATGAGTGCTCACACTGAAAGAGAGAAAAAGAGACATCCTCGTGAAGCATGCCCCCCTCAGCACTCATCCCCTGTAGCCCATGGCATGAAAAAGGGTGGGTGATATGAAAGCAATCCCAAGTGCGATGACAGGGGTCACTGGAGCAGCCTATCCAGAGCTGTACTGATAATAGAGCAGCCTCCCAAGGATGGTGGGAACACACATTGGCAGCCCCAGGACAATCCCTGCCAACATCTTACCTCCTCCCATCCCCTGACCAAAGACATTGGATATGAAAGCACAAAGTGGGGCCACTCACAGGCCTCTCAGTAATTGCGGCACCCTTCATGGAAGTCAGCGACCACCAATCTCTGCCAGGACCTGCACAAGGACAACAGCATCGGTGATAAGAACAAAACACATGTCCTTTAGGAGTAGATGGGGGTAGATGCACAGAACATGCCCACACACAGCCCATACACACATCCCCGTGCATCCATGGGTAGCTCCACAGAAGCTTTGGGCTGGCCAATCCATTATCATTGCTGCACCTGCCCCATCATGGACCAAAATGCAGGTGTTTCAGGTCATGGACTAACACAAGATGTGGAATACTTACTGGGCTGGTCACCTCCTCTTTCCTCAGCCATGGCCCTGCCAAGCCAAATGAGGACACATGGACAGGCATGGACAGGATCACCACAGCAAGACTAGGGTGAAAGGGGCAGGGCATTAACACAGAACAGAGCTGCTACACAGCCCACAGGTATGGGGTAACCCTGATAAAAAGGCACACAGAGGGAGTGCTTAATCCTGCCCATGAAGGTCATCCATAGCAGCCATGCCAGATGGGATGGGGGCAGCACTCCAACAATTCTTGCTGGCAGCTAAGGTGTTGTTCAGAAGCATCCACAATTTGCAGAGGTCATGCCTCAGGTGGTTCCAGCACGCAACTCAACACTGGCCCTCCATGTTGGACACACAATGCAGTCTGTCTGGCTGCAGCACATATCACAGACAGTGCAGGTCATGGATGAGATGTTGGGTGATAAGGTGGTTCCACCAAGCCAGGCAGATGCAGATGGATGCCATGCTAAGGGGGGTGTCCTGTGAGCCAGGTTCCTGACCATGAATGTGGTTCTGGTCATTCATGGCATTCACAGGACTGTCCCGATGGAGAGAAGGGCATGGGTTCAGTATAGGAGTGAGGATTGGTGGGAGACCATCGTGGCTACCTGGGAGGATGACCAGTGGATGGAACACTTTAGAATGCCCTGAAGAATATCCCACCTTGCTGGTATCATACAGCCACACCTGGAGAAGGAAACCACCAACATGCGGGAACCTATACTAGTGGGAAAGCACATGACCATAGTCGTTTGGAGGTTGACAACCCCCCATTCCTGCCACAGTGTGGCACAGCTGTTAAAGCAGCCCCCACATACTTGGCAAAGGGCATGGGCTGGTGGGCATTGGATTCAGGTTTTCCCCAAACCCAAAGAAGTCAGAGCAAGGATCGGGCCCAGCCACCATGGGACCTAGGAAAAGGGAGTTCACTCAGGTGGATACCAGCCTGATCCAGGAAGGAGGTGATTAAGGGGAGATAGTCCTCAGTAAGTACGGGGCCATTAAGAAAGGGCGTTCTCCCTGTTTTGAGAAATCACTGGTGAATAGAACCCAGGCTAGCAACAGCCTCAAAGACATGGAATATTAGTATCCCCTACCCCCAGCCCCTTCCTCCTAAGCACAGAAACCCAGGTGCAGCCATTAACCTTGCGTCCCTCTCACAACTCCTCCCAGATCACCAGAATGTCCTCTCCCTATTCATGTCCAGATGTGTCCATTGTGTATCTGTTGCCCATAGCTCCCCTAGGTCTCTTCCCTTTTGTGACACCTAAGCACCCACCTAGAGTCCCCTTTTGTCCCCATGGTTCACATATGCATTTTTCCTTTTGTCTCACTTAGAAACCCACCCAGATATGTCCCGATGGGTCATTTGTGTCCATTTGTCCTCCCTGTGTGTCTTTTGTAACACCCTTGAGCCCATCCCAAATCTTTTATCCTGAACCCTATAACTGCCCCTCACTTCCCCCATGCAAACTGAGAAGGTTTTGGATGTGGGCACATGCAGGTTTCCCTGTGCATGTCTGTGTCTTAAGAGATCTCCCAGACTTAGGTCTGCCCCTTCTTCTCAACCCCCCACAAACTTTGCTGGATCCTCGGGCTGCCTGTCCCCTTTTTCCACAGGAAAGGAAAGATAACCTCAGATCCAGACTTCCCCGCTCATTCTCTCTCTCTCTCTCTCTCTCTCTCTCTCTCTCTCTCTCTCTCTCTCTCTTTCTGTCTTTTCCGGATCTTCCACCCCCCACTCCCCACCTCACTTTCATTTTCCCTGCCACCACTTGTGTTTTTCCTTTGATCCCACCAGCCAGACCGGGGCTGTGTTTCTCTGTTTATGTGTATAAATAAACCTTTTAGTTTTATTTAATCTTTGTCTCCTTCTTTTCCTTCACTTTTGGGGAGGGTACATAAACTGCTTGTAGCGCGTATCTGTCCTCAGACTGATCCTTAGGACACGCAGGAATGCTGGGTTTAACGAATTAAGCTAATTCCCCCTGAAGTTAAAGAATGGTGGATATTGGGGTACCAACCCCCCAATAGTCACGAGTGGGAGGAGGTTCTCCTGTTAACAGATTGGTGGAGAATGCAGGCAGTCACGTGGTAATCCACTCAGGACACGGGTGGAAAGTCCACAGAGGCGTACGTAGCTACAGACAGCCAAAAAAACCAAAACGCTCTCTCTTTCCTATCTCTGTGCCCCTTTCTCTCTGCTTTTTTTTTCTCTCTCTCTCTCTTCTCTCTCTCTGGAATTGTTCGGGGAGTGGGTTGTCAGGGAGAATTAGTCTGGGAGTGTGGAGTGACTTTGGGACTGTATGAGGCAGTTCAGGGATTTGCAAAGAATTGTGATCTTGGGTCTGTATGAGGCAGTTCAGGGATTTGTAAAGAATTGTGATCTTGGGACCGTATGAGGCAGTTCAGGGATTTGTAAGGAATTGGGATCTTGGGATTGTTGGAAGCAGTCCAGGGGTCTGTGAGAAGTAGTGGTCCTGAACTTGTAGTGACAGGTTTGGGGCATTTGAAAATGATGGCAGGATTCTGGTCTCGGGGGGCGCAGCCTCAGTCCTGGGATTTTTGGGGTCTTGAACCCGTAGTGTCGGGTTTGGGACAGTGGGAGAGCACTGGTCTTGGGGTTGCGTGGGCAGCCCTGGGATTTTTGTGTCTTGGAGCCCAAGTGTGGGTCCCACAACTTGTAAGAAGTTGTTGGCGGGGGACTGCTTCAGAAGCCCAGGGAGTGTACCATTGGAATATGGAGGTGGTAAAAAGTAACACAGGGAACTATACCAGAATAGGTTCTGGAATGACGGTCAGTGCTTGGGAGGTGGGAGGTATGCTTGGAAAGGCAAAACTGGAGAGGTGGGCAGCAAAAAAGGGGAAGTGCCCATGGGAGTTGGGGTGTTTTAAAAGCGAGGACCCGGTGGCCTTGGGAGGGGAGGCATATGCAGAATATTGTCAAAAGTTTAAACCCAGAGGGAGTAAGAAGGATGCGTGTGCCGCCTGGGCGTTGTGATATGCCTGTTGCGATTTACAGAAGATGTTGAGGGAGACTAGGCAACAGTGCAAAAAGGAGGGAGAGACAGCGGAGAGATTGGAAGTAAAGTGTGCGGAACTGGAAAGGGATACGTCTGAGTCTGTGGCATAAAAATTGAACCTGACATCGTTCCTTAAAAGAGCCCAGGAAGAGAGTAGTGGAGCCTTGGTTAGGGCTGAGCAGGCTGAGAAGGAGCTGGAGGGGTTGAGGGAACAGTTAGGGCAAGCCCGGTCAGTGGCACGCTTCTTAGTTGATCAGAACCGGACCACTAAGGTGGCCATGAAGATTGCTAGCCATGAAGATTGCGAGGAGACCATCTGGAAGCTGCGGGGGGAGCTTGATTTACACAAAGGTTTAGTGGCCGCCGTGCAAGTCGAGGATTTCCCTGGGGTGGGGCCCAATTCTCTCTCCGCTTGGAAAGCCCACCTGCCTGTAGATGCTATTCCAGAGTCCCCTTACAACCCTGCATGGCAAGTGCCTGAGCCTCTGGCCCCAGTTGTAAGCCGGGATGTTGAGTGTACGGAGGGAAGAGGAGGCGCAACCCATGAGGAAGTAAGGGAAATGGTTCGGTGGTCCCCCACTCAGGCAAAAGCAGTTGCCAAGCAGTTGGGTCCACTGAACCAGGACACTGTGGTCTCATGGATGGCCAGGGTGTGGCAGATGTATCCCACAGCAGATGGGGTAGATCTGACACCGTTGGCCCGGGCCAGCACGTCCCTGGCAGATGCGCAGGTTCTGGAAGCGGGGCTAGGCATGGCTGACCTCCACTGTGCTAACTGCAGCGAGTGGATGAAAGCGGTGCTGCGGGTTATGCTTCCAGGGCAGAACCCCCACAGGTTGTTCCTTTTAGAGACACAGGCCCCGGGGGAACAGCCAGAGTTCTATGTGGTTAGGAAAAAGCTTTTGGGAGCCCTAGTGGAGGTTGTGGTTCCTGTTCAGAGGGATGGGAGGCAGGTAATGCAGTACGACAACAGGGAATTTATAGAGGCCGTACATGCAGGGCTTGCTTACCCAACTAAAATGGCATTGGGGAGAATACACCTAGCACAGATTACCTGGGATGAGTTATCCACAGGCATTCAGCAGGTGGCTGATTTGATGAGGGGAATGGGGGGAGGCAAACCTACCACTCGCAAGCAACAGCTAGAGCCGGTACAAGCAGTCACCTTCTAGAATAATGGCCCTCATTATTCAGCTCCCCCAGGACAGGCAGTGAACCCCCTACCTAGAGCCAACCCCCAGAAGGGACAGCTGGGAAACACTGGTGGCACTTCCCCCCACCCCCTGAGCTTACCCTAACCGGGAGCCCAGGAATTTCCTTCATGCCTATGTATGGGGGGAGTTAAAAGCATTAGGGGCAGACATGAGGCAGTACCACCTCCAACCATTGCATGTTTTGATAGCGGCAGTGGGGGAACTGCAAAAACAGCGGGCTCAGGGTTTTAACTGCCCCCCCCCCAACCAGTAGCCGCAGTGGGGTGGAAGGATCCGGGCACCAAAACCTGGACACTGGAACAAGAGCAGGTGTTACAGGAGGTCCATACTATCTGCTAGGGCTGCCCGATTCCCAAGGGTCCCCCTCAGGTATTTGCAAAACTACACCCAGATAGATGGGGGAGACCCATTGTCAGGTCTAGCATCGGGAATCCGGGAACTCAAACCCAGCTCCTAGTAGATACAGAGGCCTCTATAAACATTTTGGACCCAGACTGGGTAAATGCAGGGGAACCTTCCTGCAAACAAGTTAAGCTCAGCGGGTATAGTGGAGAAACTCAGGAAGCCCCAGTATGGCGGGAGGTTCCCTTTGAATTGGGTAAACTAAAAGGAACTATGGAAAGTTGTGTAACTAAGGGTAAAGAAAAAGGCATCATAGGGACTTCATTTCTGAGGGAATCCCAACTAACAGTAGACTTAGCCAATGGATTACTGTGGCAAGTCCCGGAGGGGCCCCCAGAAATCGCCATACACCGCTGTGTAGTCCTTAAGGCACCCCTTCCTGTTCTCTCTTTGACCAATGATCGATGGACCCAAGAATTTCCCCAGGTATGGATCAAGGACAAGGCAGAGTGCGGGAAGGTTTAGGATGAGGTGCTAATACAGGGAGATGATCCCCCACCCCAGAAGCAATATAAATATCCCACGGAGGAAGAAGAGGGAATCCAAACCACCATCAATAGTTTGCTTAAACAGGGAGTTATAGTACAGATGCAGTCAGTCTGTAACGCCCCCATCTGGTCTGTTATCAAGGCAGATGGGGTGACTTACAGAATGACTGTGGACTATCGAGCTCTGAATACTCTAACTCCCCCTTTTGCCCCAGTGGTGACTAATTACAATGAAATAGTTGCAGCAATATCCACTGGGTCTCGCTGGTACTCAGTCATTGATTTGGCAAATGCTTTCTTTGCCATCCCCCTTCACCCCACGTGTTGGTATAAGTTTGCTTTCACCTATAAACGCCAGCAATATACTTTTACAAGGACACCCCAAGACTTCCATTCCTACCCTAGCATTTGCCATTCTGTTGTCTCAAAAATTTGGGAGGAATTGAAGCCAGACTCGAGAAACTTTGTAATATCATATGTAGATGATATCTTGGTACACTCCCCAGAAGAAGAAAAGACTTTAGAAATCACCAGGGAGGTACTCTCCATAGTTCAGGGAAAAGGGTTCAAGGTAAACCAAGGCACAACTGGTACAGAAACAGGTGATGTACTTGGGGATCAGCTTGGGGGAAGAGGGTAGGTCTCCAGACACCCAAAGAGGAGAGGTGATTTCAATGATACATACACTCACCGATTTGCATTCCCTTCGAGCGATATTGGGCACTCTAAATTTCTCCAGGGATTTTATAGAGCTCTTTGCAGAAAAGGCAAGACCTCTATACAAACTCCTGAAAAAGGAATGTGTGTGGGAGTGGGGTCCCGACCAGCAAGAAGCCCTGGCGACTTTAAAACTGGATTTAGCAAAAGCCCCCGCACTGGCCCATCCAGACCCCAAGCTTCCCTTTTTCATCCAGCTAGCCACAACAGAAACTTGCATAGGAGCCACTCTTACCCAACAGCAAATCGGAAGGCAGCGGGTGGTAGTTTACGCCTCTAGGTTGCTCGATGAAGTGGAAGAGGTTCCTCCCCTGTGAAAAGGCATGCCTAACCTTGATACGGACCTTGAAACATTGGGAGTTCATAATTGGGGGGGTCCAAGGTTATAGTACAAACCCCCCCATTCACCCCTCAAGTACATCATATCTGGAAAATCCAGGACAGGCAGGTCAGCAACCCCCGTATAGCTCAGTGGACCCTGGCTCTGGTAAACCAGGGAGTGGGGTTCAGCAAGGAACAAAAAGAGACCCCTACCCCCTATGGGTTACTCATAGAAGGGGGGAAACATGTATGCCCCCTCCAAGAGCTTCAGCACACCGAGTGGCCAGTACAATGGGGAAAGAGTCAGGCAGAAGCAGCAGAAAAAGGGTTAACAGTGTGGTATACGGATGGGTCATCTTTTTATGATCAAGGAAAGTCTAAGACAGGCTGGGCGGCTGTTCAGGTGCTAGATGGCCGGGTGCTACAGGGATCAGTGTGCCCTCACTCCTCCCAGGCAGCTGAAGTCCAGGCTGTGTTAGCTGTCCTTGAATTCGAGTCCCTGGAAATCTCCCTAGCCATTTACACAGATTCCGATTGGACTGCACGCGCAGCCACCGCATGGCTTCCAATCTAGCTAGGAAGAGGTATGACTGCTTCTGATGGGAGACCAGTAGTCCATTCAGAGAAATGGGCGGAAATTGCAGAGCTAGTCAAAACCAGAACCGGCCTGACGTGGGTGGCGCACACCACGGGACCTTCCAGGAAGTCTATGGATTTGGCTTTCTGGAATAGTCAAGCAGACAGATTAGCAAAGGAAGCTGCCACCCAGAGCAAGCCTCCCGACCCCACAGAAGGTACCTCCTCTGAAATACCCTTAGCGCCAGTCACCACCAGAGCCCACTCTCTAGGATCGGGGGTCATGACCCTAGACTTTGGGACACTACAGGAAGGGGATAGGGAAATAGAGGACTTGGCAGCAAAAGGGAAAGACAGCACAGGGAAATTCACAATCACCAAGGACAACAATGTGTGGTGGACTTTTGATCCCAGGGGTAACAGGCATTGGATAGTCCTGGGGAAGGTACGGGGGGACCTAATCCAATTTGTCCATGAACAAGGACACCGGGGAAAACAGGACACTCTAGACAGGATTAAAGAAACTGGATGGTGGCCCAAGATGAAGGCGGATGTTGAGCAATGGTGTAACAATTGTTTGTCCTGTGCGATGGTAAATGCAGACCGCCAGACAATGAAAGTTCCTATTCAACATCAGCGCATTGAAAGTCCTTGGGCTAGAATCCAGACAGATTACATAGGTCCCCTCTCCACCACTGCAAGAGGGAACAAGTACTGTCTGGTAATTGTGGACGCTTTGCAGAGGCAATCCCCTGTAAAAACAACACCGCCCACACCACCGCTAAAAGTCTCTTTATTATTATTATTATTATTATTATTATTAACAAACATTTATATAGCGCCAGCAGTGTACCTGGCACTTTACAAAGTAATAAAATAGACACGGTCCCTGCCCCTAGGGCTTACAATCTGAGAGACAGGAGCTGGGGGAGAGACTTAGGAAGGGGAACAGAGGGAGAGACAAGGGGTCTAACATTCATGAAGATGCGAGGTCTCAAGTGCACGTACTTGGCTTGGTTACGATGAGAATGACAGCAGGCAGGTCCATGTTGCAAGGATAAGGGTAAACCGATCGTAGGTATAGGAATAGTGGCTCAGCAGGATAAAGAGTCAGACAGAGCAGAGCGAAAGAGGTGAGTTTTAAGGAGAGATTTGAAGGTATGAAGGGAGGGGGCAAGGCGGATGTGGACAGGGAGGGAGTTCCAGGCATGGGGGGCAGCAAGTGAGAAGGGACGAAGGCGCTTAGGGGAGCAGGGAAGGCGTGGAAGGGTGAGAGAAGGGACAGAGGAGGAGCGAAGTGCACGGGCTGGAGTATGGAGGGCGATAAGTGCAGAGAGGTAGGGGGGAGCAAGGTTGTGAAGAGCTTTATAGGTGAAGACTAGGAGCTTGTGCAGGATTCGTTCAGGAAGGGGAAGCCAGTGAAGCGAAGAGAGGAGGGGCTGCACATGGTCGAAGCGACTGGCGAGGTAGATGACCCTGGCAGCAGAGTTTTGGACAGAGATGAGGGGAGAAAGGTGAGACCGGGGAAGGCCAGTGAGAAGGAGGTTACAGTAATCGAGGCGAGAGATGACCAGAGCATGAACAAGAGTTTTGGCAGACGAGACAGAGAGAAAAGGGCGAATCTTAGCAATGTTATGGAGGGAGAAGCGACAGGATTTAGCAACAGAGTCAATGTAAGGTTTAAAAGAAAGGGGTGAGTCAAAGATAACTCTTTAGCATTGTCTTGTCTCGATGGGGAATTCCCCACTGTATCGACTCAGATTTGGGGCCACACTTTGTAGGGGGAGTGATGCAGGAGTTGTGTAAGGCTTTAGGGATCAAACAACGGTTTCACATAGTCGGACACCCCACTTCTTCCGGCTTGGTAGAAAGAACTAACCGCACATTGAAAGAGGCATTGAAAAAACAGATTAATTCAGCGGGGAAAAATTGGGATGAGAAACTCCCCCTCATCTTGATGGCCTTGAGGGGGTCCAAACCAGTTCATGGATACACGCCCTTCGAAGTGATGACAGGGAGGTGAATGAGGATGCCTGAGGCTTGGTGGTTTGGAACTGAAATCCCAAGTTCATGGGAGAACGAAGCTGTCTCTGATACATGGGCCATGTAGTCTGATACATGGGTCCTTGGTAGAAGAGATAGAAAAGATACATAGGTAAACCACCCTCTGCCTTGGAATAGCACAGCAGGACGTAGATAAAAGACTAGGGTGGGTTAGATAGTCCGTAGTGTGGGAAGTGGGAAAATCAGTAATGTATTGGAAGTTCTCAGCACAAGAGTATTCCTTAACCTATAAATGGGAGGGCCCCATAAAGATAGTTAATATAATCAGTCCAGCAGTTTACCAGGTGGAAATTCCAGAAGGGAAAAGGGGGCAGCCTTGGAGAAAGTATTTCCACAGTTCGCAGCTCAAGGAGTGGGCTGGCAAATCTGTGGATCCCCCCGAGAGTGAGCCCCCAGATCCAGCTGGCTCTTCCACCCTCCCTTAGTAGAAGGACTTTCTGCCTCAGAGAGGCACTAGTGTCCTAAGCTTGCACGGCAGTTATGAATAGGAGGTTAAGATTCAGGAGACCAAGGGGGCAGGTGTATCCTCACTTGACTCAACCACGGAATGGCATTTCAGTGAATCTGGCCCTGAGACTCGCAGCAAGGGTAAGCAGCCTAATCATCAGGCAAACTTTCCATTTCAGGTTCTGTTATAGCGAGGCGGGAGGGCCACATCAGTCCCTCATTGGAGTGGCCAAATGGAGAGCAACGGGGGGAGTTGTGGAAAGGGTGGTCATAAAAATATACCAGAATGCCTCTTCTAGATGGAAACTGTACATGAGGGAAGACCCGCATGTGGTTCAGTTCTACGCAGGCCTGGTTAAGATCTGCAGAAGGCCGGGGAACAGACATCCAGTGCTTGAAGGGAATCAGCCCCCATCAACTCCCATCCGCAAGGAACTGTGGGAGTTTGATCCACTCATAGGGTATGTCAGTGATGGTGATTAAAAGTCCATTCCCTACTGTCCCATACCCTTCCGTAAAATCACCCCAGAGTCCATATCCCGTCCTAGTTCCATAAGTCAGTGAAGCAAACACTGTCTTGTGGGGGGAGGGCCCTCCTTGCCTCCCCTCTGTCTTTCTCCCTCGGTTTCTGTTAACCCTCGCCCCAGGTGAGAAAACACCCCCGGACTTTTTATCTCATCAGGGAACGAGTGGCTGTTTGGATGAGCATAGCGTTGGGACCCGTGCCAGGAGATGAGCCGGTGAGAAGCTTCGCGAGCCCTGGGAGGAGATGAAAAGGTGTCACCCCAGAGAGCGCTGCCGGGAGTTCACAGGTCAGATGCTCCCCCTGGATGCATGCTAGAACCAGTCCTGGGCCTTCGCCTCGGCGTGCAGTTTCCAGACAGGGACAATGAGGTGGGATACACCCGGGAGAACACGGCCCCAGCACAAGCCACCACCCTGGAGAAAGGATTACGAGTTGGCCACAACTCCAAAAGAAAGAAGAACTCCTCACCTCCGGGTCTGATGCAAGTCCTTCAGCAGAGCCACCAGACAAGGACTTGGGAACTAGTGACTTTGTAGAAGCTCCCCTCCACCCAGACAATTGGACCCTCTATTGCATGGCGGAAGGAGCAGGCATCAATCGCTCCTGAACTAACAGCCAAGAAACCTTTTTAATTACCCCAGCTTGTCCAGCAGCTGGAAATTAAGGACAACTATGTGGATTAAGGTACACCTGAATGGAAATATCCCATTGAATGGAGCTCCCTGAGACAAATACAGACTGGTAATTTGTTTCAGTCCTAATCTTCCTCTGCATGTTGGGGGCAACACTGAAGCTGGGGGGACAGCAGGGGTGACCCCCTGCTTTCCCTATATGCTTTCATTTGGGTTGCAGAAAATGGCACAGTTGAGTACTGGGTGGCTGCATATGGGGAGACAAGGTCAATGGATGCAGGAAGCGTGCAGGGAGACAAGATTGGGGCAGCTAGGCAGTAGGGGGAAGAGGAGCAGTCAGGTGCTGGGGGAGTGTTTATGGGGGGCAAGGCTGGAAAATGGGTGATGTGTATGCAGGATGAGGCTATTAGGATAGGCAGGGGTGGAGGAAATGTATGCATTGGCAACAGGAAGACATGCTGGGAGGGGTGTATATTGGGGACAAGCCTGAGATATGCATATTCACAGAGAAGACTGGAGAGCAGCCAGGGGTGAGAAGCAGTATTTGTATGAGGTGGGGGTACCCAGGTGATGAGGGAGTATATATGGGAGGAAATGGCTAAGAGATGGATGATATGTATTCAGGGGGACAGCCAGAGGTGGGGGTGAAGTGTATGTATGTTTTTCATATGTGCTTTCAGTTGGGTTGGGGGACAATAGGAGATCCAAGTATGGGGGTGGGGGTAGGTATGTGGGTACAGGATGTGTACTGGGGGGAAAGACTGGAGGCAGGCAGGAGTGGGGGAGCAATGTGTGTGTATGGGCAATGGGCAACCATATGCTGGGAGGGTGTATATGGGGGGACAAGCTTCAGAATCATCCAGGGGTGGGGAGCAGTGTGTTTATGGGGAGGGGCACCCAGGTGCTGGGAGGGTGTATACTGGGGAAGAAGACTAGGCTAAGCCTTGGAAGCAGTCAGAGGTAGAGGGGAACTGTATGTATGGGCTACAGCAGAGACAGGGATCCATAATATTGCGATGGGGAGGATCTTGCTGTCCCCAGCTTCAGCGTTGCCCCCAACCTGCAGAGGAAGAGGATTGGAGCCGAAAGACCAAGGCAAAGTGTGGGTGCATGGAGCCTAAGGATGTTTTCAGACATGACGCTAACCCGAGTTTAACCACACTGTAACCACACGTGAACATTTCTTATGCATGTTGCAGCAGGGCTGCATAGGCCACCAATACAGCCCTGCAACATGCATAAGAAATGTTCACATGTGGTTAAAGTGTGGTTAAACTGGGGTTAGCGTTATGTCTGAAAACACCCTAAGTTGTAAGTGAGCACAGTATGTGAGACTGTACAGTGTCGTTACTGCTAACATGGCACGGAAGTTAAGACGGGAGCCTTAACTTATAATTTCCATACTTTTTGGAGCATAGTTGAATTTGCCAGAACCATAACTCCTCTCTTAAACCAAAGGGTTTGGGGTTTTTTAATCATATATTACACTGTTAATTGCCACAGAATATTTTGTGTTTGTATGATAAGGACATCAGTGAGAAAAATTATAGTATTGCTGAATGTGTTCTGTTTCTTTAAAAAAAAAAAAACCAGCCATGAGTTATTGTTGCAGGACAAATAAAAGTAGCAATCAGATTTCTTCTCAAAGGGGGCTAATCATCTTGTTTTGCATTATTTCACCGCCTTGGAGGCAAATAACTTCCTTGTGACCCCTGGCAAAAATTACAAGGATTAACATAAATCTGGCAGAGCCAAATATTCTGAAACCAAAGGCAGTGTGGAATGGTAAACATTTAACCAGAGGGAAACTCTCAGTTGCTTTTCTCTTTATATACATTAAACCGTGTATTTATTTTAACAAGGGCAACTGCATTCCACCACCTGGCACCCCTCGCATCCTAGAGATCATTTCCCGACTGAAGAGGAAAGGCATGAACCCGAGCTAGTTACAAGATTAAATAAAATATGTATCTTTCTTCTATCAGTTGAGAAGGGATTTTAAATTAACCTAGGGGATTGGGAGGGGGGGGGGAGGAGGATGTATCCGCTTTGTCAATTTCAAGCATGGGAGCTGCAGCCTCAGAGAGAAGGGCTCAGCCTCAGACTGAGCTTAGAGAAGGGAGCTGCCTGTTTACCCAGGAGGGCTCTGCTGATAGCACGTTACTTTAGTTTACTTTGCTTTTCCTTGAGTTTATTGTAAAGGGGTAAAGTTTTCGGATTCATCACGTGACCCTGACAGGTCCTGCCTATTGAGAGAGCCAGACCACCCACATGGAGGACGATGGAGCTGCTTAATAGAAACAGGCATGTAATTGTGAGCCTTTCCAGCACTCTGCAGAATGCTTGCAACCTAGAAGGATTATTTTTTACACTTTCAGTTCCTTTTGTAAAAAAAAAAAAAAAAAGAAGAAGAAGAAGAAAAAGAAGAAAGGGAAAGAAAAAGGGAAAGGAAAGGAAGGGAGAAAGCAAGAAAGAAAAGAAAGGAAGGGAGAAAAGAAAGGAAAAGAAATCGATGTAATATCAAAGTCTGTTTCGGCACTGAATGAATTTTTACAAGCCCACCAGATCAGCCAGCCCCACCGAGCCGCTCCAAATGAGAAGGGGGAAGATGGTAAGTAAAAGATGTCAAATGGAAATGTAATCCAGTGGGGGAACAAAAAGGAAAGCCAGAGAGGGTCTGCTGCTTCTCACCAGTGAGCTCATGGCAGATGGCACCCGTTGGAGAGATGGGAGCTGCTTAAATGGGGAGGCAGCGAGGGGAAGGGGCCGGGGGTGCAGCCTGGCTTCTGCAAAAGGAGGCAGTGTAGGGAGAGGAGAGTCCCACGCATCCTTACTGCCCCTGGGAGCACAGGCAACGTTTTATTTTTTCTGTGGTGAGGGCGGCGGCGGCTGGTGGTGGTGGTGGTGATGGAACTGATCAGTGATAATAATTCACATGGAGGGGGGTCTCTCGGATCCCATTTTCACGCTTGGAAGGGTCGCCACCCTGCCTTCCGCTAATCAGTCCCCTCTGGGCTACTGATTCCGGACGAAAGAAGAGAGGGGAGGGGGAAGGGTTTGCTTCCTGCGAGTGGAAACTGCTGCTGAAGCCTTGGATCGATTGGAAGGGAGCTGGGGCTTTTAAACCAACTAACGAGTCTCTACCTCCTCCACTCTTCCCCTCCGATGTCATGAAAGGGACATAGAAGGCAGCAGGAAATGCCTCGAGAAGGGAGCTCTCTCGCTTGGCTGTGCCTACGCATGGAGCCAGTCTGGACTCCTTGCTCAGGTCAGGGGAGCCAGTGGGCAGCCTTACCTGCGCAAGGACTGCAGAATGGGACCCGTGAGGTCACCCAGTGATCGCAGACCTCTGCATTGACTAAGCAGAAAGAGCCAAGCTAGAAACGCTGCATTTCCTTGGTGTGGGGTAGGAGTGTTTCAAGCAGACAGCCTCATTCTAAAACTGAATTCCTAAGCAGAGATGGCACCATGTGCTTAAACACTTCACCGTCTTAATGTGCACCAGTATGGTTACTCCTTTGAATCCACAGTGGTAAGAATACGCCATCCATCATAGGCAGAGACTGCTGGACACCTTTGTCTAGAACCTCAGGATCTTGTGCTATTTTCCTATTGCACTACTCCCACCAGCCGCCTCCACCTCCTCCTCCGCAGAAGGCAACATTTCCTCATGAAACATGAACCCAAGCTTCGGAGGGTAATATAAAACCCATGGTCAAAAGGAGAGAGAGTCTGTTTTTTTGCATTCCTTTCACTTAATAGCGGCCAAGTAGGTTTTTCAAAGGAAATGGTTTGCATCCATGTGGCTTGGAGGTGTGTAGTCCAAAATGACATCTGAGGACCAGTTTGCAGATCTAGACATAATAGGAATATATAAGAGAAACTGACAGACCCTGTTACTACAGCAGTGGGTCCAGTCCTGTGCCTTGGATGTAAGGCGTCTCCTCCAAATAAATTAGCTGCATGTATATAAAACCAATCTAGATGGTTTTAGAGGTGTTAAAATGGGCAAACTGAAGCCTTGGAAGCAATCCTTGGCTCCAGTGCAACGCGGATCCTTGCCAGGATCTAACTGACATCATAAAAGAAGATGGTGAGTTTTAATGCTGACTTTTATTACCATAATAATTTCGGGATTTCCCCAAACACATTGCATGTGCACAGTTTACAGGATCTGTCCTCTGGACATCTTGAAATCAGTGGAAATGTTCCCATCTTTAGGTTAGAACTCGATTTCTGGGAAATGAACTGGAAAATGTTTGATGTTGCAGAAGAATAGTTTACAAAATAAAGTTAGGAGCCGAAGTGAGCATCTCTCAGCCTCTGACCTGATATGCATTTAGTAATTCTAGATCGGGGGTCTATCACATCACTTTTCAACGCCAGTTTGATCGGTGTATCTAATTTCTGGTTAGGGCTATTAGAGTCATTGTGTAACTGGATTATAATCTGACAATATATTCTACAAGGAGTTAATATTGCTTGTGAGTACTTTGAGGGGGAAACACCTTTAAAATCTCTTTTACTTTCAGGATGAGGCAGGTAGAAAACTGACAAGTCAAATCACTATGAATTAAAATGTCTTGATCTTCTCTCTTTTTATCCTTATTCCATACATTACCACACGCACACACACCTTTTATTTTCTCCTGCCTTTGCCACAGTGTATAAAGCCCTATTGAGACATGTAGGCGTGATGTGTAAACCGGATTAGCAGTATGAAAGAAAGACACACAATGAGCCTGAATTGTTTTACTTCCTTTTCATTTCTCACTATATCTCTAATAAATTTGTTGTTCCAGCAGTGGGTCAAAGAGATCGTGTCGCTCGGCATTTCCCCCCTCCCTCCCCCCCAGCGAGACCCGACGGCAGGGATCATGAAAAGAAATGGCTTGCCTTCTGCCAAACGCAGGGCTGTAGCTCTAACAGGGGTGTTGTCCGGGATGGCTGCAAACTCCTTGATGTAGCTCCCCGCTCCCACTTCTGCATGTGGCAGGGCATTTTGCCAGAAGAGGAGCCCGTTTTGAAGACGGCTCTGGTTTTCAAAAAGCAAAGGCCCTTGCCTGATGGGGATGACAGGGTTTTTGCTGCAGCTGGGCTCTCTTCCAGGCGCTAGGGAAAGAGGCCTGCTGCTTCTGGTGGAGTTCCCATCTCCCAAAGGGCTTGGGCCGCCCACTCGAATGAATTGGCTTCTGCCTCTTGCTGATTGTCCAGATCTCTGGGATTCTGGTGGCATAGTTCTCCACAGCTCTCTGCGGGATAAAATGCCTGCGCTCCTGGGTTTATGCTGTAGATCCCTCATTTGCTCCTTTGTGGCGTGCGGAGCAGCTTTCCATTAAAGGAGATCAGGAGTAATTAGCCGCATTATTTTGACAAGTTGGCTCGAGCAGTTCCCTTTCTTACGGTCCTGAGGAGGAGATGGGGGGGGGGGAGCAGTTTGATTCATGCTTGTGGGGCCTTTCCCAAGCCCCTGACACTTTCAGGATGGCTCGCTACAAGGGAATTGCTTTAAGCTGCATCTGCTGCCACTACTCGACTTGGAGAGCAAATGGAAAGATGCTTAATTGGAAGCAATCAAAACAAAGGCTTTCTTTTCCTTTCCCCCCACCCCCTTTTTTTTCCCAAGGCAGTTCTCTTGTGAATGCAAAGATAAGCTTTTTACTGTAGAAGGCATGGAATTTTTACCTTGGTGCCATTAATCGCTTGCAAAAGCCAGCCCTTCCCTAGAGTTTGAGGCTTAGGAGCAAAAGGAGCCCTTTATGTGTTGGCGAAACTCAAACTAAGAGAGTCCAAAGGCAGGCAGTGGATTCTAAAAGTCAATTTTGTTCCGCTTGGTCCAATCTCCCGTCTTGGGACGTCCACATAAACAATTTGCAGGGGCAGGTGCTTTATTTCAAGGTCGTTTCTGTATTAGTGTAACCGGATGCTGTAGTGAGTGCAGCCTGCTTTATGGTATGGCCACAGGAGACTGAAATGCTGGAAAATTAAACATAAAATATCTATCACCTATTAAAAGGCTATTAGGCTTAATACTCCAGCTCGTTTGTGGAATGGCAAGGCTCTGAAATTGTAGGAGTTATAATGAAATACAGCTCTTCCTATACAAGATGATATAAGATCTAGAGCAGGGCAGCGAAAGAAAGGACCAGCTGGGGGTTATTTGTATATACTGAAAGTCTTGGGGTCGGTGTACACATTGTCTCGAGGGAACAGGCATCTGGGAAGGGCAAGGTGTTACAGATCTGTATACCCAACAGACACCTTAGCAGGCTGTCCCCCATAAAGACAACTCTTTATCAAATCTTCAGGATCCTTGTGATTTGTTGAAGTTAACAAAACCTGGTGTGAAGCTGCAGTTACATGCACAGGGCATGCATATTAAAGCCAACAATGCTTACAAATGTAAATAAGGGCAGATTGATTAGGAACAACATTATCGCTGGGAATGTAGCACTCGCATGCATCAGCAATGAGGCAAATTGGGGGCAGCCACTGCTCTGACCACCCAAGTTGAGACAGACATTTACACTGACAATTCTTCCTTAAAAAAAAAAAAAAAAAAAATTACAGAAACAAGGCCAATTAGATCCCTGCAGTAATTCATCTCTTGTGTATGAAAAAAACCAGACCACAGGGAGAGAGAGGAGATTAAGATAGTGCTTGTTAAATTTGAGTCTCCAGATTGAGTTTGGGGACCAACAGTAAGAATTTATGGGCACAGAGCTATTATGTGGAATCATGAACAGTTAACCTAGCCAAGAGAGAAGAATGGGGGAAGGTAGGGGTGTTTAAGGAATAAGGTTTAATGGATAACATATTAATGTTAAAGCTAAATTGAGTGTTTGCCAAGCTTTTGTTCAGCAAAGCTAACAGGTTGGGTAATAGCAGTACATGTTAAGACACTGATCGCCAGTTAGATGAAGATACACAATTCCCCAAATAGCAACAGAGGAATAAAACTCGCTTTCACCTTTTTCTGATTGATGTTTCTCCTTAATACAAAATATAATGTACCCAGCATCTAACTGAATGCTATTTAGCGTGTAACAAACACACACACACACACACTGATGTCCAAAGTGCCTAAAAGACCCCACGAGCTGGAGATGTTCAGCGCCCTTGGGGACCAGGCCGTCACTAGGTGAGTAAAGTTAGTGGGCCGGGCAGAATGTTGGTAAGAGCACCGCATCGCTTGTATTTTACTGAAATAGCTACTGCTGTTTACTAGACTGATTTTTCGCTGCACAAAGACTGGTGGGGCTATGGTTTAACAATACTTCTCAGCTCATAATCTCTCTCATACACACTTTGGGAGGAAATCTTTGGGAGGAAGGGATGGAGTCCGTCGCTCCGCGCTCCGATTTGCCTTGGCGGCGCGGCGGGCCAGACCCACAGGAGCGGAAAGCCTCAGCCAAAGAGCCACCTAAGCTGTGCAGAGGAACTGCAGCGCAGGGGCGTGCGAGAGGCGCGTTTCGCTCAATGGGATCTGCTAGCAAACCCGGCCGAGACTACCTTCAAGCGTCTGAATGGAAGCGCCCCCTTCCCCCTCGCCATTGGCCAGGAGCATTCAACCTGGCACGGCATTGGCTAAGGCGACGGGAGAGCCCTCCTTTCGGAATGTACTATGGCTTGTCTGGCATGTCTCCTCGTAGCAGCAGCAGCCGCAGCAGCAGCCGTCGCCGCTGGGAAGCAAGGGATGGTGAAACAAGGATCCCTTTCCCCCCAGTCTCCACTGCTCTGCCCCTGCCTGGCTCCCTGCACTCGCTTCCACCTCAGCGCGCTAAACGCAACAGCCCCAGGTTCCGAGCAGAGGGAAAGCCAGATCCCGCGCTACCCGGGGGCCGGCCTGTCACGTGAGCTCAGTAGCCCCGCCTGAGCGGCCCGCCCCTACTCTCAATGTGTGTGTGTGTGTGTGTGTGTGTGTGTGGTGGGAATTTTTTTTTCTTTTCCCCCTCCTTCAATGAACACACACACCGCTTGCAACTTAAAGCAATACTGCCCATTTCACCCTCTGAACATCAGCCCCTGGCAACTCTTTGCTGGATGGAGTTGAAATGATGACGGGGAAAAGGAGAAAAGAGCTAGCCGGGGAAACTTATTTTTGCCTAGATGTAGCCTCCTTGCGGGGGTCGGGGGAGGGAAAGCCTGCCTTCCTGAGTGAGGAAAACCCTCGCTGTCTTCAATGGGATTTCTTCTTCTGCCTAAGGGAGGATGGAATTCTCTCAGGCCCGAATCTGTGCAACCCCAGAAGGGTTACTCACTCCCTTACAAACCCCCGTGAAAATAATCAGTCAATCCGTGTTGATAGGCTGAAACGACTTTATCTTCACAGTGAGAAATGGCATGGAGAAATTTTTATCTCTAGTTTAAAAACATCGCTGCAGTAATTACTGTGATAACCAATTTGAAAACAAAATTGCTGGCCATTAATTTCATAATCAAGACCTTTATTCTGTAGACTGGCACGTTCTTAATACATGTATAACCTCTCTTTAAAAAAAAAAAAAAAAAAAAAGTCAACCAATGTCTCGCTTTAAATAAACAGAAACGTAGAACGGCTGCCAAATATTAATCTAGCTTTTACAGGGGGGGGGGGGGGTGTATGGAAACTTTACCAGGTTTTCTATATTTTTATACGTTTTACTTGTAATTGTATTAAACTGAACTTTCTCTGGATTTCAGTGAAAGGCCGACCACTAAAATCGAACAGGCTGGCTTCTTCACTATTTTAAATCGCTTAGTTTTAAAAGTTACATTTTCATCCTGCCTTTTTAATGTAAGAAGTTGTTTTCTGGGGAAGAAAGCCTTCATCTACAAACCACTTACTCCGGGGTAGTGCCCCCTGAAGCCCCTGGGATTCAACGAGACTACTCCGGAGTAAATGGTTTGTGAATCACTGCCAATGTTAAAAAAGAAAGGAGAGAAAATTCTGGCACTAGTTTTCACCGCTGTATCCACCACCCTGTCATTATTTGTGCAAGCCTGGGAATTCAGCTTGGACCTCCCAGTATTTGTTGCAGCTTGAGGCCAAGGTGCCTCTAAAAGGATTTTCTTTTAAGGACTTCAGAAATCGTCTGCTGGGTGTTTTTTGTTGTTTTTAATAAAATAAAAAAATAAATCAAAAACAGTAAAATATATATTTGTATGTTGATCGTAAGAAAGTTTTCTCCGAGTGTGTTTGTTTTAAAAACGTCTCGCAGAAAGAGGAGAAAACTTTCTTGAAAAGAAAAGGAAGGGGGGGGGAGCATTCCTTAATGGGAGTATTGCATGCAAAGAAGGCTGGATCTCTTTAAGGCTCCCCCTGAAGTTGGAGATGCACACACAAGGGTTGCCTGCCTGGGTGGTCTCTCTACTTTGGTGAGCTGTTGCTAAGCAGCTAATAATAGTCATGTTTGCTGAGTAATTTCTGCCCTCCGTGAGCCAATCACATCCCAGAAATCCAAGCCATCTGACAGCCCCAGGGGCGGGATTTGAGCTCTTTTTTCTCTCTCCTCTCTCTTTCTCCCCCCCTTCACCCCTCCTCCTTCTCCTCTTTATCCAAATGGAGAGAGTTCTTTTTTTTCTTCTTCATCTCATCTATTGAATCAAGGAGCTGCTGCTTGCTGCTGCACACACACACACAGAGGGAGAAAGAGCGAGAGACACACACACCACACTCAGAGCGAGAGAGCCCGGAGTCCCAAGCCCCTGGAGCCAGAGACAGCTCTGCACTGAGACAGAATGGTACAACGCGTCGAGACAGAGCAGCAGCCAGCAGCTCCTCAGCAGCAGCAGCAGCAGCAGCACTGAGAGCGATCGAGCCTCCAACCTTCTCTGCTCTGCTTCGCTTTGCTTCCCCGGAGGAAGAGAAGGAGGGAACCGACTGCAGAAGAAGGCTAAGAAGAATCGGAGCAGGAGGAAACAAGGGGGGAAGGCGAAGCGCTCGCACTCACTCCACTCACGCACACTGGATGTGGGAAGCGGCAGCGGCAGAGACCTCCGGATCATCGCGAAATGTTGCAATGGAAGGCGCAGGGTCTGACTCGCCGGGAGCAGCAGCAACAGCAGCAGCAGCAGCAGCAAACGCGGTATGAAGAAGTGGTCTGTCAGCAGCAGCCTGCAGAGAGAAGCGCCCTCAGCCCAACCAGCCCCCCGTCCCCCTGGATCGCCCCGGAGCAGCAGCGCGCTGTGGGGAACCACAGAGGACCCAGCCGGTGGGTCACCAAAACAACAGCAGCAGCAGCAGCCCAATCCCGGCGGCTGCAACATGGCCTCGGCTGTTAACATTTCGGAGCCGGAGAGCAGCAGCGGTGCTGGGGGTGGCGGCGGTTGCAGAAACCCCGATCGGCCGGGGAGAAGCGGAAGCAGGAGACGGAGAAGGACCGGAGGGAACCGACTCCCTGTGCCTCCCGATCTGGAGTATCTGCAGCGGCCGAGCTACTGTGATGCAGCGTTCGCCTTGGAGCAGATCTCAAAGGTGCCTTCATCTCGCTTGCTAGATGGAGTTTGCTTGGGAGGGGGCTATTTTTGGCGGGGGTGGAACAGGCACTAATAAAATGCTGGGTGTGTGTGTGCGCGCGTGTGTGTGTGTGTGGAGATGCCTGCCGCCGCCACACGTTAGTGGCGGAGACAAGCTACTCAGCTTCCCTCCTCGCTCGGATACGCTGTCTCCCGGTATGTGTGTGCGTGCGTGTTTGGGCTTTTGAATCCTCATTAAACTTACCCGGGACAAGTCTTCCTCTCTTTTTGCGTTGCTGGTTACTCCTCGCTGCCTCCATCCCTGAATAGTGCTGCTCAGGTTTTTTAAAAATAAAATACAAAACATCTAACGGTTTCCCCCTTTTGGGGGTGTGTGTGCAAAAGTATGGAAGCGGGGCTTCCTTAAACAAATCTTGCAGCAGAGAAAGTTTGCGATGTTTTGCCCCCCCCTCCCCCCAGCGGCTTGGGGGAGAGAGTGAGAGTTGTAAACAAATTGCCACCTTAAATCTGCCTGTTCACGTCAGATTGAGCTCCCCCCCCCCCCCCCTTTCCGATCCTTGGCTTCATTGTAAATAGTCAAGGAGCTCAGGAATTTTGCGGAAAATTTACGGGGGGAGGAAAGAGACTGTTAATTCTGCAGGCGGAAAGTGTTCAAAATAAACAACCTTGAGACGCTGCCTTTCTTCAGAGCTCGTTTCATTTCAGGGAGCAGACTCCTTAGGCTTGCTTTGCGAGAAGGGGAAGGCAAAAAAAATCCATGTGGCTGCCCTCTTCCGTTCACAAATATTGTCGTAACTTTCAGATGGCTGCTCTACTTCCTAATTCAGATCACACAGCGTCTCCAAACTCTATGAAAACGAATTACTATTACGTTTATGATCTTACAGCAGTGCTGCTAACCACGTGGATCGTGCATTTACAACAAAATTGGTGTTGAGAGGTGGGAATCGGGGAATGGCGACAGATTGTTACAGAGTATCCCCCCTCCCAACTTTTAGAGATGTAACAAGAACAGGAAGGGGATTTTTTTTCTCTCTCTCTCTCCCCTTTTCTTGGCAAGTCTGTTACGATTCATCTGCATTGGTTATTTTCTCCTAGCATTGTGAACTTGAGTAGCATGAATAGGGGTGTTTTTTGTTTTGCAAATTAAACTGATAGTGGTGATTTCATTACTGGCAAGGCGATGATGGGTTCCTTAAGGTGAGGGCGCTGCATGTACTGTCCCGGTTACACGGGGAGACTCGAGCATTGATGTAATCCCAGAGCTGTGATTTATCATTGGAGAATCAGCAGCCGAGTAGCTCTTTCCAGCAAGGCACTGGAGAGCAGTAGGCTAGGGTCATGGAGTGAAACTCTTGACAAATATGTGGTTGAGCGGCTGCGGTCTCAGTTTCTCCTGTTATAGTTCCTAGGGCAATTGATTGGGATCGTGCTAGGGGAAGTGGGCTGCTGTCTCTTCCGCAACACAAGCACCAAGTCCGGCCCCATTGCATGTGTGCGAGGGGTTATTTCCAGACACTCACCTTCTCCCCTTTCCTTGCGTTACAGGGGAAGGCTACTGGCAGAAAAGCACCGCTGTGGCTAAGAGCGAAGTTTCAGAGACTATTGTTTAAACTGGGCTGTTACATTCAAAAAAACTGCGGAAAGTTTTTGGTTGTTGGCCTCCTGATATTTGGGGCTTTCGCTGTAGGATTAAGAGCAGCTAATCTCGAAACCAACGTGGAGGAGCTCTGGGTGGAAGGTAAGATTTGATCAGCCCCCTTCCCCATATCCCTTGCTTCCTTCCTCTTCTGCCCCCTCCCCTCCCCGTGCCTTGCACCCCTTCACCTCCACCACGCCTTGCTGGAGGAGGAGGAGGAGATGTTTACTAGTTTGCACCTAGGGGAAAAAAAAATTCCCCCTCACCTCGAGGGGAAGAGCTGATTGTTGAGTAGCTTGGCTGGGAGCCAGGTGAAATTGACAAAACGTTGGGTGTAATCTGCTGGGGAGGAATGTGCAGCAGGAACAGCAAGGTGCTGTGGTGGCCAGGGATGGGGGCAGCTTTGGGGGCTGGATCCCTCTGTGTGTGTTCGTCCGAGGGGAGGGAGGGGGTAATGCTGGGCTGTGGGCTGGATTCCCCCCCACCCCTTCTTGCAGCATGAAAGCCAAGCCTGGCCTGCAAGGAGCCCACCCCCTCCGCCATTTTGGTGTGTGTGTGTGTGCCCTAGCAGCGGCGGCAGGAGGAACGTGATCAGCGCAGCTCGGCAGGGCTTGCGTGTGTGTGGTCTTGTTTTTTTGGACCGCTTTCAACTCTGAGGAGGAAAAAAAACATTTGTCTCAAGGTAAAAAAAAAAACAAAACCTGGGAAAGTGAAGCCCAGACTGGAAGGCATGTTTGATTGTTTGCAAAACTGATTAATGTTCCCGCTTGGGTGGGGCTCTCAGGCTGGGGAGGGCTGCATTCGAGCCTTCTTCCTTCTTTTTTTAAAGACTATCTTTAAAAGAAGAGAATAGAGTTTAGTTCAGAGACTTTTCTTCACCATTCTCTGATCACTTTGTAGCAACACTTTTATCAGCAGGATGGAAGTGATGGGGAAGACATTTGCTAAAGATTATTTATTTATTTTTAATGAAGCACTATGGAAAAGGACAATCCAGGGCTTTGGCCATCCCATCCTCCCACTGTTGTCTCCTTTGGGTCTAATCCTTCTCTCTGGGGCTTTACACCAGTGTAACTTAATTGATGGAGTTACTCTCAGTTTCTCCACCCATTTAAGTCAATGGCAAAATTCTCATTGACTATAATGGTGGAGGATTGTCTTGTCCAGTTACATCACTGAAGAAAAGAATCAAGTCCATAATTTCTTGTGTTTGATAAAATACCTGTTTCCTCTTTTACTTAGGGTAGAATTTTGTTCTTCATTATGTTGGTGTAAATCTGGACAATTGTTCTCAGCAGAATTTCCCTTATAAAGGTTAATATAAAAGACTGTATAATCACTACTGCTCTGTGTGTTGGTAGAAAGCAGTGGTGAGTGAAAGGCAATATATCCACAGACCATAGTGGTAGTTTTTCTTGTTTTATGGAATATGAGACACAGGGCTAGAGTTTACTCCCACTGACTCCAATGACAAAACTTTCACTGACCTCATTGGGAGCAGTATGAAAGCTATACAATATTTCATGAATGTCTTTTAAAATAAAAATGTGTACCTGTGCTGTCCTTGCACATGTAGTATTACAATTTTAAGTATTTGGGATCAATCCTATAGGAACTATAGGACTGGGTCCAAAGTTAGAGATGTGGGTTCAGACACTAATTTTTTAGTTCATTTGATTCTGCTAAGTGTCATAAACAGATTTTAAAATCTTTACACACTGTTTTGTATCTTAAGCCTTTTGCTGAGACCTCTTAAATAAGTTGTAACCTGTTTTCTCTTTTATCCCTTTGCTGCCATCTCCTTATGGAAATTCTAATAAATAACTGTTCTCTTTTGTAATTTTACAATCTTGGCTTGCTGTGTAGCTAATATTCAGTCTTAATGCAGTCAGCTGTTGTAGTAGGAAGAAGGATCCATGTGCTGAGAGAGTTAAGGCTCTGCCCATGTCATCTAGGAGCCATAGTGGACACCCATAGTGTGATGCAGTGTCCTCTGTTTGATGAACTTAGAACAGCTCCTTTACTTTACTTTACTAAATTGAGATACTTTTCAATTTTGAAAAACTATTATGGCTTTTTCAACAAAAGGATCCCAATATCATATCACACCTTGTGTTGTTTGCTTATAAAGTTGAAATGTGCAGATGCACGTTCCCCATGATTGCTATTGCTTCTGCTTAAATTCCTTCTTGACTGATTATCATTTTTTTAAACTTTATAATCCTTGTTATTTCCTGTACTTGTACTTTTTTTTTTTTTATCTTTACCTTGACCATGGCAAAAGCGTGCACCTGTATAATAAAACTGAAGTGAACTGAATGTTTGCCCTCCAGGAGTAATGGTCCCATCTCATACCACCTATTTTGCCTGACAGTTTAATACCAAGAACCTCCCTGATTACCGTAATGACATTTCCTATGTGATTGAGCTCAAAACCAATGAAAATGTGGCACTTGAAAGAAATTATTTACAAAATAACCACTTTGTTTAGTTACTGCTTTGACTTCTTTTCATGTCATATTGCGTCATGAAAAAAATACTCCCCTGTAAGAACTACTTTAATTTAAATAGGTCTCAGAATTTTTATGACCTAGATTAATTTCTAATACATTTGGCTGTACAGAGTGACCTATCTAATTTCATATTTATTGAGTTTAGTTTTCATATAAGAGTTATATTATAACCTTGAATAGAGGAATCCATGCATCCAAGGGGTAGGAAATTAAGATGAAAGATTAGACTCTTAATTTAAATTAAATTAATTCCTATTTCTTCTAGGCTACCATTCCACTGTCATCAACAGAAAAGTCTTGCTAAATTGAGTGTTTTCTCAGTAGAGACTATATAAATGTTCTGGTCATGAACAGGGGTGCTATACAAATAAACTACAGGAGTAGTAGCAGTTACATATTTCAGTGGGTGAAAGTATAAACAGAAGAGAGTGCAGAGTGAGGAAGTTAGTGGGAAAGGTAGTTTGGAAAATATTGCTCCTTCTATGCATAAGTGCTGGGAAATGCTAAAATCCCTATTTATACTTTTGTGTGTGTGCACATACCTCCAACTTTAGTAACTTCTACTATTATTACTTATGTAATTCATACTGAGTGTGCTCAGGGCTGTACCACCTCTAAAAAAAAAGCATAGTTTTCTGTCCTAAATCCATATTTAAGCTCTCCTTTTAATACAGACATTAAACTAAACTGATTTGTTTATTAGACTAGATCCTTTATTCTGCTGTTATGCTTTGTTAATAAGCCTTAACAGTCAATGCTTATATGCTTACAATAAGCAATAAGTCAATGTCTGTTAATAAGACATGTTGAATATACACTGCGATATTGACCAAATAAGGTGAATGCTTCAAATTACTTAAAATAGATTTCCAAGGCAGTTGCAGTAAAAACCTTTTTATTTTGTTGTTAAAACTTTTGAAAATTATTGCCTCTCCAAGAATTGTCAGTGTTTATATTAGGGAATAATCTGTTTTATGTAATGCCTCTCTGAACACCATTGAGCACAGTGTCAGAAGACATTAAAGCTTGCTACAACTAACTATAAACCTAAAAAAACAAAAAACCTCAAACTTAATTATGCCTAGTGAGAATGAAATTTGAATGAGTTTTAAGATCATCCAGACTCCCAAGATTTAGCAGTGTATGTTTAAAGCTATTACAGCTGAAATATTTATATAAGAGCTGCAGAAACCCACCTGGTGGGCAAGTTCTCAATAAAAAAAGAGAGAGAAAAAGAAACAGGCCTCAAAACTCTTCGTTCTTGCAATTGTTCCTTACTAGTCTCCCTTCCTCACAATTTTTGCCAACACGCTCAGCCTTCTGTATGCCTGCTGGTATCAAGTGGTTACCCATGAATCACTGCTTGGCAGTAAAAGTGTCTTAGAGGAATATATTTTTAAAATCAATCCTGCTCTTAGAGCTGCTGTCCAGAATACTTACTTGTTCCTCTCTGCTGCCCCACCGTCACACTACTCTGTCTGCTCCACAAAGTCTTTTTCTCCAGTAGTCCAGATTTTTCTTTCTTTCTTTCTCAGAACCTGTCACAAAGGGTCAATCTCAGAACAGTGTTTTTTAAAGTTTAAGCTTCAGAAACCATGACTTGGAGTTTTAGAGGCACAGTTCTGTTTGCAAGTGAGTCCATACACACTTATGGGCGTGTTGTGCATGGAAACCTATGCATATTGGAGATTGTGGAAATCATTCCGCAAGGTCCACACAGCACACAACATCCACAAGCGTAGAAGGGAGTCTGCAGATTTTTCCTCTGCAGATAGATATTGTTATATTCTCCATATACAGCCAAGCTCTACACTTAAGTTCTGAAGTACCTCTGTTGAAGGGCACCATGTGCAGAAAGTTACTCAGAACCACTACCATCTGCTTCCATGTGGGATGAGAGGTGAACAGCAAAGTTCCAATAATGGAATTGAATTTAATGAACCAGTGAGTAGCTTTGGAAGTGACTTAGTAAAAGCCTGAAATGTCACTGGCAACCAATCAAAGTGGGTCCTGATTTGCAGTGTGCTGTCTGCAGACTGTGGTTGTTTCTCATCTTCAAGGGATATAAGAGATTATTCTGTCTACAGTTTGATGATCTGAAATGGTTCAATGTGCACCATTTATATGTTTACACCCAGAAGTTCTTTTGTGGGGTTGGCTGTTGTGTATTTACCGGGTACATTAGCATAATTCCAGAACTCTTTCAAGTGTGCCTGATGATTGATTGAGGTAGATACCAGCAAGGTGGGGGCAAAAGCAACCTAGATAAGTTTGGTTTCCAATCATCCATGGAAGAAAAAAGTATATTTTCAGTCCCAGAGAAGGTTGTTCACATGACATGTGACACCTGGCTACTAGTGAGGATGAAGAAGTTTTAAGGAGAGTCTCCCTGTTACTGCCACCTTCTCTTCCCTGGTCTGTACCTTGCTTTTGCTGACAAGTTCTTCCAATTAGGAGAATAAAAATCATGCCAGAGGAAGCAAAAATCCTGCCATCCCGGCGAGGTCACAACAAGACATTTAATCTGTCACAGAAAAAGTGATGGCAGCTCTGTGTCAGGCCAACTGTGTCTGATAAGCAGAACTTATGCAACCTTCCTTCTGAAGGTTGAAACAAGGGGGAGAGAGATGCCTCAAGCACCGCTTGAGTGCAAATCAAATACATCCTAGCCACAAATGAATCTGTGCTCAGAGCACAAGTGATACACAGGTTGTAACTTAGATATGGGTTCCATCTGCCTATGATGCTAGATAACACATGTTGTTTGAAACAAGTTATCTATGCATCTTATAATGAGGCCACTTCACTCTGGGTGACGACAGAAGTGACAGTGGCTTGGTTGCGACCCAACCCAACACAGGAAGGAAAAGCACTGCAGACATGGTCTGGACTGGGTTGGGCCGCTGAACAAATGTGCTGGTGGCCAGGCCATTAGGGAAACACCTGAACATGCGCCCAGCTAGCCCCGTCCCTGTGCTGTGCCCACCCCCACCCCTACCATGATGGGCAACCATAGCAGCTAATGACAGCCAGCCATGGTGGATCCAATTCAGGATGGATCATGGGGGCCACAACAGACGTGATAGCCCACTGCGGCCTGCTTTGCCTCGATCAGATGGACCTTAGCCCAGGCTGTGAATTGGAAACTTTTCAGGGTCACAGACCAGACCAGCTACTGACACAGACCAGGACAATCCTGGACCAATATCTAGCGGTGCCTGCACAAATGTGCAGGTGAGGTCTGGGTCGAAGCTGGCCACAGTGTGACGTTTTTCACGTCCGTTGACACCCTCTGATACTTTAGAGTGATAAGGAAATTAGTCTACCTAAGCAGCTCAGAAATGAGGTGAAGGTGAGGAAATTGAGTCTTCTACCCATGATCCTGCAGGACTGAGTGTCCAGTCAGTCAGTGGGATGAAGGTGTTTCCCAGTGTATCAGTTAACTTTGCATTAGCCTGCTGGATGCATCAAGAAATAAACATGGTAGACATCCGTAGTTCCGTTGTACTCCCATAGGCCAAATAACTAAATGTGAGTCTGTCTTAATAAAGTTTGTAGGAACTATGACAGTTTGTTAGCTGGTTTTGCCTAAAATTTCAGCAAAGTGCAAAATAATATCCTACTGGAGATTGGATTTGAGACCCACTTTAGTTGTGCCAGCTTTTGCAGTATTATACAAAGGTATATCAGTTGGGAGAGCAGGAATTTCTTTACTGCTTAATTTCAGCAGCTCTCTCATTGCATGATATGACCGGTATAATCTGTTTTTAAAATATTTTCTGCCCAATTGAACCTTCCACACAACAGAGGAAAGATGGAAGATTTAGATGTAAGGGAGAAGAGAAGGCAATTATGATCATTCTTTTCTGAGTAACTGTTAGCCATTGGTTTTAACTGGAATTCTTAACAAAATGTATTTATTTATTTTATTCACATTTTTATCCTGCCCTTCCCATTAAGGCTCAGGGTAGGTTACAATACATAAAAACAGTCAAAATACATTAAATAAAAACAAGTATGAAAATACTCAAATACAGCCAAATCAAATCCCAAACTCACCACTTCGCTACCCCCAGCTGCCAAACAAAAAGGTCTTGCATTGCCTCCAGAAGATGAGCAGGCTTAGCCTTAGATGACTCTCCAAGGAAAGCAAGTTCCATAATTGTGGGTCAGCCACTGAGAACGTCTATCGACATGCCCTTGTTGTGGAGACTTCCCAAGCAGACGGTCCCCACGCGAGGATGCTCCTGGCTGACCTTAGAAGCTGCAACGGGACAGGAGGGACCTTCCAAGGGGAAAGGTGGTCTTTCAGATATTTGGGGCCCTGACAGCTTGGGGCCCTGGTGGCTTAGATCGAAATCAGAATGAATCTAATTTAATTGGTTGCAGAATAAGATAGATTTTATACAGTGACAAGAAAAAAATATACTATTTACTCAAAGTTATATTAGCTGACACCGAGTTGTGTCCTCTCCTAAGCAGTGCCATTGTTGATGGAGAACAGAGTGGGACAACTGGAAGCTTTGTTCTGGGTCCACCTGCGCATTTCAAGGTGGGGGATGGGAATGGACCTAAACTGGTACTTTAACAAAAAAAAAAAGTCTCATAGATGGTTTTTATTGGAGAAGAGGTGATTTAAGGATTTGCCCTGTGTCTTCAGAAATGTTATGTGGGCCACACTGGTCCCTGCATGCTTTGAGTGCATTGAAAAATCTGCTGTTCTGTCTGAATTAGGTCCATGTCTTGTCTTTTGTTTGGATAAATGGTGGCAAAACTACAGAAGGCGTAGTCACAGTTTTATGTGACAGATATGTAATATGGAGAATATATGTAATCCCCTCTAAGCCTTAAGGGAATGGGTGGGATAAAATGTAAATAAATAAATAAAATCTAGTGCATTAGCATTGTGGTTCTCAAACTGAGGGAGGTGAGCGCACAGACTCTGCTGGGGGCGGGTGCAGTGACTCCCTCTGCATGGGGAGAACAGGCACCAGGAAAGCAGACAAAGCAAACTGGCAGAGAGAGCAGGTGCAGGGTCAGCCTTAGGGGATGGGGAAGGAATGACATATTAGCTGGTAGGGGGCAAGATGTGAGCGTTACCTGATCAGGAGGGGTGACAGGAGGCAGGGTCCAGTAGGTATGACCTTCCCACAGACAACGAACCGGCCTCGCATTCTCTCCCTACACTTCTCAGTCTCTCTTCCCCACTCTCTCATTCTTTCTCCAGCTCTCCCTCCCACTTCCACTCCAGCACCCCCACACCCTTTTCAGTCTTTCCACCTTTTTTTCTCCTCTCTTGTTCTCCCTCCTCTCTCCAGCATTCATTCCTTCTCACCACCCTCCTTTCTCATTCCCCCCACCTCTTTCTCTCCCTTCATTCCTCTTTCCCTTCCTAACCCCATCTTTCTCACCCTCTATCCTTTCCCTCTCTGGAAGGGGTGGTGATGGTAGAGAGACCTGACATTGCACAGAGAACAGAGGGGGAAGGCTCGGTCTAAAAAAGTTTGAGAACCACTGCATTAGTGTAAACAGAATTTAATATTTATTTTCAAGTTTAATGGTGGCCTTGCCTTTTTTTAAAAAAAATAATGGTTTACTTATTTTTAATGTTCCTATTTTAGACCTGTTTCACATTGGCGCCCCTTTCCCCTCACCACACCCATGCGAACACCGCCTGTGGTGTTGGGCGTCCATGGGAATGGTGCCTGCGGTGAGTGGTGGTGCACTCCTGCTCTCCACCCGTCACCCACGCACGGAGCAGTGGGCTCCAGTGCCAGTTGCTCTGTGTGTAGAGATGAGTGGAGGTGGGCAGAGATGGGTGTGCACCCGTGGAAACGGCCGCCCACCCACCTCCACCCACCATGCAGCTTCTAAGGTCAGCCAGGAGCACCCTCGCGTGGGGACCGTCTCCTTGGGAAGTCTCCAAAACAAGGGCATGTCGATAGACGTTCTCAGTGGCTGACCCACATCCCCACACCCACCGCGACCCATTTGAAAAGGACCTTAATGTTAAAAAGAAAGCTTGAATAATCGAAGCCAAATCGACACTTATGTTGCAAGAACCAAAATGATGGGCAGCTGTAACTTCTGTTCCCATATTTGGGTTATTTCTTATATATGGGTTCTAGTGATAACTGAAATAGCCTCAAGGTTTGGCTTACTGGAAATATGATTCCCCTCCCTGCCCCCCCCCTTTTTTTTAAAAAAAAAGCCCCAGAGTGAAGTCGGAAACCATTGATGGTCTCTGTGAGGCTCATTTTGGCCAGGTGTCCACATCACAAAACCCACCAGCATAGCTGACCCCTTGTTTGCAATTTCAGCAGAGAAGTCAAGTAGTAAATAGGCATGGAGACTGAATTAGCCTCTTTCACCTAGATGTGGTTCTTTCACGTCATGGTTGAGGCACATTGTGAGTCAGTGTGGGGAAGCTTGTACTTCAAAAGATAATCTGGAAAAGGAATTTGTTACTACTTTTATCTTTAAGAGTTTACACTTATTGAGAATACCACATTTATGGACATGATTACTAGAAAGGTGTGTAGGATTGTACCAGATTAATACAAATCAGTGGTCAGTGCTTTGGTTGTGCCTGTTTTGTGGATGGTAAAGAGAACCCTCTGTCTCAAGAGTCTTAATCTGACCTTCAATATGAATGCTAAATATGCCAAAACAGAGGTTTAAAGGTTTTGTAAAGAACAAAAGGATACGATTTTTCTTGTTGGAGATCAGTGAAAATGCAACTTCATTGTTGTTGTTGTTGTTGTTTTCTATGTGATGTGCTTGTTCACTATAACTTGTCTCTGGACCAGACTGTGCACGGTGGATCCTTGCATAGATTTCCTCCATTCCTTCTGGCATGTGTATGTGGGTTTTCTGTTGGGAAAGTGCTGCCTTCGATGTACCTTCATCCCGGCCTTGCCATGCTTCGCATGAGCTCCTGTGTTCCATAGAGTTTTTGTAGGAATGGAAGGGGAAACACTTTTCATGGCTCTTTTAGGTGCAGCATTTAGAGACTCCTTCCAAAAGCACAGATGAAGTAATGCAGGACCTTGCTACTTTCTGTTGGACCTCATTGTTTCTGCTTCTGAACTCCTAGTTGTATCTGGCGTTTGAAAGTGTAGCTCTTGCTTGAGTTGTGATGTTGGGAGGATGGTACTTATGGAGCAGACACTGTAACTGTTGAATGGCTTCTGTCTGTGTGTGGAAGTCTTCCTTCCCCATGAGCCATCATCCACCGATTTGAGATGAAACGCTATCTTCAAGATGCCCCTTGCATCCCACATCACTCTCAGCAGAAAGGATAATAAAAGAGGACTCTCTCACTCCTTGTGGAGTCTTCCTTCCCCAATCCATTCCAACGTACTTTCCTTCTAACCTTTATTACTATTAGACAAACAAAAAACCTACTGTTTAAAAACCTAGTTAAGGCAGATTCATATCAAGCAAACTTTAACAAACCAGGAAATTGTATGTTAAGGCTCCTGACTTAACTTGCACACCTTGTAAGCAGTGAAATTGTTGTATGTTGTTACATACTGTGCTCGCTTACAACTTAGGTTCCATGCACTCACACTTTGCCTTGGTCTTTCAGCCCCCATCCTCTTCCTTTGCAGTTTGGGGGCAACACTAAAGCTGGGGAGAATGCTATGTGTTTATTAGTGTTTATTTAGAATGTGGGTAGACATCGACATGAAATCTATGGAATGACCAATGGAAGGAATGGGGGAAACATTAACACTAATTTGAAATTAAATTGTATTTCGTTAACTGTGAAATGATACAATGGAGATGCATCTTTGAGACTGCGGGAGGAAGAGGATTTGGAATAATGAAGGCAGCAGACAGAGACAGTGGAATGACAGGGAGGAGGCCATAGGGATTGAGTACAGCAGGAAGGAATTTGGAGGAATAATACCAAGTTTCCCTGAGAGGGAACCCATGCACCTGCACCCATGCTGCTGAATGCCTCTGGTGCAAATTCCACTCTCATGCTGACTTCCTTCACTTCAAATTCTCTCTCTTCTCCCTTACTTCTGCTAGCTCCCTCGCTAGACAGCATTACTACACCTCTTTCAGTGCTTGGGGGCAGGAATTGGATCTGGGGGCAAATTGGATCCAGGAACTAGAAAGGGACCAAATAAGACTAGTCACAGGCTCCTGGGCCTGAAGTTTCCCACCTCTGCAGAAGACCCCCACAAAGTTTCCACAAAGGGGGTAGCTACAGCATGCATTTGCGCACACAACCGTTAGAGCTATCTATTAGGGGCGGGAAACCGGTAAAATCCGGTATCCGATAATGCCGGTACCGGGCGTACCGGCATTATCGGATTCGACCCGGTAATCCGGTCCGGGGTACCGGATTTTTTGCATTGCAGCCATTTAAAAATGGCTGCAATGTAAAAAAACTTCAAGCCCCAAATTAAAAAAAACAAACCCTCCCCGAGTCCAGGCTGCGCGGGTGGAAGGGGGGACACCCCCCACCCACCCTGCCCAGCCTGGATTTTTGTTTAAAAACAGACTGAGAGGCGAGCCCACCCCCCAGCACCAGCGGCCGCGGCGTCCCCGCAGCCGCCGGTAAGTATGACCCGATCCCTGGGG
>QEPC01008874.1:7229111-7252740 GCA_003113815.1 Sphenodon punctatus | reverse complement strand
ACACAGCGCCCCATTGAACTCAATGAAATAAATCCGGTACCGGTATACCGGATTTAATCCGGGAATCCGGTTTTTGCAGAACCGGTAACCGGTAAATCCGGTAGCCGGTAATGGGCCCGGGGTCCCACCTCTACTATCTATACTGTACCTGACAACAGTTAGATAGGAGATACAACATAACCACCATCTAATGCAGCTTGTGCTTTCCTCTCTGCTTGTGGTGTCCTTCTGATGCTTCCTATTATTAGCTCCATTCCCACTGAGACTGCACATGACTAAATTTATGCTCTGCAAACGGTCTCACTGATTCCAAGGCTCATGCCACCACAGGAAGAACACCTCACTGGATCCCAAGCATCCTTCACCCACCAGAGAAAGGATTCCAGGACCGGGCCCGGTTCCATGCACAGGACTGGACGTGAACCTTCGACAGCCAGCAGCAGCATAAAAACCTTTTTATAAAAAATAGTCTTTTTCCCTCTCACTTGACAACAGCAGCCTTACAGGGGATTTGAACCCAGGACCTCTTACCCCCTAAGCAAGGATTCTACCTCTAGACCTCAAAGAAGCAAAGAAGCAAGATAGCCAATAATGGTTTTGATTCATTGACCTCTGGCTCTGGCACAATGCTGCACCACTCTACAGATGTAGAGGTTGCTTGGATTGCAGGATCAGGGCCCCAGGCACAGAACTTGACATGAACCTTCAATAGCCAGCAGCAATCCCCCCTGGTACAGCCTTTTTTCTTCCCTTTTGAGAACAGCAGCACTACAGGGGATTTAAACCCAGGACCCTTTGCTCCCTAAGCAAGAGTCTTACCTCTAGATCACCCAGCTCTGTGATGTGTGGCATTGTTTTTTTGTCCTCAAATAGGTAAGGAAGAGTGGGTGTGTGCAAGGGATCTGGAGACCTTGTGTGCCAAGTGCCTGGGCACCAACAAAACAGTAGTCTATACTAGCCAAGTAGATTGGATTGTTTTGGGCATCACAATTGAACTTGAAGTTAGTCTCATTATACTCTTCACACATACCAACGTTCCTCATATGCATTCTATCAAGGGTGTTCTCACAAGCCCAGTCATGCAGCCCTTTTCTTTCATCCTCAACAGCAGTATATGAAGCATGCTGGGAACTTAGATATTATATGCGTTCTATCAAAAGCGTTCTCACGAGCCCTTTTTGTTCTCACTCAACACATGGCCCTTTTCTTTTTCACCCTCGACGACAGTATACGGAGCATACCAGGAAGTCAGATGTTATGTGTGTTCTATCACTGGTGTTCTCACAAGCCCTGTCATATGGCCTTTTTTCTTCTCTCCTGACATCACCACCTCAGGGGACTTGAACCCATGACCTCTTGCCCCCTACACAAGCATCCTACCTCCAGACCAATGCGTCCTTGGTCTTTGTACAACTCAAAGAAGCAAGATAGCCGAGAATGGTTTTGATCCACTGACCTCTGGCTTATGGGCCTGGCACAATGCTGCACCACTGTACAGATGCAGAGGTTGCTTGGATTCCAGGATCAGGGCCCCACGTACAGGTCTGGATGTGAACCTTTGATGGCCAGCAGCAGCAAAAACAAATTTCTAATGGTATAGTATTTTTCTCTCCCAGTCAATGACAGCAGCACTATAGGGGATTTGATTCCAAGACCGCTTGCACCCTAAGTAAGAGTCTTGCCTCAAGATCACCAAGCTCTACTGCATGTGGTATTTGTTTTTTGTCCTCAAATCAAATAGGTAAGGAAGAGTGCATGACATAAGTATAAGGTTAAAGCATACAGACAGTACTTTAAAATCATAATTAAACATCTTATACCTATCCTGCATTGCACAATCTGTGAACAGTGGCATGTACTTTGAGCATTTCCCGACTCGTCTATGCAAACCACATTCACTATTCATGGCAAAATTAATGAGAAAACCCCGTCAACAGTGGGTTGCAACCCAGAGGAAATTGCCCCTGGGACTCCCATTGAACTCAATGGGCCTCTCAGTGAAGAAAGTTAGCTCCGCCTTAAGAGCCACTGTACTGTGGCTCCATAATTAAACAGTGTTTGTGGTGGCTCTACATAATTCTGTAATGCTGCATGGTGTATGTCTGTAACAATTCCTGACCCTTTAGCAGGTTTAAAAGTACAACTGAATGTTTTAGTTATATGTATAACTGTTGGGAGACTCCAAAATATGACAGCTTCCAGATGTATGAACTGACTGATTCATTTGTTTAGATTATACTCCACAGCTGATGCCTAGATTAGTGCTGGCTGGATGAAGCTATAGGAGATTTGTCTGGTTTCTACAATGCCATGTTTATATTTCATTTGGATTTCTCCTTCAAAGCTGACCTCCCTGTGACCTACTGGATCTCTGTCCACTAGGATGCTAGCTTTAACTTGTCTTTAACTGCTTTCCTTTTAGCATCTAATGGGGTATGTTTTCAGGATGACACTCAGGGGTTTATGTGCATGACTCCTGTTAACACAACTATGAGTTATGCACCTAAATACCTGCACATCCAGATGAGACTATGCTTCTGTGGTAGCCCATTCCTCTTGAGTCTTACTATGAGCAAGAACTGAATGTCCTTCAATTTGATAAAATATTGATTTTGAGATAGACTTGTGATACCCAGTGCTTGTTGAAGCGGTGAGTATTTGCCATATTCACTTGGTTTGCGAATATGGTAAAATGTATATCATCTAGACTTTGCACCATGTTCCACCTCTAAAGGTGTTAATATGTGTGTATAAATTCCTAGGTAAGGTAGCAATTTGAGTTTCAGCAGAAGTTTATCAGCCTGATTTTCCTTAGCATTCCTTTGTTTTAAATGGACAGCAATACCATATGTCCATGTTATCTCTGACTATAATTGCATGTACTGTACTTCCTTAACCTTTCTCATTCATCTCCTGGACCTCATAGACTTTCTTCTTTCTCTTTTTCTAATCTCTTCAATTTCTTTCCTACCCAGGAGGTCTTTTCTCCATGTGTGTTTGTTACTGTGCTGTATCTGGAAAACCTGAAAAAACAATAAAACTCCTTAATCGTAAATAGTGACAGCACTACATTAAGGGGCGGATTCTCCCATTAAAACTGATGGGGTGAACAACTAATACTATCAACAAACCCTACCTGTGTAAATTGTTTTTGCATTGTTGAGGGAACATACTCTTAAGGTTGTGCTCCAGAAGCAGAACACTCCATTCTAAAGCTGTTTTCACTATATTGGAAGTTTACAAAGTATTATGATAGCTGCACCATCTTTCAATAAAGCCTAATCCAAGAAGAAGAAGAAGGGAGATGTTTTTATAGATTTGATGTGATAGGTAAGAGACTGCATTTTATCATCGAACCTACATTTTACTCAGAATTCATTGCAATTTCTGAGAGTAATAGAATTTACGCTCTCTACAGATACATATGAGGCATCAGCGCAGAGTTTTTCATGCTGTTTTTGGCTTGTATTTGTCGTCTGCCTATTAGTATGTTATCTTTGAGTAGCAACCCATTTGTAAAGTAAGAAATTTTGCGTAAAGTTTGTATGAAAATTGTCTGGCATGGCCGGCATTCTTCTATTATTCACCTTGCTTACTTTATCCATCCTGAATTTTGTTTTTTAGAAAAGGTAGTGTATTAGAGTAACAGGCCCTCTAGGAAAGCTGCTGACTCTGTGTAAATGTTGATGGAAGGAGCGGAGGACTTTACCTTTGCTTTCTTAAATTCAATTCAATTTATTTATTCAAACACTGGCTTTCGCCATGGTCAAAAATAACAAATAACAGATAACAAATACATATAAAAACAGGTAAAAACACAAAAGCACCAAGATATTCCAACTTTTGTTTTGTTTTGTTTTAAATTGCAGCTATTTGAGGTCTTGCAAAAATATGTACCCTGCGGGATCTAGGATGTTGGGAGCGAGGGACCCACATCTGTTGGCCATGGAATTTGGTGGTGTTTAGAGATTTTATTTACACCAGAGCACTGTTCCAGCCTCTAATATACAAGTTGTTGGTGTGTATATATGAATCAGCTATATATTGTCCATGTACGGGTATCCACAAACTGAAGCAGATATTTTAAACTGCATATTTAATGGTGCACACCCGCATACCTGAGGTTGAAACCGAGCCTGTGAATTATACCAGGTTTTTCACTCATTAGCATTAAAGTAAATTGGAAGAAACAGTCCTGCTCTTGTTTACCAAACAAGTACATTTGTGCTTGTTCAACCAATAACCAAAAGTGAAATGCACAAAACTAGAAATGAACACTATTAAGTCAAATTATATGATTCCTCCCCCCCCCCCCCCCCCTTAAATCATTGCTTAAGGGCTTCTGGCCTCTAGCTCAGGAATCTTGCCCAAAAATGCCAGATGTATTACACAGTCAAGTATTGCAATGTAAACAGTGCTGTGTGCCATGAGAGCAGGGTGGTCCATCTACTATTTTTTTTTTTTTTTAAAGGGGGGAGGGGAATCCCTCTGCTCTGAAATAAGCACAGTAGTTGTAGTGTTGTTCGTGTTTTTGGCTGCATAGTCAGATTTTTGGAGCTACAAGAGCGCAGATACATGGATACTTTGGACTGGTAGAGAACAATAGCAATTGAAACCGAGATGCTGGAGACGAAGGTGTGGCTTTGATAGGGGTGCTTAATAGAGTCAAACAAGGATGTCATATGTAAAATATTAAGCAAAATTAAAAAGGCTATTGTAGCCACTTTTCTCTTTATCTTATTGTGTGCCATGATCTCGCTGTGGAAGCAAATCAGACAAAGGATGGGAAGTAGGGCTGGCAGAGGCATAGGGTTCTCCATGACCTCATGCTGGGTAATGGAAAGCCTGGGTGGGTTGCTGCACCTTCTGGATGGAAGCATTGTAGAGCTGTCTTGGTATTTAATTAAATGCCTTTCTGGCTGTATTTAATAATGGCTTGCCTCCCAGCAGACTCATCATCTTCAAAGGTAGATATTGACCGTTGTTTGTTTTGGGGGTTTTTTGCATTTTTTTTTCTTTTCCATCCAAACATCTTAAAGAAAAATAACAGGGCTTGGAGGGTGGTGAGAATGAGGGAATTCCCAAAATCTGAGCTCAAAAGAAATTGCCAAGTGTGAAACCATTATGAGAATTCCTTTTGGGTTATCTGAGACGTTTTCATAGCTGCCTTGAGGGTGTGTGGAGGTGAAAAGGTTTATAGAAACTTATTTGTATTTGATAAATTACATTTAAATACGTGGAAGAAAGTAATCTAAATGAGAACCACAGCTTATTCTACTCACTAAGAGGGCTTTGAAGGAAATTAGGCGTAAAAGCAAAGAATCAGGGTCTGATTTGGCCTCTTCCCCTCCCCTTGCTTGCTACCATAACCTACAAAAACATCTATTACAAGTTTAAATTTAGCCTTACAAGTTACCTCCCTTCTTTCTTCCTCTCTTTTGGGTGAGGGAAGCAGACTACTGTATTAAAAAATTCCACTCTCCCTTCCTGGAAGGGGTAAGTGTACAATTGTGCACATGGGTTTCATTCTGATCTTGCTTTCTCCAGTTTTACACCATTTTTACTCCATTCTCCTCAGGGTTACTCCTACTTTTCACTGGTGCAAAAAGCCCTTTGTGTTTACACATGGTGTAGTTTCAGGAATCAAGTAATGGAAAATATCTGGCATCAATTAGTAGTAGCATACACAAGATTAAGAAACAAAACAAAAATATGTTTGATAGCAGTTTCAAGTGTAGATCAGAGGTAGCAACTCAAGAGAATTGTGATCAGGCCTAAATATCTATTAACTGGTTTTTTTAGAGAGATTTGAGGAAATAGGATGACCTTTTTTTTTTCTCTTTTTTTTTTTTTTAAAGTAGGCTACAGTTTCACATGGCTTGCAAAAGAAATCTCTCTCTCTTTTTGTTTCCCACACCAATTGATTTATCATTTTGCTTGCAAGCAGACTTAGAATGTTAGGGCAGGAACACACTCACTTTTTTCTCGTAACTTTTTTGTTGCGGACCGAAACCAGTTGACTTGAATAAATTTTTCTGTGGCCTGAATGAAGCCAGCAACGTGGAAAAATCTTGCCATTCAGGGCCGTCTGAATGTACATTTCAGCCACACAGTAAGCTGTATTGGTAGGCAGTGGACTGCTAAATACAACCATTTTTCGCAGCAGAGAGTTAGACAGGTGATTAGCATAATTAGCACAGAGTAGGCTATACATATGGTAATGCTAAGTGTGTAAATGCCAGCTGCGGTGTAAAATTTATGTCAGGGGTCGACAGGGCTGTGCGAAAGTATTGTGTTACAGCTGCAGGTCAAAGCCTCCATTGCTTACCCCCTTTTCTCTTGTTGGTGAATGCACTAAACAGAAGAGAAAGACAGACAGAAATATAACAGATAAGGCTTTGATTGAACAGCCCAGTTCTGTGCAAGAGGGACTGCTCTTTAAAAAAAATAAAATAAAAAAAATACAGACACACACACACACTCGCAACAAAAAAGTCACACCACTATTTTCTCTATAGATTTTCTTTTGCTTCATGTAGTCTCCCAAAAGTGTTATCTTAGTGTTGTGTCATTATGGTAAAGGGTGGTGGTGGGGGGGAATCTTTAAGGGGAAGAATTTCATATCTGTATGTGGTTTTTTGTTTATAAAAAAAAATCTGAAGTTCAGCTCTCCCGTTTCTCCTCCCTCTCCACACACACATTCCAGCCTTCACTTTCTTTTTTAACGTCCGTGGTAGTTATTGTACTTAGGGGGCTAGGAATTAAATAGTCTTGAAGGTGACAGCATTATATGTAATAAAATCTCAACAGTGCAACAATCTTCAAGCTGCATGACTGGTTTTAGAATAAGTGCCAAAAGTTCCTCTGTGGTTTTGTGTGTGGGTTGCTATACTTATTCCCCAGGTTCCTCCCACCTCTTAAACCGCTAAATTTTTTATAAATTAAAAATGACTAACACAGGTTTCTTGTTTTTAAAGGAACACGGCACTGAAGTGTACACATCTTTTTAAATGGCTGATGGGGAAATCTGTAAATCTTTGTTGCTGTAAACTGTTCATTCATATATTTCACATTTGCAACTTTTTCTTTTGTACTTTTTTTTTGTAGTCGGCTATAAGGAGTGGTGGTGTTGACAGAATATAGTTCACACCACACTGACCTTGTGATGAAACTTCCTCACAGCCACAGGGGGTCCTTATGAATCAACCCCTAATCCAGCTAATCCTGATCGCAACAAAATCATGAAAGTGGCTTCCAGTGATGTGTGTTTCCCTGCACAGATGCAGAGAGAAGGAACGGTACTGGAAATGAATCAGTCCAGCGTGATGTTCCTCACAGGCTGGGGGAGCCTGTGTGTGAAGCTGGGGACTTCCATTGTATTCTGCCCTATGCGGCCTCCAGTGGAAAGCCAATGAAAAGAGGACTTGGCTGTATAATGATGAGAATAGTGTTCAGAGCTAAGAGGTGATGTCAGCTCCACAGAAGCTGAGAGAAGGGAACTGAGGTTAATGTTATGCAACAGTCTGAATGCACTGATATGGAGCGTACGTTGCCAGTAGTTAAGTTGTTTTTATGTGGAATTTAGGAGGTCTCTGCTAAGTGGACAGAATTTAAGTTGACCAAATTCTGAAGTATTTCGCTAACAAGTTCCAATGTCATTGGTCCTGTTGTTTCTGTGTGCTAAGGAAACCAGAAAAGCTCAGTTCTTATGGAATTATCAAGTTTGAAGTAGGACCAAGATGATCTCGAAGATAAACTTTATATATATTTCCCTATAAAAGAGGGAGATGACCGTGCTTGTTCCTTGGAGCCTTTGTGTTTTAGAATAAATTTAGATCATCTATTCACGCTTGCAACATTTCTGACCACAACTCCTAAATACATCCTGCATAAAGTTAAAAATGCCTCCTTGGTGCGAGTCACTAGCAAAGTATGAAAAATGGGCCCCTTGACAGATGCAACACTGTCCTGGGAGCTGGTGGCCAGTAAGAAATATAGAGATGGGGGGAGGTGTGACAGGCAGCAGGTTCGGTGCTGGGGGAGTGCTGACCTGACCTGATTGTGTCCAACAGTGAGAGCAGTTCTGCTTCAGTGCAAAGCCATTCAAAAGGAAGCTGCTTAGGCAACAACAGATGGTACAGCAAGCAGCTGGTAGGGAATACTTGAAAGAAACTGTACCCTGTTTCATAATATGTTCATTCCTTTCATTTTTCTATATGTTAGTTTTCCTGTCTCCTAAAAATACCATTTCAGAAATGGTTTCCTCTAAAATGCTCTTTATGAAGAATCATCCTGTTTACTTAGCTATTCTGCCTTCCCTCCATTATTATTATTATTATTTTTTATAAGAACTTTTCAAAATTTGTACTGTTTTTTGTAAGGATCCCTGGGAGTACAGATGAAAAGACTTTAAAATGCTGCTTTTAACCACACAGGAAAACAATTACATATCACAGAAAGGGCACCGAGAGGTTAAATGAAAAGTTGGGTCTAGGGAAAACTGACTGCTGTGGGAGAACACAGTGAATTGTTTTTAACCTATTATTCAGCAAAAGTGTTTAGACAAGTTAAAGTAACTTTAAAAAAATTCTCTTGAGCCATATTCAAATTATTCTGCTACACCAGGAATTCCGCAGTCACTGTTTACTCATTCACAACTCCCGTTGACTTCAGTAAGACTTTACAGCAGGGGTGGGGAAACGTTTCCTTCCCACGAGCCCCTTTGAAAATTAGTACAAGCCTTGAGGGCCACGGAGTTGCGGGTGGGGACCTCTAAGCAGTGCTCTTAGGAAGAAGAGGGTCCAGATCATGGATCTGTCTCCTATCCTTGCATGCATGTCCTCATGTCTTCTCCCTTATACTGAGCTCAGTTTTTTCAATGCTTTGGGGGTAGGAAATGGATCCATGGGCCAGAGATTCCCCACCTATGCATACAAGGATCTCAGGAACTGACGTATCTATTTTCCTTGGCTTGTGCATTATTAAAGAACTTTGACATGCAGTTAACACCATTTATCATTGTGTCCGCGGCAGCCAGTGCAGGCTTCCCCACTCCACCAATCCAATTCGACTCTGATCTGAAGAGACTCTAGGGAAAAAGGGTAGTTCACTCTCCATGTCCATTAATTCCTTAGTCTCTTTGTTGAGACAGTCAACAAGGGTGCCAATTGTAATGGTAGTTTTTATAATATGGACACCTGCCATCAAGGAAATGATCTGAAATCACTAACTCATTTCACATAAGCAACTAAACAGCTGTCAGATGGTAAACAACTTTTGGTCACTATTGTTCCTGGATGGATGAGAACCAATGACCCTGAAGTGAAGGACCCATATTCTATTACCAATCAGAGATGTCCCCATAGAATTCTACATCTAAATTGCAAATATGAATCGCACCAAAAAGCAAGTGACGTTTGTAACTTTGATTTTAAACAAATTATAAAAAATTGCTGCTACATTTTGCCCCATCTTGTATACTTTTGCCCTGTCTTGTACACTTCGGTGGGTTTTTTAGTTTCTCACAACAGCTGAAGCTATGAAATTCTTGGGGGTGGGAGGGAATCGGCAACACTAGCTCACCTATGTATTTTATATATAGCCTTTTATTAAACATAAATGTTTCTAAACCTTAAAAATGCAAGACTAACCTTCAAATATGAAGATAGTGTAAATGCTGTTGTGCTGTTTCCCATGTCTGCAGATAGTTCCAGTGCCCTTGTTAATACCCTGAACTTTGCCATGTTTTAACAGAATGAAGAGTGACTTGACACTTGCCCATATTTGTTGTCTGTACTCACCACTAAAATCTGTTACAGAAGCAATTGGAGTCGGTCTATGATTAACACTGCCATGTAACTGGAAATACAGTCTTTTGTTGCCCTAACTCCTCTTCCGACGGGGCAGAAAATAAAAACCTGTTCTTTTTAGTAGTCTTATGCACTACAGCCTATTACAGAATATTAGATTAGATTAGATTTTTATTTATGGTTTCCACCAAAACATATTACAGAGTATTAGGAGGAGAAAATAGAAGCTTTTTATTGGGGGGTGGGGAGGGGAAATCCAACAAAAAACAAAAAGAACAAATGATGCTACTTAAATATTTCAGTTTGGAAAGAAACCTACAAGAAACTAGAGGACGTAGTTCCATTGCTTCCGTACTTTCCTGGAGGGAGTCCTCCCACATGCTGCACAGAGCATTGGAGACGAACCATGCATTACAGAGGGAACACAAGGAATTGCGAGCTAGACAGGCATTTGAACATTTTAAGAATACTTTGATTCATGAAACCACGTCACTGATAATCGGGCCAAAACAAGATTATTATGAGAAATAGATTTGGCTTTCAAAAGAATATTAGTGAAAATGGTGCATCCCCCAACAAAATATCAATAAAACACAAAGTACCCCTAATTAAAAATGCATACCACATTTATTTATTTACATTTTTACCCTGCCCTCTAAAGACTCAAGGCGGCTTACAGTATCAAAAATATAAATACATTAAAATCTCTTAAAACCCTAACCTCATCCCAAACACCCACCCCACATGCCACCCACCTATCAAAAGCCCTTTACCCAATCCCACCCAACCCTATTCCTGCCTGCCAAACATCTGACCAAACAAAAAGGTCTTGCATCTCCTTCAGAAGACTAACAGGCTTGGGCTTACCTCCAGGAGGAGGGAGTTCCACAATTGTGGGGCAGAAACTAAGAATGCCTCCCTGCATGCCTTTGTTGTAGCAACTTAATGGGCAGCTGCCATTCGCAAGAGGGTGCCCCAGCCACCTCAGAGGTCGTAACGGGACTAGGGGAAGAGGCGGTCTTTCAGATGCCTGAAACCCAAGCCATTTAGGACTTTGGGTATTTTCAGATGTTACGGGATCACTGCTCACTACACTGAATCACAGTGGAGCCCATGTGGTGGCAGTGATTGCGGTAACGTCTGTTTGAGCCCCGCCAGATGTTCACCATGGTGAATTCCTGGCGGGGTTCACCACGGTTCTGGAGGTGAGGCCGGCCTCACCCCTAGAACCGTGGTTCAGTTGGACACGATCTGGGACGGGGCTGGCAGTGGCCACGATGAACGTCTGTTTGCCAGCCCCATCCCGGAATTGGGTCCCAACCACAGGACGGAATCGGGCGCAGCGGCCGTGGCCAGAGACACACAGGGGGTGCGGGGCTGAGTGGGCACATGTCGCACCGCGCAGCCCCACCCCCTCCGAGATTCCCATCTGCAATCAGGCCGGCATGTCTGATGGATGACTGGTCTGATCATGGACCGGGATCTGAGGGATCCCGGTCCAGGGTTCAGCGTGGTGGGCCGAAAGGTCCATCACATCTGAAATTACCATTTATAGGTTAAAACCAGCACCTTGAAGAATTGTGCCCAGAGAGTTCTCTGGAGCACCGGTGTAATGTGCTCCTAGGGCAACCCGTCCCCAACAGAAGGAGGGCTGCCGCGTTCTGCACCAACTGCAGCTTCTGAACAGCCTTCAAGGGCAGCCCCATGTGTAGAGCACATTGCTGTAGTCTAGCCTCAAGGTTACAAAGGCATGGATGATGGTGGCCAGATCTGAATCGGACAGAAAAAGTTGCAGCCAGATGAAATTGGTAAAAAGCTCTCCTGGCCACTCCTGCAACCTGACAATCCAGGTGCAGCAGTAGATCCAAGAGCACCCCAAGGCTGCAAACCTAAGTGACCAACAGGGGCTGGATCTGGTCGATAACAGGGGTTCCCACATCCCTGAGGCCACAAGATCAGCCAACCATCATCACCTTGGTCTTGTCTGGATTCAGCTTCTATTGGCTCACTCTCATCCAGTCCCCAATGGCAGTCAGGCACCAGGTAAGCACCGAGACTGCAGGATCCAGGTTACATGGAAATGAGAGAGAGCTTGGTGTCCTCCATATATTGATGGCACCTCACTCCAAATCTTCGAACAATCTCACCCAGGGGCCTCAGATTCACATTGAACAGGAGTGGGGACAAGATGAAACCCTGGGGACCCCATGAGGGAGCTCCCGAGGGGACGATGAGCTACCACCCATCACCACCCTCTAGATTCTCCCAGCCAGGAATGAGTGGAACCACTCGAGCAGTCCCACACACACCAGCTAGGTCCTGCAGCCATGTCAACAACACCCCATGGCCAACAGTATCAAAGACTGCTGAAAGATCTAACAAAATCAGCAGGGTACAATTTCCCCAGTCGATTTCCAAGTGGGGATTATCAACAAGGGCCACAATCACAGTCTCTGTGCCATGCCCAGGACAAAAACCTGACGGACAGGTCAAGGAAACTGATAGCATCAAGATGTGCCCGGAGCTGCAAGCCTTCAGTAACTTTCCTCAAAAGTGAGAGGTTAGAGACAGGGTGATAGCTGGCAGGGGAGTCAACATCAAGAGATGGCTTCTTGAGCAGGGAACGGATGGGACAAACGCAGTCGTGAGGCTGTCAGGCACCTAAAATGAGCAGGGAACTAAGGGAGGCATTGACAACTGCAGCCAGCAATGCCCCCAGTGTCTCCCAGCTGGCTTTCACCAGCCAGGACAAGCATGGATCTAATTCACAACTGGTCGGCCGCACCCCTCCAAGCACATACTCCGCATCAGTGGGTAAGATTTATTGAAGCTGATCCAAGTAAATGGAACAAGACCGGGCCTCTTCAACCCCAAACTCTGATTCTGCACTCAAACTAGCAGCACCCAAGTCGAGCCAGATATGAGCAACTTTGTCTGCAAAGTAGGTGGCAAACTCATCACAGCAGGCAACCAGTGACTCTAACTCCAGACTGAGACAGCCAGGATTTAATAAGCTATTCACCACCCAGAAAAGCTCCGCTGGACGGCACTTTGCAGGGGCTATGGAGGCAGCGAAGAAAGCTTTATTAACTATATTGTTAATCCTAAACACTCCAAAATCATGAGCATGGGGAATTAAGGTGGAATCATGAGGTGGAATTAAGGTCATGGGATCTTTGAAAAAAAATAATAATTTGTGGTTCTTTTTATTTGTCCCTTAAGGCTTCTGCTTTCAACCCTTTCTCCATAATCATGATGACCAGCTCTTAACTAGCTTAAAGAGATTCATCTCTAATAACAAGATTCCAGAAGCAGGAGTTTAAAAGAATACCAATATTGTAAAACTTGCAGTAAAGCCTCTTGCAGTCTGTGAAATGGAGTTCCTGTGCTCACTGGGAGAAAGGCAAAGGGGTTCTGAGTCTTCCATTCTCCTGGGGAAGGGAGCAGGAACCAAATTCCAGAATTCAGGAACACAGCTCTCCCAGCTGCAGCAACTGCTGGATGCTCCCAGGAGGAAGCAGGAATCCAGTCCTGGGGCTGCTATGCTGATCTGATTGTGACAAGAGCGAGAACTGTCATTTCCTTCCTCCCTCTCCCAAGGAGAGGCAACTTAGGCCACTTTCACATGTTACCTGGGAGGTGGGGAAATTTCCATGATGGCAATCATGGCTCTATTCTCATGGAAATTAGTGCACTTAGGAACGCGCTATTCCATTTTTATCCCGCAAAACACCCATCATTGTAAAAGCTACGTTGGGGGACCTGGTCATGTGCAAGTGATCTCATTTGATAAAAGCAGAATAGTACATTCCTACATGTACTAATTCTTGTGAGAATAGAGCCATGATTGCCATCATGGAAGGTTTCCCACCTCCCAGGTAACATGTAAAAGTGGCATAGATTTTGACTTGTTGATGACACTCTGAATGCCCTCCATACATTCTGTCATACTTGAAAAATGGCAGTCCTGCAATTTTAATCCAAAATTCCTGTGATTTTTCTTTGGGTGCTGCACATTGTACAAAGGTGTCTGGCACAAGAATCACATTTTTTTGTGCATGCAGCAAATGCAAACAACTTTTGGGTTGCTCTTAGTTATTATTATTATTATTATTAAACATTTATAAAGCGCCAGTTGCAACCTGGCGCTGTACAGAACATACAATCAGATGCGGTCCCTACCTGTGGCTTACAATCTAAAAGACAAGGAGGGGGAGACAAGGAGAGGGGACAGCGGGAGAGACATGGGAGAAGACAAACAAACATTCAGGCGGATGCGAAGTCTCAGGTGCGTGTACTTGGCTTGGTTACAAGGTGGTCGGTAGCAGCAGTCAGCAGAGGAGGGCTGACAGTAAGAGCAAGGGGAAAGACTAGAGGGCATTGGGAAAGGCAGCATGGAAAAGGTGGGTCTTGAGGAGGGATTTGAAGGAGCGGAGGGAGGAGGCAAGGCGGATGTCGGCAGGGAGGGAGTTCCAGGCATGCGGGGCAGCGAGGGAGAAGGGACGAAGGCGGTTGGGCGAGCAGGAGAAACGAGGGAGAGCGAGGGAGGGGACAGAGGAAGAGCGGAGAGCGCGCGCAGGAGTGCGTAGGGAAATTAGGTCCGAGAGATAAGGGGGAGCTTGGTCATGGAGCGATTTGAACGTGAAAACCAGGAGTTTGAACAGGATACGTTCAGGAAGGGGGAGCCAGTGAAGGGAGAGGAGGAGAGGCGTTACATGGTCGAAGCGACGGGCAGAGTGAATGATCTTGGCGGCAGAGTTTTGGATCGCAACAAGGGGGGACAGGTGGGAGCGAGGGAGGCCAGCAAGGAGGAGGTTGCAGTAGTCGAGGCGAGAGATAACCATGGCATGAACAAGGATTTTGGCCGAGGAGATAGATAGAAAGGGGCGAATGCGGGCAATGTTGAGGAGAGCGAATCGGCAGGATTTGGCCACAGAGTCAATGTAAGGTTTAAAGGAGAGGTGCGTGTCAAAAATGAAGCCCAAGCTGCGGGCACGGAGAACAGGACGGATGGTGACCCCATCAATGCAGACGGTCAGGTCAGAGGGAGAGGAGGGGGATGGAGGAAAAATGAGGAGTTCAGTCTTGGCCATGTTCAGTTTGAGTTGGCGTCGGGACATCCAGGCGGAGATATCAGAGAGGCAGTCGACGAGGCGTGAGCGGATAGAGGAGGAGAGAGAGGGGGTAGAGAGATAGAGTTGGGTGTCATCAGCATAGAGATGGTATTGGAATCCGTGGGAGGCAATAATTTCGCCAAGGGACAGGGTGTAGATAGAGAAGAGGAGAGGGCCAAGGACAGAACCTTGGGGAACCCCAACCGAGAGGGGAAGGGAGGGGGAGGTCGACTCGGGGAGGGAGACATTAAAGGAGCGGTCAGAGAGGTAGGAGGAGAACCAGTCAAAGACAGAGCCACGGAAGCCCAAAGAGTAAAGCGAGTCCAAGAGGAGCGAGTGGTCGACAGTGTCAAAGGCAGCAGAGAGGTCAAGGAGGACAAGAACGGAGTAGTGGCGCTTCGATTTAGCGACAAGTAGATCATTGGTGATCTTGGCCAGGGCAGTTTCAGTAGAGTGGAGGGGGCGGAAGCCGGACTGGAGAGGGTCGAGGGAGGAGTTGGCAGAGAGGAGGTTCAGGCAGCGGGAGTAGACGACACGTTCCAGGAGCTTCGAAGCAAAGGGAAGGAGGGAGACCGGCCGGTAACTAGAGGGATCGAAAGGGTCCAGGGTAGGCTTTTTGAGGATGGGGGAGACAGTGGCATGTTTGAAGGCAGAGGGGAAGGAGCCTGTGGAAAGGGAGAGATTGACGACATGCAGAAGGGGGGGAGCGACAGTGGGAGCAATAGAGGTCAGGAGGCGGGAGGGGATCGGGTCAAGGGGGCAGGTGGAGGGGTTGGATGAAGAGAGAAGAGCAGAGATTTCCTGGAGAGAGGCAGGAGGGAAGGATGCGAGGAGGGAGGGGGGTGGGGGGCGGAGGGAGGCAATATCCCGACGGATCTTGTCAATCTTGGAGGTGAAGAACGACGCAAGATCCTGAGCAGCAAGGGAAGAGGGCGGAGGAGGGCAGGGGGGTTTGAGAAGGGAGTCGAAAGTAGAGAAAAGGCGGCGAGGGTCGCGGGAGAAAGATTCGATCCTAGAGGCATAATAGCGATGCCTAGCTAGGGAGATAGCCGAGGAGAGGGAGGAGAGGGAGAATTTGTAATGGAGGAAGTCAGGGAGGGAGCGGGATTTGCGCCAGAGGCGTTCGGCAGCCCGGGCGCAGGAGCGGAGGTAGCGGATGGCAGGGGTAAGCCAGGGGCGGGGGTCGAGGGGGCGGACGGGGCGAGCAGAGGGGGGGGCAAGAGAGTCAAGGGTCGAGGAGAGAGAAGCGTTGAGAGCAGAGACAGCAGAGTCAGGGGAGGAGGAGGCGAAAACGGGGGGGAGAAGGGGGGAAAGATGTGCGGCAAACTCCGAGGGAGTAAGGGCCTGCATATTGCGGAAGGGGCGCATAGAGGGGGAGGCGGAGGGGGGTCGGTGGGAAAGGCTGAAGGAGCCGAGGAAGTGATCAGAACTAGGGAAGGGGTCAAAGGAGAGGTCAGTTAGAGAACAGTTTCGAGTGAAGACGAGGTCGAGGGAATGGCCGTCAGTATGAGTGGGGGAGTCGGTCCAGAGTCGGAGATTAAAGGAGGAAGCGAGAGAGAGAAAGCGGGAAACAGAGGGGGCGGAGGGCGTGTCAACGTGAATGTTGAAATCACCAAGGATAAGAGTGGGGATATCATCGGAGAGGAAGAAGGTGAGCCAGGATTCAAAGTCCGGGAGGAAAGAGGAGAGGGAACCCGGGGGGCGGTAGATGACAGCAACCCGAAGGTGTAGAGGGGAGTATAAGCGCACAGAGTGGGCCTCAAAGGAAGGGAAGGAGGAGGAGGGGGGAGGGGAGAGGGTTTTGAATTGGCAGTGCTTAGCAAGGAGCAAGCCCACACCACCACCCAGGCCCTCAGGGCGGGGGCGGTGAGAGAACGACAGGCCCCCGGAGGATAGAGCAGCCGGGGTAACAGAGTTGGAGGGCGTGATCCAGGTTTCCGTAAGAGCCAGGAGTTGAAAGGGGCGAGAGAGGAAGAGATCGTGGATGAAGGGAGCTTTAGCCACGGACGAGCGGCAGTTCCAGAGGGAGCAGGAAAAAGGCAATTGGTGTTTGGGAAGGCAGGGGATGCGGATGAGGTTGGGGGATGGGGAACGGCCGGGTTTGCGGGGTGGGAGTCGTGCACCGGCCTCGTATTGGCCACAATGGTCTGTGGAACACCTGGGTGTCGCGGGTTTGGGCCTAGGGGGAATGGGTAAGGGGGGATGAGGGTGGGGAGGGGGGATGGGCGTGGGTGAGGATAAGGGGTAGGTTGGCTGGAGAAAGGCTGCTGGTGAAGGGAGAGGGAGAAGGAGGGGGTGCGTGAGAGAGGCTAGAAGGAGGGAGGTGAGAGAGGGCGAGGAGGTGAGGGAGGTATAGGGAGGCATCATAGGTATTACCTGTTCAGTATCGGGGGGAGTCCAGGCCTGCAGGTGTCGTGTGCGTGCTGTCAGGGGGGTGGCCCCTCGCTGTCCTCGCTCCGGCCGCACAACGGCCACAAAACGGCCAGCGCCCTTTTGTCGCCGCCCAAGGGCTGCCGCCCGCTGGGCGCGGGCGTGCACCTTTGGCTTGTGGCTATGGGGTGGGGCCCTGCTCACCTGGAGGGGCTTTCTGGGCGCTGCAATGCCTGCTGGGGGCTTTCTGGGCACTGCAATTTCAAGTAGTTCAAGTAGCAAAGAGATAAAGAGCAAATATAGATGGGAGTAATTATAAGGGAGGATGCAGGGGACACTTTCCCTGCAAATTTTCTCTCCCCACAATTCTAGAGATGGGGGGCAGAGCTTATGTGGGTCAGCATCCCTTCTCTCCCCACCCCCTCATATTTTACCCAAAAGTTACTCCCATGTATAAAACATTTAGGACCCTGTATAGTAGATCCTTGCCGTGCGGATGAATGCAGGCTGATGTGGGCTAGTGTGCACCCAGGTGTCTGCCTCCCTGTCTACTAGCATGTGCACAGCCTCTGCCTGCATACAGGTCAGCCAGGACCATAGAGTCCCAGATGCAGTGCCTAGAGTGGTCCAAGGAGTGAGCGTGCTCTGCTCTCACTCTCGCTGGTGCTTTTGACTATTTACTTTTGCAGTGCTCCAAAATGGCTCTCCAAAAAGCAAAAGAAAAAAGACGAATAAAGACACCGTGGAGATGGCTTCCTGTACCCAGAATTTGTCACGGATGGCTGAGAGTCATCAGGGGGGTGGGCAGGGTAGAGTGCAGCACCTCCCTGTTAGGTTCACCTGCTAAGCCATGTGAGTGGGGGCTGCATGACCGAACCCAGACTCCAATGGGCTAGTGTCTCATTTGTTAACACCCTTTGAATAATCACTACATTATTGAGGTGCTTACAGACCGACCGTTTTATAAACTGTTTTAGTGTCTTCCCAGGTATTGAAGTCAGGCTAAAATTTCCCAGAACCTTTTTTTGTAAAGATAGGGACAATATTTGCCTGTCTTCAGTCTTCTGGCACCTCACCTTTTTCCAAGAGTTCTCAAATATAATTGGCAGATGTCCTGAAAGTATTTCAACAAGTTCTTTCAGTACCCCCATAGCCCAATTCATGTGGCCTTGAAGACTTCAATTCATTCAAGATATTGGGGCACTATTGCAACGAGCATGCTTAATGCTAATGATTTACAAAATATATTCCTACATGCATTGGTGTAGAACAAATAGAGTTTGTTCTTAACGTGCAAAGATTCTACAAGAACAGACTTGTTATGTTAAAATTGAAAATTCAGTTTGTTTTTTATAATCTACACAAAATGACTCCTGATGCTAAAATCACATTGACATGGCTGTAGAAGTACAGATGCATCTCAGAGTTTGAAAAAGTGGAGCCATGCAGGTGATCATGTGGATGTATAACTTGTCTATGAAATCTGCTGCAGAAAATACCTTCATTGGATATTTATCAAGCTTATTTTATTTATTTATTTTCATAACTTAATATTGCGCCCCCTCCTGCAACAATGGCAGTTCAGGGCAGCTTACAAAATAGTATATTAAAAGCATAAAACATAATATAAAATAAGAGAATAAAACAAATCAATCTAATGGAGCTAAAAATAACCCATTGCCGCCCAACCCACTACCCATCTCCCCCACCAAAAGCCTGGCAGAAAAGCCAGGTCTTGCACTGTTGTCAAAAGGAAGGAGTTCATAGCCTCGGAGCAGCCACCAAAAACACCCTCTCCATAGTCGCCACCCGAGAAACTCAGGGGACCTAGAGAAGGGCACCCCCAGTCAAGCCCACAGGGGACGATCCAGAATTTGGGGGTGAGGTGGTCCCGCAGATAAGTGGGGCCCAGACCGTGTAGGGCTTTATAGGTGAGAACCAGCACCTTGAATCGGGCCCAGAAGACTATAGGCAGCCAGTGCAGTGAACAAAGCACTAGTGTGATGTCCTCCTGGCGACCCAACCCCGTAAGGAGACCGCCCACTGCATTCTGCACCAGCTGCAGTCTCCCAACCATCACCAAGGATAGCCCCACATAGAGCATGTTTAAGTAGACCAGCCTTGAGGTGACAAAGACATAGATGATGGTGGCAAGGTCGGAATCCAAGATATATGACCGAAGGCACTGAACCAGATGTAACTTCCCGAAGGCACTCCTCGCCACAGCTCCCACCTGAGCATCCGGGCGGAGCTGTGAATTGAAGTTAACTTGAATTAAATGCCATACATCGCTCTTCTAGATCCAGGTGTGTTGAGCCATATAAAATCCCATGACCATAAAGAGATTAAGTAAAAACTGAACTTCCCTGGTAAATTAGATGTTACTGAGGAAATTCATACATCAAACATAGGCTCAGTAGGGAGCTTCTTGTAGCAGAAATGGTTTCCTAAGCACCTTGATATAATGAAAGCAGGAAGCTGCATGAAGAGAGATTTGAAATAAATGACTAAAGAACTAGCATAGCAACATTGGAACTGCCATACTGGATCAGACCTGTAGCCTTATCTATCTAGTCCAGAATCACGCCTTTGACAGTGCCCACTGCCCAACCCACAGTCCTTCACCCCCTTGCCCCCACCCATTCCAGCAGGGAGTTATAAAATAATCTCCTGTAAAGATTTCATCCTAGACCCTAGCCTGAGATTGACTTTGTTCCTAGATCATGTATTTCTGATAGGGGCAAACCACTGATTTGTACAATGGTGGTATAATGTTTTCGATCTTATTTTCCTTTCCATTCTTTTTGCCTCCTAGCATCCTGTTAGCATTTTTGACCACAGCTGCACACTGAGGTGTTCACAGTAATACCTGGATCCCTGTCCTGAACTGTTAGTGCAGACGTCCGTAAAACGTCTTATTCTTGTCGAGTGTAATTGTAGGCATTGGGACAAGATATGCAAGTTTGGCATATGAAATAAGCACACAATGCAGAATGCAAAGGTCCACCAAAACTACATAATGATCCTGATTTCTTTGGTTTAATGTCATGACAGATTTGTTTGATTTAAAAGATTAGCACTTTATGTAGTGGTCTATTACTCAGTGTTTTGAAACTGAGCTGCTGGACAACACACTAATTAGCCATATAATAATGCTGTAAATTATTGACTTTCAAACTGAAAGGGGATGTTCTTTGATACTTTAGGGAAATTGTTTTAGGAGTGTGTGACTTTATGGTTGTGGCCACCCACATGTCTCTTACCCTGCTTAGCAAGGCTTTGTTCTTGGGTCATTGTGTATATTTTTAATATACTCATTGGGCCTTCTTACACGGGCAGCACCCACGCATGAACACCCAGAAATCTGGGTGTTCAGGCATGGGTGAGTCTCGTGTAAACTCTGTGGTGTATGCGTGCGCCCAGACACATGCATGCACACCCACCTCCACCCATCCCCCACGCATGGACCAACCGATGAAAATGGTGGTTGCTCCATGCGTGTAGATGGGTGGAGGTGGGTGTAGATGGGTGTGTGCCTGTCTACACCCTTCCCACCCCCCCCCACCGCACATGGACGGCCATGCACACCAACACACACACACCCTTCCCCACGCTGCGACCTGTGTAAAAAGGGTCATAGAGTTATGTTTGTCTGCTGTTTTCTAAAATGGTCTCTTAGACACATTAGGAGACTGCTGGTGAATGGCTCGTGGCATTGCTCAAACAGTGAATAATAATACTGTAGCAGCAGAAAGAGACAGGAAAAGAAGTCTTACTCTATGTGCTTCCTTGAATATTTACAACATCTCTTTGGGATGAAAAATCATAGTAAATTGTCAATGCAATAAACATGAGTTCCAGTGCCTTATAGTAGGCAAACCAAAATTATTAATCCATATTAAAAATCAGATGGAGGTGCCATACATTTTACCACTTCTGGTGAAAATTTTCAAAAGTGACTAGTGATTCTGAATTCCTTAATATTCCGCTGGTTGACTTGATATGCCTTCAAGAGGCCTGATTAGGCATGGGGGATCTATTTTATGAAAACCGGACCCCTGCCAATTCTCTCTATGAACCTTTCTGACATGAAGCCAGTTATTTATGTGAAATATAGGCTTATTTTGTTTTCAGTTTGAAGAAGTGTTTTGAGGACTTAGATTAGATAACTGACAATTCATTTACAATACAGTTGCATGCAAAGTGGCTATCAAATGATTAATGAAGGGAGGATCTATATGCATCTCCCTGTATAGTATATAGCTATATGTCTATCTGTCTCAACTAATTCTGACTGAATATGTACACTACAATAACTTCAATCATATGAAAAGGAGGACTGCATCACTTCCTGAAAGAGAGATACTTAATGCTCCTGAAAGATGAAGTGGACAGCAAGTTAACAAACAGTACTTTTTGGGATGTCACTCATTCTAAGATTTAGAGCTGAAGTTTGCTAGCGTATCAGACCTGAAGCTTGTTTATAAAAGTATTCTATCCAGAGGGAATTTCAGTTTCTTGCAGCATCTTCCAGAGTGCTTTATGTTTATATGAATGTAATACCAAATGCCTGAAGCTATTTATGAGACAGGTGTGGCCAAGACAAGTGAGAGCTGGTATTGCTGAAATATATTAATGAACTGAATGCCATAACTACTTTGAGATTTTTAGTAATATGGCAGCCATTGGCAATGTGGCAATTTGAAATCATGAAGCGAGAACAAATATAGGATAGTGATTTAGAAGGAACAGGGTTCATTCAGATTACTGTGTTGTCTTGTTCCAGAATTTTGGTGATATAATAAGGCTGAATAGAATTTAGTTTTATGCAGAGTGCTTCATAGTTAAACGATTCTAAAGTACTTTGCAAAGTGATAACTGAGGTCCTGGGAGTGTGGCTGGAGAGCGTGGTAATGGGATACAGAGCCTTTCACCTCTGGGTCACTGGTTCAGATATGCCTGAGGTTAGGAATGACTGAATGTTGTTACCACCTGACAGCTGTTCAGAGGTCTGGGAAAGATGTTGATGGCCCTAATCCAATTCTTAGTGGACAGGTGTCCACTTCCCAGTTATCAATCTTAAAAGAAAGGCAAGGGATTCAACAACTGACACTTCTTTCATTGAAGACAGTGGAAAGTTCCCAATAAGTTGCATAGGAGCACACTCATCTCCTTAGTTGGCATAGAGATTAAAATATGATCTTTCAAGGCCAAGGCTCTGATAGTTTGGCAAGACACTGGGTAGGGGGTAGGAAGCTTGCACAAGCACCTTCCTGTGCTGTATGGATGATGGATAGAAGCCTTCTGTTGTCTACTAAGAATGTTGTCTTAGTACTTTCACAAAAAGCAGTATTCCCTTAAAATGATTTCCCCGTATATCAGAGAGGAAGATACTGAGAAGCAAATCCATGTAGCAGGCAGCAGCCATTATACATTCAATATTAGGCTTCACACAGTCTTCAGAATTACAACGTGATTTATTAAGGAGGGAGTATTGGCCAGGATGTTGATATTATCCTCCTAATTTATTTATTTTTTTTGTAAAGGAAAATATTATCTTATTTCCAAGAGCAGCCACTGGGACTTTAATTGCTGATACAGCAATAGGCATACTGTTCTGTAGTATCCTCGCTGGCTGTGAGCCCAAGTTTGGGAATTTAAATCCATCTGTCTGGAAGCAGCCATGCTACCAGCTCTGCTAAAGAGAGACTGAGGCTAGCAATATGGAGTGTTGTAATTCAGGACTACAATGCCATAATCAAGTAATTCCGGTGAGGTCCGAAACCACAAGGATGACACTCAAGTGTTTTATCAGCTAAGTGTGAGCACTGGAGTTTCCTTAGACTATCTTTTTGTATATCAGTGTTTATTGTGCTATATGCATTGAGAGTATTTCAATATGAAACTTTCAAGGCCTCTTCCTCCCTCCTCCTCCTCCCTCTTATCTCTCTGCTCAGGATCTTGCTCTCTTTTTCACCTCTAAGATTGACAAGATCCGCCTGGAAATCGCTTCCAAGTCCTCTCCCCCTACTCCTCCCCCCACCTCTCTCCTGTCCTTCTTCCCTCCCGCCTCCCTTGAGGAAATCTCCTCCCTGTTCTCCTCCTCCAACCCCTCCACTTGCACTCTGGACCCCGTTCCTTCCCGCCTCCTGACCTCCATTGCTTCCACCATCGCCCCTCCCCTCCTGCACATCATCAACCTCTCCCTTTCTACTGGCTCCTTCCCCTCTGCCTTTAAACACACCACTGTTTCCCCCATCCTCAAAAAGTCCACTCTGGATCCCTCTGAACCCTCTAATTACCGTCCTGTCTCGCTCCTCCCTTTTGCTTCCAAAC
>QEPC01008874.1:7185972-7229011 GCA_003113815.1 Sphenodon punctatus | reverse complement strand
TCCTGCCGCTTCTCCCTCCACAACATTGCTAAGATCTGCCCTTTTCTGTCTGTCTCCTCTGCCCAAACTCTCATCCACGCCCTAGTCATCTCACGCCTTGACTATTGTAACCTCCTCCTCACTGGCCTTCCCTGCTCTCACCTTTCTTCCCTCATCTCTGTTCAAAACTCTGCTGCCAGGATCATCCACCTAGCCCATCGCTTTGACCATGTGCAGCCTCTCCTCTCCCCTCCCCACTGGCTCCCTCTTCCTGAGTGTATTCTGTACAAGCTCCTCGTCTTCACCTACAAAGCCCTTCACAACCTCACTCCCCCCACCTCTCTGCCCTGATCTCCCTCCGAACCCCTGTTTGAGCACTCCACTCCTCTTCCATCCCCTCCCTCACTGCCCCGCATGCCTGGAACTCCTTCCCTGCCCTCGTTCGCCTTGCCCCCACGCCTTCAAGCCCCTCCTCAAAAGCCACCTCTTCCACTCCGCCCTTCCTAACTCCTGCTAATCATCCCCACCCAGGATTATCCCCCACCTGTTATCTGTAACTCCCAATTTACTGTAACCAAGCCAAGACCGTTTACCTGAGTTCTCGCATCCTCATGAATGTTGCATCCCTTGTCTCTCCCTCTGTTCCCTCTTCCCTGTCTCCCCTCCTCCTGTCTTTAGATTGTAAGCTCTCGGGCAGGGACCGTGTCTATCTTATTTTCTGTAAAGCGCCAGGTACATCGCTTGCGCTATATAAATACTTATAATAATAATAATATAATATGAAGCATTGCTTACAAATGAAATTTGACATATTTATGCTGCTTTTGCTTCAAATCTTACTGTTATTGATATTGCTGTTTCCAAAATAGAGGAATACATAAAAGAAAAGAAAAAACGAGGAAGGAAAGAATAATGGCTTTAATGACTGTAGGATTTTCCATGATGGCTATTGGGAATTGCTTGTCATGTGCAATTTGTATATATTTTGTTACTAATGTAATAATAATATAATATAAAAAAGACACACAACAGAGTTGTGAATGAGTTGCAGGTTGTTACCACAACTTGGACTAATAATGAGAGGTTGAAGGCTTCAAGCTCAGTGGTTGCTCAGCCAGTCCCTGAGCCTCCATGGGAAGGGTGAGGTTGAAATTGAATGAATGAATGAACGAATAAGCAGTGTGATTCTCTGGCTCTTTGGAGCCAGAGTTAGTCTTTAGCACTGGTACAAGTCCCATTGAAGTTAATGAGACTTGCCCTGGTGCTACACTGAGTGTCTTCACATGGACAACTGCCCTGCCTCAACCCCTGGTGGGCCGTCGGTTTAAAAGTGGCCCTCCAGATGTGCAGGCAGAGTAGAGGCAGGGCAGGCAGTCCCTGCTCTAGGGCAGCCCTGTCGGCACTGCTCTGGAACATCCAGAAGCACCAACAGCAGAGCCGGCAGCCCAATTCTGGGGCACCGGCTGGAGGCAGGGCTGTCATCCATCTGCTTGGTGGATGGACAGCCACTGCAGCCCCACTCTTGACCAGGGGATGCCCCGGCAACACCACAGAGTTGCGGGTGATTCGCCCGCAACTCTATGGTGTGGGGCAGGCAGGCGCAGCACGGACGGACGGACCATGGGCCGTGGCAGCCTCTGGGTCCATTTGAAACAGACTCACGTGTGGCTGCAAGCAGGCAGACCCCCCACAGCCAGGTAAAAACACCCACTGTAACATTGGCACTAAAAAGTCAAAGGATTATGCTGTCCCTGTGGTAACTTTTTTTGTATTATGTCTTTTCTAAGAGCTGTCTCAGCACCAACTATGGTTACTCAAAAAGCCATTGAGGTTGCAACTGCTTTTAAAAAGGGGAAGTATGTTGCTCAGCTGGTTTTTGGAGGGTTTACCATTTGTGGAAATTACATAAGCTTTTTAACATCAATTTAAAGAACATTAAAATGAACAATGGCAAAAAGTGCTATTTGCCCCCCATTTCCTGCCCCTACCCACTCATTCTTCTCTGGATGTGCTGAAATATCATGATTGTATGGGCAGTATTTAGGGATGGGCATTTGGATTGAATTACGGATTCTGATCCATTATGGATTCGGATCTGTAATTTTTGAATTAATTATGGATTTGGATTTTCCCATTGAAGTCAATAGGAAATTTTCCCATTGAAGTCAATGGGAAACCAATTTGTATCGTAGTCGGGGTCCCATCCCTAGCCCCGTACAATGCATTTGACCTCCGCCCACCCCTATTTCCCAGGGACTCAGAGTAGTACTTCAAACAAGCACACCTTCAGAGGGCTTGTTTGAAGCACAACCGCCACTGTGGGGACTCCAACAGGCTCCCTCATCGAGGCATGCTCCTTGTTTCAGATTGTGTATGTGTAAAATGGCCACCAGGGTTCTTCTATGCATGTGCAAAATGGCTGCGACATAATTTTGACTGACGCCATTTTGGTTAAGGGTGGTGGCCATTTTGCGCATATGCGATAAGGAGCAGGGAGGGTGCCGCAGCAAAGGAGCCTGCTGGAGGCCCCGCAACAGCAGTGGTGCTTCAAGCAAGCCCTCCAAGGCCAATAAGTATTCCCCAGGCCCTAAGCCAGCCTCTGTGGTCTGCCAGGAGAACTCTCCTTGAGGTCCCGCATTGTTGGCGGATGGCCACTATGAGGAGGGCATTCTCGGTGGCCACGCTGCTGCTGTAGAACTCCCTCCTGGAGGAGGCCTGCTTCTTCTCACCTTCTGATGGTTGTGTAAGACCATATTGTTTTGCCAGGTGTTCAGAGAAGGAGATGGGTAGGGTAGGAGGGGGTGTGGGTTGGGGGGAGATGGGTTCTTTTACTTATATTTTACTATAATTTATGTTTTATTGTAATATTGTTCTATTGATGTTTGTATTGTGAGCCGCCCGAACTGCCTGAGGTGGGGGAGGGGCGGGGGGGGTATTAAGAATTTTAAAAAAAATATGTAAGTAGACTCCAGGGCTGTGAGGGGAAGAGAGATCCAGATCAGTCAATATGGATTCGTCACATATTGCGATTAATCCTCAACTGGCCTTTTCTGGATAGTTGCAGAAAAATCCGAATTCGGAATGCCCATCCCTAATGCCCATACATTGTTTCTTTCCAATCCACGTTACAATTAGGTTTCATATCAGTTTTCTATTGCTCGCGGTATCTTTTAAAAAATAGCCTGGCACATGGTGTTACTTGTATTGGGATAAATTAAATATAACTAAAAGTCTAAACTAGATTGTGAGGTGCTAATTAACATTTTCAGCATCATGGAACATATGTAAAGTTTCTTGGATTTTTGTTATTTCCTTATTGGATGTAAAAAGAAAATGGGAAAAAAGGGTTTCCCCTTTGTTGGTATGCTTGTGTGATGTAATTCTGATTAGCTAAATCTGCCTTGTTCAGTGACATTAATATAGTTTGACAGCACCTTGATTAGGAAGCAATAATTTCTGTTGATAGTAAACAGTTGGTCACTTTCAGCAGAGATGAGGAATGTTGTCTTTTGTCTTGCACAGACTTTGACCTCATGGATAAAATTCAAGTTAAATTCCAGCAATTTCAGATTTGATAATGGAATGACAGAGCATGCCATATATTTATATTCTAAAACAAGGGAGAAACTGACTTGTTTTGAAATATAGACTGACATATGTAAGAAGTGTTTCTTTGGTACCTCTGCAAGCTGAGTCGAAATTTGTTAAAGAAACATAAGAATATTGTCCAGTGGGAAGAGAGGGGAGAATAATCATTAATCTAATCAGGAACAGCTATAATTACAATTGCTGCAAGTGCTGTTCTGCACCTTTGACATTGGGATGAAAATGCTAAGTAGCCTTAACTTGATTCAATAGATTTGGAGCAGATAGTTTGATTTTGGTTATTTTTAAAAAATACAGAAAAAGGTGAAATAGCTACTTACTTTATTGGGTTTAATTTCATATACAGAGCTTTGCATAGTTTGTCTTCCCTAATCATAAATGAAAAGCTCAAATTCAATATTTTCTGTTATTCCTAAGGAAGTAGACTGTTTAAACTGTATGCATCTCAGACACATATTTCCTTGGGAAGTGGATGCTGGTGGCAATGTCTGATATCTGTTGAGATGGTGGTGACACATATGAGATTGACTGACGAGAATAACCCAGAGCTTTAGGCAAACAGTTTACTTACTTCTCCAAAGAAGAAGTCTTGTTTACGTTTTCTCAAAACTAAGCTTCATAACAGGAGGAAGCGTGGGTTTCTTAAAATACATTTAATTTTTTTAAAATAAGGGGTTCACTTCTGATACCTTTTCTCCACAAATGGTCTCATTGGGTGAAAACAGACATGCATGTAACTCTGCTTTAACATTTGTTATGCATGTTGCAGGGCTGTATTGGTACCCTATGCAGCCCTGCAACATGCATAACAAATGTTAAAGTGGAGTTAAGGTGCATGTCTGTTCTCACCCACTGAGTGTTTACATGTTATGTTACCAAGGAGGGAAAGAAATCTGGTGGTACTAAGTGTCATGGCCGCCTGTGGTGGAACAGCTCCTTGTTATGCTGCCATCCTGTGGACTCAGAGAGGGAGTTCTTTGGGTGGCAGCATAAACAGGGAAGGTATCTCTTTGTGCCCCATGTGGCTGTGCTTGCAGGTATGATTCGTGGAGAAAATTCAAAACCAGAGAATCCACACAGAACTGTGGAGTTTGGGAACGGCTTCAGTGTCGGGGACAGGGTAGTGTAAACCTCCATTTACCTCATTCGAGTGCTATCATGCACACAACCCTGTTCCTGACAGTGAAGCTGCCCAAACTTCACAGTTCTGTGTGGATTCTCTCCCGTCAGTCGCATCAGGTCTTTTTAAGGGAGAGGCAAGCAGGAAAAAGCCTGTTTTTTCCCCAGAAGCTTTCCCCATCTCTTATATCCTCCTCTGCCAGAATAGGGGCACTGAACTGATGTTATTTGTGTCCCAGTTTATCAGCTGCCCTGTGGGTCTCATGAGGAGTTCCCTGCATATGTTGTGGGCAGCAATCAGGGTTTGCTCTGTGGCTTATTCCCTAGTTTGAGTGAACTAATGTAATGCTTGCCCCCATGTTAGGTGACAGGAAGCATTACGTGTAGAAACACCCAATGACTTCAGCAGAGATATGCAAGAGAAGCTAATGCAGGATGTATTCTGAATAGTGGTATCATAAATATGGCCCATATTGTTTTAGAAGTACTTTACAGTGTCTTCCTGGTTTGATCTCCCCAGTTAGAGAGACTGTTTCAGCCATGTTTGAAACTTCCCAAAAGAACTTTCTCTAATTTAAATATCTCATTTGAGTTAACGCTTGAGTTGGCAACGCTGTGCTCTAGGTCAGGAATAAGAACATAAATAGAGCCATACTGGGTCAGACCAATTGTCCATCAAGCTCAGCACCTGTCTCTGAGAGTGCACAATCTCGGTTGCTTGGAAGAAGTACCCAACAGGTCACTCCCAGCTCCCAACAGTAAGAGGTTACATTCTCCAAACTTGCCTGACTAATAGCTGCTAATGGACCTATCCTCCAGATATTTGTCCAACCCTTTCTTAAACCCAGCTACACTACTGGCCTTGACCACATCTTCTGGCAACAAATTCCACAACTTTATGCGTTAAGTGAAAAAGATACTCTTTTATTTGTTTTAAATCTGCTACCTGTTTGTTTCATTTAATGTCCCATAGTTCTAATACTATTTGAGAGGGTAAATAACCATTCCCTATTACCTTGTTCCACACCACTCATGGTTTTATAAACGTCTATCATATCCCCTCGGTTGCCTCGTCTTCAAGGTGAAGAGCCTCAACCTATCCAGCTTCTCTTCATAGGGGAGCTGTCCCATATCCCTTGTAATTTTTGTTACTCTTTTCTGCACCTTTTCTATTTCTACTTGATCTTTTTTGAGATGGGGTGACCAGAATTGCGCACACTATTCAAGGTGCGGTCTCGCCATAGATTTATATAGTGACATTATGATATTTTCTGTCCCTTTAGGAATAATTCCTAACATTCCATTTGCTTTTTTGACAGTGGATGTACACTGAGCTGAGGATTTCAATGTATTGTCCACAATGACTCCAAGATCCTTTTCCTGAGTGGGAACTCCTAGTTTAGAACCCAGCATTGTGTATATAAAGTTTGGATTATTTTTCCCTGCGTGCATCACTTTGCACTTGTTCATATTAAATTTCATCTGCCATTTATGGCCTGGCACCTGCCTATCTGTGGGACCACCTCACCCCCCAGGTCCTGGATTGGCCCCTGCGGTTGACTGGGAGCGCCCTCCTTGGGGTCCCTTGGGTATCTTGGGTGAGGAGGAGGAGGAGGGCATTCTCAGTGACCGCACCGAGGCTGTGGAACTCCCTCCCGACGGTGGTCCACTTGGTCCTGGACCTTTCCTCTTTCCGTAGACACTGTAAGACCTGGCTGCTCCATCAGGCCTTTGGCGAGGGAAACGGGTGATGGTTGGGAGGAGGAGGGGTTTTTTTGCTCCACCTTGGGGTGTGTTTACTGCTGTTTTTGTATTGATTATTTGTATTTTGTTTATTATGTTATTTATATTTATATATCTTTTATATGGTTTAAAAATGTTGTGAGCTGCCCCGAGCTGCTATAGCGGGCGGGGGGGAGCCCCAAAATCTAATAAAATAAAATAAAAATAAAATCAATTTAGATGTCCAGTCTCTCAAGATCCCCCTACAATTTTTCAGTCTGCTCATGTTTTAACTACCTTGAATAAATTGGTGTCATCTGGAAATGTGATCACCTCGCTCATTGCTACCCTTTCCAGATCATTAATGAATACATTAAACAACATTGGTCCCAGTACAGATCCCTGGGGTACTCCACTAATTACTTCTCTCCATTGTGAAAACTGACCATTTAGTCCTACTCTTTGGGTGATTTCAGAAGTGACGCGTTCCAATTCACCACAGTGAATCCCACCCCCGGTGTGAACGGATTCACCATGGGCTGTGGTGACACGTGCGGCCCCAACAGAAGTGACAGGATCGTGACCACCGCCCGGGGGCAATCAGAGAGAACATGGGCTGGGGGAACACAACAGACATGCAGTGGAGATGTGGACCGCGGTTCGAGCCCCAGAATGCACCGTGGCTGGGGTCAATTCCTTCCACCGTGGCTGCGGGTTTCCGTTCAGAAGTTACTTTTCATTCACCCCTGCTGTGGTGACCATTCACCACACTTCTGGACCTCCTCCCGCCCCGACCTCACGAAGCGTGGTTAGCTTCACCTCGGGCCGCGTTTGACTGTGGTGAACATCTGGATGCGAGCAAACAGACATGTACGGTGCTTTCACACACACACCCGTGTTTGACTGAGGTTGACTGTGGTGGACATTCACCATGTCACTTCTGAAATCACCCTTTATTTTCTATCCTTTAACTAGTTACCGATCCACAATAGAACACTGTCTTCTATCCCATGACTTTTTAATTTCCTCAAGAGTCTTATCAAATGCTTATCAAACGGTCTTCAAAGGACCTTCTCAAACGCTTTGTGTAAATCCAGATACACTGTATCAACCAGCCCACCCTTATCCAGATGCTTGTTCACATCTTCAAAAAATTCCAATAGATTAGTGAGGCATGGCTTCCTTTTGCTAAATCCATGTCGACTCTTCCTCATTAAGCCATATTTATCAATATGCTCCATAATCCTGTTTTTAATAATAGTTTCCACCATTTTGCCTGACACAGATGTCAGGCTCACCATTCTGTAGTTTCCAGGATCGCCCCTGGAGCCCTTTTTAAATATTGACATTACATTCGCTACCCTGCAGTCCTCCAATACAGTGGCAGATTTTAGTGATAGGTTACAAATTACCAGCAGTAGGTCTGCAATTTAAAATTTGAGTTCCTTCAGAACTCTGGGGTGTATACCATCTGGTCCCGGTGATTTGTTACTGTTCGTCAGTTTGCTCTAGAACCTCTTCAAGAGTCACATTGATCTGTGACACCTCTTCTGTTTCATCACCTACAAAGCACAGTTCTCGTGTGGGTATCTCCTCAACAGCCTCTGCAATGTAGACCGAAGCAAAGAATTCATTCAGCTTCTCTGCAATGGAGCTTCTCTTTTATCTCCTGGTCATGTAACTGCCCACCTGACTCTCTAGCAGGCCTCTTGCTTCTGATGTACTTTAAAAAGTTTGTATTATTATTTTTGCCTGTTTAGTGAATATCTCTTCAAATTCTCTCTTGGCCTGCCTTATTAACATTTTGCATCTAATTTGCTAGTGCTTTTGCTCTTTAGATCGAGCTTTCCATTTTTTAAGGACACCTTTTTGGCTCTAATAGCCTCCTTTTAGCCACGGTGGCAGATGTTTGGCCTTGCTACCTTTTTTAACCTGTGGAATGCATGTAATTTGGGCTTCCAAGATGGTGCTTTTAAATAGTCTGCATGCCTCTTGCAGACATTTAATCCTCGCCACTGCTTCCTTTAGATTCCTTCTAACTAGCTTCCTCATTTTAGCATAGTTTCCCTTTTTAAAGTTAAATTCTGTGGTAGTTTTATTTACCATTCTTCCTCCAGTAATTATGTCAAATTTGATTATTATGATCACTATTGCCAAGCGGCTCTACCACTGTTACCCCTTGCACCAAGTCCTGCACTCCACTTAGGACTAGAGCCAATGGGGATGGGGAACCTCAGGCCCAGGGGCCAAATGCGGCCCATAGCTAGTTCTTATTTGGCTTCTTTCCAATTCCTAGATCTGGCCCCTCAATCCAGTTTCTATTCCCAAACATTGAAAGACTGAGCTCCGAGTAAGGAAGCAAAGATGAAGATAGGGGACAGGAGACACACAAGGATAGGGGACAGATCTATGGCACAGATCCATGATCTGGATCCATCTCTTTCTGAGAGCACCTCCACTCCCCATCTTCTATGTGGCCCTCGGAGCTTGCTTTAATTTTCAAAGTGGCCCGTGGGAGGGAAAAGGTTAGACAAGGTTAGACTAGGCTGGACAAGTATCCCCATTTCCCTGCACTGAAAGTTCTTCTCCTTGACAATTCCCCTTTTATAAGGGGATCTGTCCTGGTGCTCTTCCTCCATTCGTATCTATCATTTGGCAGGTCAACTGTCTCCCCACGTTTCTCCGTGTCCTAATATTTAAACATACTTCCCTACTTCCTTCAATATACTTCCCCAATTCCCTTTCAGTGTACTTCTTTCAGTGAAAGTTGGCAACCTTAAAATGATCTTGTTTCTTTATGTGAGAAAATATAGGACCATATTCTCAAAAGTAATTTTAAGCTAGATTTTAAGAAATCTAAAAGTTTAGTACTGAGCGGGTGTTTTTGAAAGGACTATTAACTTACAGGTCTTTTGGAAAATACAGTATTTTGAAAATGTGACCATTATATATTGGTGCCTAAATGTAAGAACATAACATAGGAATGCTGGATTTAATCCTAAATGGAGCTCAGGATCTGGTCTAAGGGGTAACTTGCTGAGCTTCTTTGCAATAGTGATCACAGTGGGCGTAAACAGATGGACAGTAGCTCTGCTTTTGCCCATGCCAGCCCCTGTCGCCTCTGGGTTGGCCTGTCTGTCTGAAGAGCGACCGCAAGATGCGTAAAACAGAGCAGACTGCAGCTGTTCCGGGGCAGCCCTGGAGGCAGCATTCTGGAAGCTCCTGGAGCACACCTTGCCAGTTAAGCTAGTGAGATGCTTGGCAACAGGCATACATGGTGATGGAACCCTGTCCATCTAAACGGACCTGCAAGCCCTGGCCAAAGATGGTTCCTCCCAGATCATAGATGCCGGCGGATTAAATGACAAACGCAGCTTCTTGAGCAAATGCGGCCATCTTGTCTCTGCAGTCCAGTCCTTAAAGGAACGTGCGCAAAATCCAAAGAAGTTGGCCCCACGCAGGAACCCTGCAGGGAGAACAGAGGCGAGTGCCAGCAGAAGCCTTGAGGGATGGAGGAGCAACAGCACCCGCCAACTCCTGATCGGAACAGCTTGCTCTCCGGGCCTTTTAGCCATGCCTTTCCATCGTCCCGTCCCCTTTCCCTGTTTGTTTTGGCTGCTTAATAATGTATGCCTTTTGCTCCTGGACACTCCAAGACCATCCATGACTTAGTTTCCCCACTTAGTCTCCACTGGCCACAGCTCCCTCCAGAACTGTCCTAGTCTGTAAAGAGGTCACCACCCTGTCATCCGTGTCCCTGGATTGTCCTAAGTCTCAGATGTTACATGAAAGTTTTCCCAGTATCTAACCTGGGATTTCCCTTTAATTGTGTCGCCCACTGTCAGTATCCACACGGACTCACAAGCACGCCAAAGCTTGATTAAAAGAAATGTATATGTGTAGATCAGATTAAGTACAAGACAAGATCCCCTACCTCTCTGACCTGATCTTACTCCGAACCCCTGCTCAAGGACTCCGCTCCTCCTCCATCCCCTCCCTCACCCTACCACACCTCCCCTGCTCCCCCAACCGCCTTTGTTCCTTCTCTGTTGCTGCCCTGCATGGCTGCCCTGCACTACCTGCCCTCATCCGCCTGGCCCCCACCCTCCACACCTTCAAGTCCCTCCTCTAAACCCACCTCTTCTGCTCCGCCTTTCCTAACTCCTGCTAACCATTCCCACCCAGGATTATCCCCCACCTGTTATCAGTAAACTCCCAACTTACTGCAATCAAGCCAAGAACGTGTACCTGAGCTCTCACATCCTCATGAATGTCACATCCCTTGTCTCTCCCTCTGTTCCCCCTTCCCTGTCTCCCCTCCCCGTCTTTAGATTGTAAGCTCTCGAGCAGGGACCATGCCTATTTTATTCTCTGTAAAGTGCCAGGTACATCGCCGGTGCTATATAAATGCTAATAATAATAATAATAATATAATAATTTAAGAGTGCAAATCAACTGAAAGAATATAAAGATATTGCAAGGCTGCATTACTTGTGAAATCCCAAAGCTAAACTCTTACCCTGTACTTGAGTTCATATTTTTAAATCTATAATTCTCAGCCACTTTGTGGGAGTCTGGACACTTTCTTCTTTACTGATGCATCTGTTTCTTACTCCATGTATGGCCTATCTCGAGCTCTCTCTTGAGAGAGCACTTCTGGTGGTCTGCCATGTATCTCCCACTATCTCCTCATCACTATTTCAATTGTCTTCCCCTCCCACCCCCCAAAAAACCTGGCTAGACTGATTTGGGGGATTTACATTTTATTTTATACTTCTAAACTTACTTTTCTTTACATCAACTCCACATACAATTTCTCCCCTTTGTCGGAATCAGCATTCCATTACCATTTCAATGATACCAAACATGTAATCATTTTTATATAAAGATTTCCAAGTACATTGTTCGGTCACACAAAGATCATGTATGTTACATGTATGTTTTTACAAACCATGTCACAAGGTCCCCATGGATGGCCATCTGCTAGTGTTTGTCCACCCCATACTGCCACTGTGACAGATTGTAGGAACAACATACACAGACCACATGTAACATACATTTTCCCTGTTTGAGTACACTATATTCATGTATAGACATGTCTGCTATCAATCAACTTGTACTTAAGAGATAAATGAATCGAGATGAAAGTGTGTATGTGAGAACTATGTAATGAAAATACTTTCAAAATTCAGGTTTTCTGGGACAGTTAGATAGACAATGGAATTGTAGATCAAGCATTTATGGGTGAGATGTGACCTAAGAGGCAGTTCCCCTGTAAAGGAATGGAACTCCTGGAAAGATCAGGAACAGACCATCAAAAGACAGTTAAAGAACAACAGAGAGGAGGCGGCGATGCTTTCACCAGTGAGCATTATGACATGAAGCAGCCATGGATGAAGGAAGAAGAATAGCACCTGCCCTTATTATAAGCAGAGAATTATAGACTAGTATATGAAGGCAAGTTTAGAGTAAGACTTCAGCTTAGGGATTTCTCAGTAATGTAGCCTTTATATTCTTGTATTTGACTTGCACTCTCGAATCAGTCTTGCACTGGTCTTAATCTAATGTCATAAATATAAACTTCTCTTTACTAAGCTTGGGTGTGCTTGCATGGATACTGAGATTGGGTGACAAAGTTAAAGGGAAGTCCCCGGTTAGATCCTTAACGTAATTGCTGTGATTTGGGAAACCCCAGGGACACAGCTGAGAGGGGAGGGGCTCATTTACAGACTGGGTCATTTCTGGAGGGATCTGTGGCTAGTGAGACTGTAAGTGAGAAAGCTAAGTCACGGCCGGTAAGGAGAGGGGCAGAGGAGACCCCAATCCTATCACAGCCACCCCAGGGCTGTGGGCAGCAAGGGGTTAACAGCTGCTGCCATGTTCCCTTGCTAGAACTGGGCTCCTGGCAAGGGGAGGGGGTAGTGAGTGGAGTGTGCCAGGTGGGTGGGGGTGGCCCTCAAGTCCATGTGTTCTCGACCTGGGGCTTGGGCAAGAGGAAGATGTGTTTTGCTACCTGTGTGCTCGGTTCACCTGCACGCTGGACTGGCTCTTACCCTGTACTTGAGTTCATATTTTTAAATGCAGCCAAACCTGTAGGTGCATGTAGCTCCGGTTTGACTCACCCACACGCCTGCTCTGGGGCTCCAACCTGCTTCCTGCCCAACTAAAAACACTCAGTGTAACTCAATATACATGTAGAAGGGAAAATGCCAAAAAAAATCTACTTTTAACTAGGGATGTTCCGACCGGCCTTTGGTGAGGGAGACGGGTAATGCGGGGGCGGGGGGTTGGGGATGGTGAGTGGGGTATTCCTTTTAAGCACTGCCTTGGGTTTTATTGTTTTTAATGTTGTTTTTAGTGTTTGTATATGCTGTATTGTTTTTATGATGCTGTGAGCCGCCCTGAGCTGCTGTGTAGGAGGGGGTGGCATAAAAATTGAATAAATGAAATGAAATGAATAGGGGAGAAAAATTCACTAGTATTCTGTGAAGGTCCAAGGAGTGGTCTCGAGTGTTTGGGCTGCCCCTCAGAGAATACTTGGCTGAGTTTTGAGGTGGGGAGATGGCTGGGAGGGGAGGGGTCAGGGGTGGGGTGCTTAAGCGGGAGCAAGGGGGCTAGCAGGGGGGGATTACTTACCTTCTGGAGGGGTCCTGCACAATGCATGGCCTCTTCCTGGCTTGTAAGTTTGAAAGTAACAAACAACTGAGCATGCTCAGAAAGGCCCTAAATGGCCCTTTTTCAGCATGCTCACCCCATTTCCAAGATGGAGCTGGTGTGCTAATGCTGCCAGCGCTATTTTTAGAAGGACCGAGTATGCTCAGAAAGGGTAATTTAGACTGGGAGGAGGCCACCAATTATGTGGGATCCCTCTGGAAGGTAAGTGACCCACCCCTGACCCCCTGATAGGCCACCCACTAGGCTCCCATTGGTCTATTGCCTCCCTGGCCAGCGGGGAGGGCCCTCTGGCCTCCAGCCCCTGCTTACCTGCCCTCTGGCCCCCTTCTCTTCACTCAGCTGAGATTTGCTGAGTCCCGAAGTTCTGGGGTCCTTCCTCAGAACTTCGGAACTTGGAAAATCAAGTACACAAAAATGAGAGAGCTAGTTAGAAAGAAACTAAAACAAGCAGCAACAATATTTTATTATATACAGGAATCATGGAGGCTATTTAAAAATACCATCTTAGAGGCCCAGAGTAAATGTAAACCACAAATCAATAAAGGTAGCAAGAGGACTAAACATCTGTCAGTATGGCTAACTAGTAAAGTAAAGGAGCCTATTAGAAAATAAAATAAAATAAAAATGGAAAGCTAATCCAAGGAAAATAGGAAAGTGCATGAATGTTAGCAAGGCAGATGTAAAACCTTACTAAGGTGGGCCAAGAGAGAATTTGAGGGACAACTTGCTAAAGATGCAAAATCTTATTATTATTTTTGTTAAAGCATATCTGAAGCAGAAAGCCTGCTAGAGACTCTGTTGGGCCATTAGATGGCATGGGATAAAGGGGACTCAAGGCCATTACAGAGAAGCATGAATCCTTTGCATCAGTCTTCACAAAAGAGAATGTTACCACTACTGCTACTTATCAAGGAGTTAGTGTAGTGTGGTCGATAAAGTGCTAGACTTGGACCTGAAAAGCCAGGGTTTGAAGCCAGCCCTAGTCATGAACTCAGTGGGTGGCCTTGGGCAAGTCACAACCTCAGCCTCAGTTCCCCATCTGTAATAAATGGGAATCTGTGTTTAGACATGAAGTACAACACCATGTTGGCTAACACCGTGTTGGCTCAAAGCACAACAAGCCTCTGCCGTGACTGAGGAGAGAGGAGACAATGCCATGGAGGACAGCTGCTCGGACCGCAGCTTCCTCCCCAATATGCACTTCCATTGTAGACTGGGATTGCCAGCAGCTGCAGTGACTGCACCATTTCCTGGGCAGGAAGGGGTTACTGACTGCTACAGTTCATGCCTCTAAAAGAAAAGAGGTTCCCAAGAACTAGAACATGAGCTTCACAAATACAACTGCTGAACAAGGTCTAATGACCAGCTATGGCTGGCAAAAAGCTTCCCCAACAAAGCGTGACATGCGGGGACAAGATGGTGGCTGCAGCACAACAGACAGCCCTAGGGGTGATTTGGTGCTCATTTTGACAGAAATCAGGGCTGTCAGAGCTGAGGGTCAAATAGAAAAAGCTAAATTGGTAGCTGAATTTAATAAAGTAAAAAATGCTGTGGAGGCTGGAAACAAAAATTGGAGGTGGTGGAGAAGCGACTTGATACAGTGGAGGAAGGGTCTTCACTGTGGAAGTTCAGGGCTTCAACACAGAACACCAGCTAGGCAAATTAAAAGAATCTGTGAAATTCCTCCTTACAAAAAATGACGACTGGGAGCACATTCCCACATACAGCAAACCAGCAATTTTTTCTTTCCCCCGCATATTTCCTTGAAGTGTGAAAGACTCTATGCGCTTCTTTAACCGTTCTTGCGGTTGTTTTTTAAGCGTATTGACAAGCGGCCAAAACCTACCTTTACAAGTGCTGGTTTGAAATGACCCACATAAATCCTCCTGTCAGAATGTTGGTGTCCGCATGTCAGTTACACAGCGCCTTACTTCCTGGCTTTCGACTCCACTCCACTCCACTCCCCTCTCCGGGACCTGAGAGCCGGGCAAGCGAGGTGCTGTGTAACTGGCATGTTATTGACTAGGCTAGTTTGTTACATGTCAGTTACACAGCACCTCGCTTCCCCGGCTCTCAGGTCCTGGAGAAGGGAGAGGAGCTGAGCCAAGAGCCGGGCAAGAGGCACTATGTAACTGACAAGGCTAGTCGATATCATGTCAGTTACACAGCGCCCTGCTTCCTGACTCCGCTCCTCTCCGGGAGCTGAGAGCCCGGGAAGCGAGGCGTTGTGACAGCCGCTCCTCCTCCTCCACCCACCCCCACCTCAGGGGCTTGTGGGAACGTGAAAGGTGCATTCTTTAAAATTGCTTGAATGCGCAAATTAAATGCTGGTGTGAATAAATGCAAGCGCATTTTTAAATTGCCTGCATTTAGAAATACCAGCATTTTTCTGTACGTGGAAATGCGCTCTGAGAGAACCGATCGAGAAGAAATAACTTAAGAATAAAAGAAGGATCTAACACAGGAGGAATGCAAAAGCTTCTAAATGAAATATTTAATTTTCCTGATCAATAACATCTACATAACTTGGAAACAGAGCCCACAGAACTCTAAGAGCCAAACCAAAAGAAACAGATGCTCCTAGAGAGATTATCATCAAATTCCTGAAACAGAGAGATAAAAAGGAACTGCTCACTCTGGCAAGAAAAAAGAGGCAGCAGATTGAATTCTAGAGAAGCACATTAAATTTTTTACCTGTCTACGCTCCTAAAACAATGAAAAAATGCAGAGCATGGTCAAAATATATTCCTGAACTACAAGAGCAAAGTTTGAAACCCCAAATTTGGCACCTAGCCAAACTGGCCATCTTGCTAAATGTTTTATACAAAAGTCTTTGAGGAACATGGAGACCTGGAAAATTTCATTCAAGCACATAAGCCCAGACAGCGACAGGAACAAGAACCTGAATAAAATTCAGGAACCATCTTTGAGTGCACAAATCTTCAATAAAAGCTATTAACAGTCCTGAAAAAAATGAACTTGATCCCCAAGAAAGTCAAAGGACCAGACATAAGTTTTACTCATTTGCTGTGCGCTGTATTTGCAAAATATAAATGTATATGGATATTTAATAATAAGGGCGCTTATCAATGGTAAAAGAGGGGTGGGAGTTCTTCCCTCTCAAAAATCAAGATTCAATGCTTAGCAAAGGGTCAATGGGAGGGGGCTAAGAAATATGGTTGTAAAAGCTACCCGCAAATACTTTCAAGTTTAATGTATTGTTAAGACACTCAGTGCCAATTTGTTTAGTTTTGTTTAAAGTTTTAGCGGTTTTGAATGTCAGACAAAATAATGTATTATTATTATTATAAGCATTTATATAGCGCCAGCGATGAACCTGGCGCTTTACAAAGAATAAGATATCTACTTCTACCAGCTGCTGGCAACAAAGAAATCAGTTAATACGAATCAAGCCACATTACATGGTTCAAATTCCCAGAAAAACATGGTTCAAATTCCCAGAAAAATTCCCAGAAATTCCCAGAAAAACAGTTAATTCGATTCTAGCAGCTCATAAAAAAAACACTCCAACACTCATTTTATCTGCCAATGCTGAAAAAGCATTTGACAGAATGGAACCGGAATGTCTATACCAAATTTTAGGAGAGATGGGCCTAAAAGGAGGGTTCTTACAAGCAATTAAGGCACTGAATGTCAAACCGAGTTCCAAATTATTAATTAATGGTATCCTCTCTAAACCATTTTCTCTCACTAGAGTCACACGGAAAGGTTGTCCCCTATTATTTAATAACCCTTGAACTATTGGCCTGTGCAGTATGCCACGACCCACAAATTATAGGAATTCAAATAGGACACACAGCATAAGTTATCACTGTTCACAGACATGTTAATTTATTTATCGCAACCTATAAAAACTGTTAATCCACTTTTAACTCTAAGCAACCAATTTAGTTCCATATCTGGATACAAAATAAATTATAAGAAGTCGCAGGCCTTAATAATAGCAAAACATACAACAGGCATATTAGAAATAGCAAAACAAATCCCATTCTCTATAGTGACATCTCAGTTCAAATATCTGGGTGTAAATATCACCAAGAACCGTAAGGACTTATTTAAGTCTAATTTCCATAGAATTCTAAATCAAATCAGGACAGAGGCCTCCACTTGGAGGCGTCTGATGACTTCCTGGATGGGAAACATTAACATATTCAAAATAATAGTGCTTCCTAAAATACTTTATAAGGCAATGGCACTACTAATAAACTTACCAGACTCCTTTGTGATGTAGTGTAAGAAAGTTCTTCTTGATGTGGTCTGGAGCGAAAAAAAACAGAATCGGTAAAGCTATCCTAAATTAGAGGAAAGATAAAGGAGGGGTTAACATGCCTAACATTAAGCTTTATTTTAAGGCCACGTTGTTATGGGCAATCCAAATATTAGTACAAATCACCCAAACATGTTAGTTGGGTGGCAACTGAAAGTCAGATCCTCCAAGTTCCCAACTTCCAGGACTTGCTAACAAGTAAACTATCACTAGGAACAAATAAAAGGACCTTTCACCCATTTGCCTATATGGCCCTTCTTCATTGGAACCAGACCTTAAAACAACTAAAAATATTCCCCATAGCTTCTCCATATTCCCTAATAAGTGGATAATACACAATTGACAAAAGTTTAGCTGCTGACTTATGTAAAATACTTACCCAACGGCATCATCCAAGCAGAACAACTGTTCTGAAGTAACAAATTCATAGAGCTCACAGAACCAGAAAGCAAAAGAAAATAAGCATATTCCAATATCTTCAATTAAAAAGCATTTTCCCAGACAGCAAAAAAACTGAGCACTTTTACAGGCCACTAATAGAACTAGAAAAAATTCTGCTAAACTACTCCACAAACAAAGGTATGATAGCCAAAATATATGGAGAGCTGATGTGTATCCAAATGAGTAAAGAAACCCCCTATATTAAAAAATGGGAGCAAGAATTGGGAAAGACTTTTGAGACACCACAAATACAAAACATTTTGCAACATATGCACTCATGCGTAAGTGCATTAGAAATCAAAGAACCGCAAATAAAATGAATTTTGAGGTATTACCTGATGCCACACCATCTCAAAGTAACGACTAAATCTGGATCAGGACTCTGCTGGTGCAGCTGTGGAGAGGCAGGCACCTATCTGCACTGCTGGTGGGGTTGTCCTAGAGTTCAAATGCTGTGTTATATAGTATGGCGATATATGTACAAAGCAACAGGTTTAATAATACCCTCCATACCTTAACCAGCATTGTTGGGTATTTATCCAACTATACCCATCATGGAACATCACCAGGACACATGTAAATTGATTGCATTTGCTGCATTCAACATAATAGCTAGGAATTGGAGGAGTGCACGTGACCTAACTGAAGGTGAATGGCTGAAGGGAATTTGGTACATGTATACAATGGAAAAGATAACTGCTCTCAGACACGGACAGATACAAGGACTTTGCAATAAAATAGTACACTTGTGTAGAAAGCATACAAAGCTACATGCACACTGAAGACGCCAAATCATACCTTTTGGACTTTTCAGCTCAGTCAACCTCCGGCTGTGTAAAGTGTAAACTGTAACAACAAGGCTTTATGTCTGACGTATTCTGTTATGTTCAAAATGTTACGTTGTTTGTATTTTTTTTAAAACTATCGTATTTGCTAGTGTAACATAAGGATCCACACATTAATATGTCATACATCAAGAATGTATCCAATTTTTAAATTATTTTTTAAAAATTTTTTTTCACAATGAAGAGATGTAAACAGACGTGGGGTGCCCTAACGGTCTCTACTGGGACTGGTGTTGCTAAATTTTCAGGTAATACTTATTCAAGATAGTTAAGACCGAAGCAGGCTGTGAAGAATTATAGAAGGATCTTGCATGACTGGACAATAAAATGACAACTGAAATTCAGTGTTGACAAGTGGAAATTGATGTACATTGAGAAAATAATCATAACTATACATACACAATGCTGGGTTCAAAATCAGGTGTTAGTGCTCAGGAAAAGAATCTTGGGGTATTTTCAGACGTTACGAGATCACACTCAACCACAGTGAACCACGGTAAATCCCGCGGCGGGGCCAAAGCGCCCAGAACGTCTGTTCAGCGGCCGCCAGATGTTCACCACAGTCAGTACCCACATGGGGTCAAAATCAACCATGCTTCCGGAGCTCCCCCCCGGACCGACCATCTCCGAAAGCGTGGTCAAAGAGATTCCCGACGGGAACCAACAAAAGGTAACATCTGGACGGTGACCACCGGCCGGAATCACAGAAAATGATGCCCAGCCGGGGATAAAGCATGCAGCGTTGCTGCCAGGCAATGAGCAACAACACAGGCCAGGGAGGGAGATTTAAAGGGCACACAGCAGCAGCCGGGACGAGCCGCCCCGGCGCCTTCCGGGTGCTTTGACCACAGCCTGACCCGGGATCGGTGTAACGTCTGTTGTGCTGCCCCGGGCCGTGATTTGGTGGCCTGATTCCCTACCGTGGTCCCAGTCCCGTCACATCTGTTCTGGGCTTTTTTTGACCACAGGGGTGGTTGTTCGGTTCACCCCCGCCTGGACTCCACTGTGGTGAATCGGGACCACGTAACGTCTGAAATCACCCTTGGAATCATTGTGGACAATTCATTGCAAACATCAACTCAAAGTGCAGCAGTGGTCAAGAAGGCAAATGGAATGTTAGGAGTCATTGGGGAGGAGATGGAAAATATAATAGAAAATATCATGCAACTATACCCTGAATATTGTGTGCAGTTCTGGTCCTGTCATTTCAAAAACAAACAAACAAAAAACCCCAGTAGAACTGAAAAAGATGCAGAGAAAGGTAACAAAATTTTATCAAAGGTATGAAATTGGTTCCATACAGGGAGAGGATCAATTCAGGATCTTAAGTTTGGAGAAGAGAGAACTCAGGGTGGATAAGATAGAAGTTTACAAAATCATGAGGGGTGTGAAACAAGCAAATAGGGAGCGGTTGTTTACTCTCTCTAAAAGACAGTAGAACTAGGGGATACTTTATGAAATTAACTGTCAGCAAATTTAAAACTGATAAAAGAAAGTACTTTTTAACTTAGCGTACATTTAACTTGTGGAACTTCTTGTTGCCAGAGGATGTTGTGAAAGCCAGTAGCACAATTAGTCCCTTTTTACATGAGATGCATGCACTTATGCCCACGCAGGTCCACTGCGTGGGCATGAGTGGTTGCCACTTGTAAAACTATGGGTATTTTCAGACGTTACGGTACCACACTCAACCACGGTGAATCCCCCGTGGTGGTGGATGGTCTCGTAACGTGTGTTTGCGCACCACCAGATGTTCACCACCAGCGGTGAGCAAAATAACCACACTTTTGAGGATGGTCCGGGCACCATCTCCGAAAGCGTGGTCAAAGTGATTCTCACCGCGGATGAACACCCAGCGGGAATCACTTTTTGCCCCAACAGACGTGATGTTACCACGCTCAACCACGGCAGGATTCACCATGGTTGAGCGTGGTAACGTCTCGTCTGGCCTTTGACCATGGCCCGGAATCGGCGGTCATGCTCGCCGCCGATTCCGGCCTGTGGTCAATACCCAGGGGGGCGCCGCAGCCGCATTACTGCTGCGGCCGCCTGTCTCCTGGCGGGCGGGCAACCTCGGGAGCATGGGGGGCGGGACTGTGCAGCCGCACATTGCACCCCCCCCCCCCCGCACCACCTACACTGCCATACACACACACACACCACAGGTGCAGCCTATTTAAAAATGGCCTGAGTTTAAAATGGGATTTGATAAGTTTTAGAGGATAGGTCTATAAATGGCTGCTAAACAAGTCAGTCAAGGGATATAACCTCTATCGGGCACTGGGAGTAAATAGCAGGGAGTGTATCGCTTCATTATGCTCTGTGGCACACTTCTCTGAAGTAACTGAGAATGGCCACTGTTGGAGACAGGATGCTGGGCTCAATGGACCATTGGTCTAACCCAATATGGAACTTATGTTGTTATAGACTGGTATCCGTTTAAGATTAACTGGCCCATAGGTAGGGTAGCCATACCTCCCCTTAAAAAGAGGACACTTATGAAAAATAAATGGTGCAGGGCTGCACTGGAACCAATGCAGTCCTGCACCATGTATTTTTCATTAGCGTCCTCTTTTAAAGGGAAGGTATGGCTACCCTAGCCATGGGGGAGAGTGGAGTAGGGGTGGGTGGGCATTCGCATTGTAAAATACTAATGTTGTTTGCAGTCATACACTCAGTCTTTAGTAGAAAAATAACCCCTTTAGCATTTATACTCCAGAATAAATCAGGAATAGATGGTAATGGCCAGTGACCACAAGGGGTTGTTGTGTTCCCTCAGGAAACCTAGCCCCTTTCTGGGTATGTGATGCCTACTCCTTACCCCTACCCTGACAGATGCATTGGGGATTTGTCCTTTTCTTCTACTTTGGCAATACCTGTATTGCTTGTCATGCCAGTAAAGTATTTTGAATTTAACTGAAGTGCCAAGAGTATTAAAAAACTGCATTACAGGTCTGCACGCTTTGATTTTACTTTTGTATCGTTGGTGTTTAGTCCTCAGATGTTGGGAAATATCTATGTAATTATCACTAAATTTCTGTGCTTTTATCAATGAAGCCATCATTTCTTCTTTTCCTCCTATTTCGTTGTTGTTTAGTTCTCTTTGGCAAGGACGTTTGAACATTGCTCCCTCTGGAGCTCATCAGTACTGCACCCCCTTCCTTTTTTCCATACCTTCTCTTGGTGCAAAGCAGGGACTTGCGTTCATGGTGTTTCCCCCATTGCTACCAAAGTGGGGAAACGCAGTGAACGCAGAGCACCCTGCACAGTCCGTCTTCTACTAGGACTTGAATTCTGATTCCTTACACAACACATCGCAATACTGCTAGACTGATGGGGTTGATTGCTTGAGTTTAGCTGACCATTGCGCTCAGAAGTGCGCTTCATTATACTTAACAGTATTTTTACATTTTACCTGGAGGCCGAAAGAAGTACTCATGCTCATTTACTCTTTCCCTCCTACCTCCTTTTTATTGAAGAGAAACATTTCCCCTTCTGTCATTGCCAAATTATTTAGGAGAAGAGTGTAAATTGAAGCCATTTATCTTGAAATGTGCAATTGGAGCAGACTGTTTATACAAGTGTAAGAAATTGTAACAGAAATATTTGGTCTGGTCTGTAGGAAAAGGTTTCTCGGTTTGTTTTTTTAATTTCGACATATGTAATACTGACTATAATGGAGAAAGAGAACATGTCTAGCAGGATCAAATTGACACATGTCAATGTTAGCACTGTTGGGACAATGGTTAAAGTTAATTCTTTAATGAAGAATAAAATGTTACTTATACTGTTGGTGAAAGGAACTTTATTATTGATGTTAAAGTTACTTAGCTCAGAATTGATTACAGCACATTCCATGAGTTTGGGAAAGTTTTAGTGGTGACCTGTGAGCTCTTAGAATGTGAATTAAAACAAAGTTATTGTTGGCTGATCCCAAGCTGTAAATATTTGTCTGTCAGTTGGTGGACGAGTGAGTCGAGAGTTAAGTTACACACGCCAGAAGATTGGAGAAGAGGCCATGTTTAATCCCCAGCTCATGATTCAGACACCGCAAGACGAGGGTGCTAATGTACTAACAACAGAAGCACTTAGACAGCACCTTGACTCCGCACTACAAGCCAGCAGGGTACACGTGTATATGTACAACAGGTAAGGTGGGGGCACAAGGCTACTTGTTGCTATGCAGCGGGGGGAGGGGGAGGACCTCAGACCTGGGGGACAAATGCAGAATGCACAGGGTTTTTGGGAGGGGGGTTGTGTGTGGCCCTTTTCCCATTCCTAGATCTGGCTCCTGGATCCAGTTGTTACCTCTGACCATGAAAAAAACTGAGCTCAGGTTAAAGGGGCAAAGATGAGGGCATGTACACAAAGATAAGGGACAGATTCATGGAACACAAATCCATGATCTGGGCTTTCCTTTTCTTGCGTGCACCTCTTAAGAATCTCCGCGCCCAACTTGTATGCAGCTCTTGGAGCTTGTACTAATTTTCAAATCGGCCCCCGGGATCGAAAAGGTTTCCCACCCCTGATATACAGCAACAGAAACTTAAGTGTACATACATAGGATGGGTACATCAAAATGTTTCTTGTTAAATATATTTTCATGGGATAGAGCTTCTGAATTTGATTTCCAGGTTTTATAGACATTCGTGAATGATGTATCACCAGTGACTGAATATTAAAAAATAAAGTAAGGTTAAGAGGCATGTGTCTGATCGTACAATCCTTAGTCTAATGAGTGAGTACTATTATAGAAGTCCTATCCATTGTTTAATGCATAGTGATGATTTTGCACCATAAAACCTGCATAAGTTGATATAGCCTCGTTTTATGGGATACAAAGCAGTAAGAAGCCCTCTGTATTGCAAATACCTTCACCCACCCTGGGAAACTATTTGTTTTGGATGGTTGAAAATAGACAGAATGCTAACTCCACTTTAACACTTCTTATGCATTTTGCAGGGCTGTATTGGGGCCCCATGCTGCCCTGCAACATGGATAAGAAATGTTAAAGTGGAGTTAGTGTTATGTCTGTTTTCACCCAATGAATGTAGACCTATTACAGGTGATCTACTATTCCCCGTGAGAAACTTTCACACAAACCTTCGTAGTCTAGACCTCCCAAAATAGGCCCTTGCTAACTCCCAACAAAACCTTGTTTTGTCAATGCTTAGTAGTTCACAGGAGCTGTGGCATCTATGTATGTAAATTGCAATGTTAAATAGAAGTTGTCTTAAAAAATACCTTTGTATGATTATGAAAGTTTTGTTGTTGTTGTTTTATCATTTTTATAGACAATGGAAATTGGAACATTTATGTCATAAATCAGGAGAACTTATCACAGAAGCAGGTTATATGGACCAGGTAGCTATACCAATTGTTTGGTTTCTAAGTATTTTAATTACATATTATTTGTAAAAAGTTCTTTGTGTTTTGTTATCTTCTGATCTAAAAGTTTTTCTTCTAACTTTTAACAGATTATAGAATATCTTTACCCTTGTTTAATTATCACACCTTTGGACTGTTTCTGGGAGGGAGCAAAGTTACAGGCGGGGACTGCCTATCTACTGTAAGTGCATTGTTCTGTTCTGTTTTCTAGACTCCATAATATTTTGAACTGTGTACTGTATGAGTTTTCATGTTGCATTCCCATTATTTATTCCAATGCTGACTCTCCAAAGGATAAAACTATTTTTAGTCTGCCGGAGAATAATATTACTTTTATTTTTAATTGAACAAAAGACTTTCACACATAAAAACCTTTTTTCTTTCCAAGCTGATTTGTAGCCATCAAATTAAATCTCATTAACTTACTTTTAGTCATTCTGTTACTATGCCGAAGAAAATGTTGTTTCTCAAATTTCATGTACTTTTAAAATTGTTTACTTGTTAGAACTTTGTTCTGTTATTTTGTTCTTGAAAACTACAAAGGCACTGCTGATTGCCTGGAAATTCACATGAGTAGAGCGTAAAAGTATGTAGAGAGTTGTCTTGAGTAAAATATTTAAGTCTCCCTAAGATGTAAAAAGCTAATACTTCGTTTATTAGGTCATGAAAGAAACAAAAATATTTTCTTTTTAGGAGGTTTTCCACGACTTACAAGTGTGATATTAATATGCACTGCATCCTTCAAAGAGTTAATTGTTAATCTGTGTAGACGTTTTTGGTTAATTATGCAAGAGTTAGTGTTTGAGTTATTGTTTCTGCCCTGGTTTGCATGTCTCTGTAAAAGCAATTTGCAATGGCCATCTCCTAACCTTTAGTGTACAGTTTTAGATGGGGAAATAAGGGGTTTTGTGTTTTCTGGTTGGGAGAGTCAGAATAATGGCTTAAGCCTGGTTAAGCAGATACATTGTGGTTTGAACCACCAAATAAGGCAGCCCAAAGCTTTTCTGGTCTGTCAACATCACCAACTCAAAAGTGGGGGTGGGAAAAGTGGCAGTGATAGTGGTGACGGCAGTGGCAATCGGGAGTTCACTGGTTGATTGCCAAGCTGTCAGAGTATGAAGGAGCACAGCACTAGCAGAGGTAACAAAAATCAGATATTTTGATGGATTACATTTGCAAAACATTTATTAGACTAACAAGTAGTAACCCACCACTATGAAATTCCTTATCCCTTTGTCCCCCTCCCTTCTCTCTGCTTTGAAACAGCAGTTGGCTGCTTTTTAAAAAATTAATTAACATTTATATTCCCTTTTAAGTATTTCACATGAAAGACTGATTGCCAGACATCTTTGTCTGGGATGTAGTCGTATGGCTTCATTAGATCTACAGGAGAAAAGATTTTATAAACTAATTCCAGTTAAAATGTGTATTTCATGTCCATGTTATAAAAGTTTCCAAAATTGGAATTCCATGCCAAAATAGCTTACTTTAGATTGGATTACATTTGATTGTTTGCACAAACATGGACTTATAAAAAAGTGGTTGTCAGTGCCTTTTTCATCGTTCTGTCCCTTATTTCATTTACAGAGGGAAACCCCCTTTGCAGTGGACCAACTTTGACCCCTTAGAATTCTTAGAAGAGTTAAAGAAAATAAACTACCAAGTAGATAGCTGGGAAGAGATGCTGAATAAGGCAGAGGTTGGCCATGGCTATATGGATCGACCTTGCCTCAATCCTGATGATCCTGATTGCCCGGTTACAGCCCCCAACAAAAATTCAACCAAAGTAAGTCTGTTTATATTTTCTTGGCCTCTTGAGGGAAGTGTGGTGGGGAGGGTTTAATTTTTTTTAATCAGCACAAGAATCCTATTTCCCATTGTTTGTTCATTATAATCTTTTCTTTTCTTTTTAATCAACTTCAGAACTAGGCAAGCTTTCAGGCCACATGGATGGCCTGTGGACCGGTATATGTCCTGCAAATGCAGGACAGGGATATATATGAGGAGGCAGTGGTTTGGGTGGAATTGGATAGGAAAAAGTAACTTGGGAGAGACCACACTTGGGTGAGTGCTGTATGTGGGGGGTGGGAAACATAGATGCCAGACATTTAAGTAATTTAGTTACTGCTGTGAACTTATTTCCTTTGATATGCTATTTCCCTTCATCTGGAAATTTTGTTCCCTACTATTTCACCAACCAAATGTTTGTTTTAGCTTAGGCTACATTCACACCTGATGCTGCGGCGCTGTAAAAATGACGTGCAAAGACGCAGCAGCGTGATGCCGAAAGTAGCGCCGGTACAAAACAGGGTCTGCTGCGGCTTTACTCATGCATGACAGGGCTGGATTTTGCACCCTGTCATGCATGAGCAAAACCGCGGCAGACCCTCGTTCACACCGGTGCTGCGTCCGGCATCAGGCTCCTCCTCGCTGGCACGTCTTTGCCTCACGTCGTTTTTACAGCAGTGCAGCATCAGGTGTGAATGTGGCCTCTGTCTTCTTCCTGCATTTACTATTACCTTTTGTTTCCTGGTCTCTTACACCAATTTCTTTTACAGCTTAAATGTCTGACGTCTGTTATTTTTCCATCTACAGTCCCCTCCCAAGTTACTTTGTGCCTTGGGAAACATGGTGACTTTTTGAGCGGAGGGAGAGGCCACACTTAGGAATGCCCCCACGCATGGGGAGACACTGTCCATGTGGGGGAGCGCTCGTCGGATGTTGGTGCATGGGAGTGCACGCTCCCGTGACCCATACACCACCCGCTCCATGTGTGGACAGGGTGGGCAGTACATGGACAGGGCAGCCATGCAGGGGCACTTGTTTGAAGTCCTTCCCCATGCAGGACACCCATGCACCTGCCCCACGCATCAACCATGGACCCATCCACCCTTCTCATTTAAGAACACCCTTAGAAAGGGTTGTTTGTTGTGTTCTTCCATGCAGTAGAACATTTTCTGGCCTTTAGAGTGTGGAGGGCAGAGTCATGGCCCCATCTTTTGTCTGACCCCTTGCTACTTGAATATTGGAATTTGAATGTTATCAATGATGCTAGTTTCATAGCCATTGATTTGGATTCTTCTGTCATTTACACCATTAGTAAACACATGAGTAACCCACTAAGATCAATGTAAAAGTGCCGTATATGAGAAGAAAGTCAGGCACATTGTACTTTCAGAATAAAGGACTGTGAAGAAAGTTGTTATTCTGTACAGACAAAAAGGAGAAATATGTATTCTATCCTTTTGTCTGGTTGCACACCTAAGCAGGATTTGACACAATCTAGCAGTACTTTGTGATTGCTCTCTTTTCACACCCTCTTGCGCAGGCACACTTCCATGCAAAAACTCATGGAAAGGAGAAAAATTACACTGGAGAAAAAGATACAAATGTTATACCTCTCTTTGAGGATTTAGAGGGTTGGAAGATAATATGTTCCTACTTCACCAAATTCGTTGGCCAGTCCAAAATCAATTTCAGTTTATACAAGACTTCAATTGGGGTTTTGTCTGCATAAAGAATTGTAGAGTTAAACTCTATGTGAGATTATATTCTCAATGCTGTTGAGAATAGGCATATTTAAAATCACTATTCCAGATATTACATCACAGATTAAAGAGTGCTAGCAGGGAGTGGGGTTTTATTTTGTGGTTTTGCTGTGGCTGTTTTTGGTCTGGTAATTGAAACCAATTTTGTCCTGATGTTTGCTAGAAGCCTGGCTCATAGTCTGGAGGGACATCACCTCATAAATCAATCCTGCTTCGAAAGCACTATAGTTCTTGTGCCTCTTCCAGAAAGAGTCCTTCAAAAGATTTTCTTCAAATATACTTTAAAACTTGAGGGCACTTCCACTGACCTAATAGTCTACTTTCTTTCTCCCCATCCTTTTGAATACTATATTTTAAAAACTAAACAGTTATGACTGTGCAGGCCAGAACAATTTGAATATTGATTTCGGGAAGTGTCTACCTGAGCTCCTGTTTCACTGATATTGAGAGAACTAACAAGGAAGCCAAACATGGCTACTTTCAAAACGTATAATATGTTTACTATATTTTCATAGGATAAATATTTGGAATACAAGTAGAAATTTCCTCCAGAGTTTAAGCTTTAAAGAAATTGAGGTCTCATGAAAAAAACTATTTGGCTAGGTCATTCATTGCTGGAAAGTTATTCATGAATGGCTGTTTTATTTAGTATACACATTTTGATCACTTGTCTTCTAATTTATCTACTACAATGTACTAGATTTTGTTGTAGAATTAGTTTCCTATTATTATTATTATTATTAACAAACATTTATATAGCGCCAGCAGTGTACCTGGCACTTTACAAAGTAATAAAATAGACACGGTCCCTGCCCCTAGGGCTTACAATCTCCTAAATCACACATCTGGATGACTTCTTAATAATTGTATTTTAGCCTCTTGATGTGGCCGTTGTTTTAAGCAGTGGATGCTATGGATTATCAAAAAAGTACATGCATTGGCAAGAGGAGCTGATTGTAGGTGGTACAGTCAAGAACGGTACTGGAAAACTTGTCAGGTAAATAGAAATAAGTTTGCAGTAAATTCCTGTGTTTTATGTTTTGTCTTATTTTATTTTGTTTGTTTTTTTAAATTTATTAAAACACTCTTCCAAACAATGCTTAAGCACATATTTAAGTTGTAGCGGGACGGCTTAAGCACCTGCTTTACTGTACCTACTTTACATGTTTTGCTGCTCCTTTGAATTAGCATAGTCACATTTACTCAGCACTTTAAAAATATTTCACAGTTTACACAAGTTATGTTTTCAAAATTAAAAAGAAGGCCACTTTTGGAGTCAATATGTGCTGGTGTCACTGGCTCAACAGTAACATTTGTCTCCAGTTAGTGTTCTAAGTTAATCACAAAAAACTGAACAAGATATCACTGGCCATTTTTAGACGGGACACGCCAACAGACCTGGGCGCCCATCTGAAGGTGGCATGGGTCGAGGTGCACTTCCATGATCCACGCACTACCCACCCATGCCCCCGCATGGAGCTACCTGGGTTTTTCCCGGTTGCTCCATGCGGGGGCATGAATGGTTGGTGCGTGGTTGTGGGCACACATTGACCGCATATCCAACTGCTGCCATGTGCAGGCACCCCACATGCACCGGAAGTGCACAGAGGTGCACACAGACACACACACCCCAGAAAGTCCGTATAAAAACGGCCATTGACCGTCATCTCAAGCCAAAGTATACCTTCCACTTGACCTTTCCCTACATCCCAAACACTGTTCATTACAGTGAACACATGTCCCAGTGAAGTGTTGGTTCCTTGTAAATAGAGAGTAAATACTACTCTATGTTGTAATATATAGAGAAAGAAAATTCTGGTTATGAAAAACAAGCACCTTGATAAAACAGAAGACTAGGAAAGAGGTTCTGGCACAACAGCATACATGGAAAAAATTGAACATATTGCAACTTTAAAGTATAAATGAAGTTTAGAATAGAGATTATATTAAAGAAAAAAGCTTAAGCAAATATGTGCACACCCCGAGGGGACTTCCAGCTGTCACATTTCTGTGTGTGTTGCTGTGATGTCTAAATTGCTGTAGTGGGGGTAACCTTGAAAAGTTCTATCAGGATCTTTCTAAGTGCTTTTCACCACAGACTTACACGGTATACTCTGTGGATGAAAACACAATATCTGAAAGCTCCCAACAGGAGAAATCCTGACTGGAGTCACTGGGAAGTTTGCCATTGTCAATGGAGCTAGGTATTTACCCCAAGACACTATACAAGTCAACTAGAAAAAAAGCGTACAAAATTTTAATAGAAGTCTTCATAAAGTTTCTGAAACTTTCACATCAAGACTGAGTATTATGATTTTTAAAATGTTACAAATTTAACGGGTGTACTGAAGTATGCTGTAGGAGGTAGCTATAGAACATAGTATATATTTAAAGTGAAATGTAAGGTCTTCCCTTGAATGGCATGAGGAAATTTTTAAAGAAGTGCTTAGGAGGTGACCTTGGAAACTACAGACCAGAAAGTCTGACACCAGTTCCAGGCAAACCTTTATTAAAAATAGAATTACTAGGCATATGGATGAGCATGATTAGATGGGTAAAAACCGGCATTGCTTTAGCAAAGGGAAGTCCTGTCTCACTAATCTGTTAGAATTTTATGAGAATGTCAACAAGTATAGTATATTTGGATTTTGAAAAAACATTTGACAAGGTCCCTCACCAGAGACTCTTGAGCAAACTAAGTAGTCATGGGATAAGAGGAAGAGTTCTGTCATGGGCTGGTAGCTGGTTAAAAGATAGGGGGGAAATGGGTAGGAATAAATGGTTATTTTTCAAGTTGGAGAGAGGTAGACAGTAGGGTGCCTCAGGGGTCAGTACTGAGACCAGTACTATTTAACATATTCATTAATGATTTGGAAAAGTGTTAAAGAGTGAGGTGGCTAAATTTGTAGATGACAACATATTATTCAAGATAGTTAAGACCCAGCCAGACTGTGAGGAACTACAGAGGGATCTTGCATGACTAGGTGACTGGGCAATAAAATGGCAAATGAGGCCACATTCTCATGTTCTCTTCTCTTCCGTGATGTATGATATTCCGTGAATGTCTGTGACATCCTTGATTGTGGGAGGAGACAGTCGGTACCCACGCTTGCAGGAGGTATCTCCCATGACTACTGCGTGAACACGCGTTGTTGCCAATTTCAGGAAAAAGACGCAGCACACCTTTCTCACGTTTCAAATTTCTCATGAGTGTTCTTGCACGAGCTTTAAGTGATATCCAAATCTGGAACTATCATAATGCAAGTATTTCCACATTCCAGATTTAGAGATCAGGGTGCTGGACTGCCTCAAAGAGGCGGTGATGCAGCCCCTGTTCAAAAAACCATCACTTGATGTTGACTCCCCCGCCAGTTATCGGCCAGTCTCTAACCTTCCCTTTTTAGGGAAGGTTATTGAGCAGGTGGTGGCTCAGCAGCTGCGTCTGGACCGCACCCATTTTCTTGATCCTTCTCAGTCTGGCTTTCATTCGGGTTATGGCACTAAGACTGCATTAGCGGCTTTGGTAGATGACCTTCGCAGGGAACTGGACCAGGGTCGTTCAACCCTGCTAATCCTATTAGATCTGTTGGCTGCATTTGATACCATTGATCATTAGATGCTGGTGACTATGCTGGGGTGGACGGAACTGTTCTTGAATGGTTCCGCTCATTCCTGGCCGGAGGAACTCAGCAGGTGGTGATCGGAGATTGTTCATTTTCTCCCTGGGACCTCGCATATGGAGTTCTGCAAGGCTGTATTCTGTCCCTTCTCTTGTTCAACATGTACATGCAGTCACTCAGCAAGGTCGTGAGACAGTATGGCGTGCGGTGTCATATGACACCCAGCTCTGCCTCTCTTTTTCGTCCAACCCAGACCCGGTAGTCTCAGTGCTTACCCAATGTCTGGTGGCTGTGGGGGATTGGATGAGCGTGAGCCGTCTGAAGCTAAATCCTGACAAGATGAAGGTGATGTTTGTGGGGAGGGCAGTGGGTGTGATGTTCCCCATCATTGATGGGGTTTGTCCCCCGCTGGTCTCTCAGGTTCAGAGTCAGGGGGTACTTCTCGATCCGCAGCTTCGCCTGGATCTCCAGGTTGAGGCTGTGGCGAGGAGTGCTTTCCGCCAATTACATCTGGTACTATGGCATCGGCCGTATGTCTCAAACTTCGACCTGGCCGCTATCATCCATGCCTTCATCACCTCAAGATTAGACTATTGTAATGCTCTCTACGTGGGGCTACACTTTTGGTGACGGTCCGGAGACTGCAGCTGGTGCAAAATGCGGCAGGCCATCTCCTTACCGGGACAGGTCGCCGTGAGCACATTACACCAGTGCTCCAAGCTCTGCACTGGCTGCCAATAGTCTTCCGGGCCCAATTCAAAGTGTTGGTGCTCACCTATAAAGCCCTATACGGTCTGGGCCCCTCCTATCTGCGAGACTGCCTCACTCTCCGTGCCCTGAATCGACCCCTGTGGTCCGCTGGGAGCACCCTTCTTGATGTCCCCTGGGTGGTGCGGGGGGCTACAATGGAAAGGGTGTTCTCAGCGGCAGCACCTAGGCTGTGGAACTCCCTTCCAGTGGGGGCCCGGGTGGCCCTGGACCTTGCCTCGTTTCAACAACAGTGCAAGACCTGGCTGTTCTGCCAGGCCTTTAGTGAGGGAGGTTGGGTGAAGAGTGAGTGAGGGTGGGAGGGAGGATGGGGTTTTTATTTTCTTATTCTTTATGCCTCCCTTTTGTGTATTTTATTAATATTTTTAAGTATTTTAACTTTTGTAAGCCACCTCAGGCTGCCTAGGCAGGAGTATAAATGATGAAAATAAATACATAAATAAATAAAACACTGTATTCCCACATTCCAAATGTTGTGGTACAGTAACTCCCATCACTGTAAAAGTAGGATTTCCCCACCCTGACATCCGTGATTACATTTACCCAAGCTGACGTTAAGGACACAGAAAAGTGCATTTGCACAAGCATGAGACTTGCAGTACTATTACATTTGCGTGAAAAATTGTCTCGTGTGAAAGTGGCCTGAAATTCATTGTTAATAAGTGCAAGGTGATGCACATAGGGAAAAATAATCCTCACTTTACATACACAATGCTAGGTTCAAATCTGGAGTCACTGTGGATAGTTCCTTGAAGACATCAACTTAGTGCGTAGCAGCAGGTAAAAGGGCAAACTGAGTGCTAGGCATTATTGTGAAGGGAATAGAAAATAAAATGGAAAGTATCATAATGCCACTGTATAAATCTGGTATGACCCCACCTTGAATACTGTGTGCAATTGTGACTGCCCCATCTCAAGAAAGATATAATAGAACTGGAACATTTCCAGAGAAGGGCAACAAGAATGATAGAACGGATGGATCGAATGCCATATGAGGAGAGGCTCAACAAGTTGGAGCTGTTTATGTTTAGCTTGGTGAAGAGGCAATTAAGGGGGGGGGATCTGGCAGAAGTTTATAAAATCATGTATGGCATGGAGAAAGTAAATAGGGAACTACTATTTGCCCTTTCCCACAGTAAGAGACACTCTCTGAAGTTAAATGACAGCAGATTTAAAACTAGCAAAAGGAAGTAGTTTTCCACATAGCAGACAATACAGTTGTGGAAGTCATTGCCAAAGGAAGCTATGAAAGCTAGTGGCATAACTAGCTTCAAATGGAAATTAGATAAATACTTGGAGGATAGAACCATAAATGCCTACTAGTTGGGGCTTAAACCCCTGGCTACCAGTAGCTGGGAGTGGTCAGCAGGAGATGGGTTACATCTCCATGACCTGTACATGTACTTCTCTTCAGCTACTGGAGCTGGCCACTGTCGGAGACAGGATGCTGGACTAGATGGACCACTGCTCCAACCCAGCATGGCACTTATGTTCCACAGTGTTAAACACAGAACTGATAATTTACTGATAAATCAAGAATCGAGAGTTTTGTTGGGAATTTCTCCCAAGGCAAGTAGAAATTCTGGAGGAGGAACTGGAAATAGCTCTTATATTATACAATAGCCAATAAATACATCTATTCCTGCTTCTTTATGTATTATTGCTATAAAGGAATTTGACTAGCAATTTTTGTGTTCCTCTGTAACAGATTTGTAAGATACATCTTTTAGGACCCACACTGATCCTATTGAAGTCAGGGGAAAAGTTCTAAATATCTTCAGGGAAACCATTAACTCTGTCTAAATCAGCACATCTGCATCAACTGGGTTCACTTTTGACGTGAGCATGTAGGTGCCCATAAGAGCAAAATATCATGCAATCAGCTTTGAAAATCTCATTTAGCACTTACTGAAAAGTTTATTTTATGTCTCTTCCTCCTAACTCACTGTTACAGCGCTCAGGCTTTACAGACCATGTTTCAGTTAATGACTCCTAAGCAAATGTACGAGCACTTCAAGGGGTACGAGTATGTTTCTCACATCAACTGGAATGAGGACAAGGCAGCAGCAATTCTGGAAGCCTGGCAGAGGATGTATGTTGAGGTAAAATACAAAATAATCTGGAGATCATGTTGTGTTTGTTTACAGTGAAGCCTACTAACTCTTGTCCTGGATTACAATATTCCAACAATGAAGTTAATTAAACCAGAAGGGAGTGGATCGGTTCTTACTTTAAAGGAATAGTACACTCAGTACATCAAAGTAATTAAAATTCCTGTTTTTTCATTCTCCTGTTAAGTAAAAAGATACTGGTCAATTCATATGTGAGTAACACTAAAATAGTACTCTTTTCTTCTTGCTGATTTTATCTTAAATGTTTGTATGACTTGCTGAGATTGAAAATGAACTGTGGCCATAAGAGCTACAATGAATTTTAAAATACGGTCAATGTGATTATTTGGGAAAGGTGTCTGGAAAACATTAGCTAGCCGTAGAATCTGTTCACAGCTGCAGTCCCATTGGTGAGGTCATGTGACATTATCTGGCCTTTGTTTCCCAGGCATTGACCTCTGCTGAGCTGCTTGTGACCTCTCTAAAGTGCCCAGCCAATGAAGAAAGAGAGGATTGCTCCTAAGAATTTGTTGTTTTGGATTAGAGGCAAAACTGATATAACAACAAACCAGTTTAGAGTTATGGAGAGAGAGAAGTGTGTGGGGGGCAGGGGGGAGTAGTACAAGAACCTTCTTAAATTTCACTCTTTAAAATAGATTGTTCTGAATGAACTGTGATTGCAGTTGTCTTCCCTGCAAGACATGCGTTCTCATTTGAGAATGTGTTGCCTGCTGTGCCTCTGTACCAGATATGTCAATTATGTAATGAAGGATCAATGACATCTCCACTAAAGTCTGTGGGCTGTAATAATGACTAATTCAAAATTGGCTTAAGAAGGTGTTGCTGCAGATACGTATTTTATTGTCCCCTTTAAGTGCTAACACTGTTAATTCTTTGCTCACAGGTTGTTCATCAAAGTGTTGCACAAAATTCTACTCAGAAGGTGCTTTCCTTTACTACAACTACTCTGGATGACATTCTAAAATCATTTTCTGACGTCAGTGTTATCAGAGTTGTTAGCGGCTACCTATTAATGGTAAATAAGTGGAATTTTGTTTATTTAAATGCTTTTAGCGATGTAACTGCTTTTAATACACAAGTATTGTTACACCAACCTCTCATTGACATTTTTCATAATGGTAAAAACGAATTGTAAGTCTGCTGTTTGAGCATCTTTGAGTTATTAATGGCACTGATTCATTCATATAACTTCTCTAAAATGTGCTCTGTTACAGCTGTATTGTATAATTCAAGTTTTTGTATGTGGGAGGGGAAACGTTATAATCTGGTATATTCTAATGTTTTTTTCATTGTTATGCTTTCAGCTTGCATATGCCTGTTTAACTATGCTGCGATGGGACTGTGCCAAGTCCCAGGGTGCTGTGGGGCTTGCAGGAGTCTTGTTAGTTGCACTCTCAGTAGCTGCAGGATTGGGCTTGTGTTCATTGATTGGGATTTCCTTTAATGCTGCCACAACTCAGGTATTTAAAGAAGTATTAATCTGCTGTTAAAATGCAAGCATTGTTTTGGTAATCAAACACAAAGTCTGTCTTTGAAATACTGAGAAGTGTTGATCTTACTAGGGCACTTGTGCCTATTATCTCCTGTCTAAAAGTTAATGTTTCATATGTTCCACTGTGAAAAACTGAGGCAGTAGTGTTGCTATAAAGACGTAGTCCCTGGGCCCCGACCTGGTAATCTTTTTGCACGCTTTGCCTATGCCACAGCCTAGTTATTTCACTGAGGCTCTGCATAGGCAAAGGCATCCAACAGTACACAAGAAATTGCCTGATGGGTTCATAAATTTTGCTTTTGAATTTGAAAGTGTCACACGAGTCCAGTTTTTTGGGGGGGAGGGGGGTTGTTTGGTCCAATTCTGTGTGTTTGTGTACCCAAAGTTCTTATCAACTTCAGTAAGAGCATTGGCTGCCAAAAGAATGCAGTGTCAATCCCTTGACATTATTTTAGACTTTAGAAGCTTTATTTTATTTTTTAGATTTTAATTCTTGTCCCTGAATCCCTATTTAGAAGGTATTGGAAGCATTGCTTTAATTAGCTATTTAACAGCTGGCTAAATGGTAGGCCATAAGACTCCTATAACAGTTGCCTTATCTCTTTCACACAGGTTTTGCCTTTTCTTGCTCTTGGAGTTGGTGTAGATGATGTTTTCCTTTTGGCACATGCATTTAGTGAAACAGGCCAGAATAAAAGAATTCCTTTTGAGGTAATGTCAAAATGTTGGAGAATGACAGAAGTTGGGGAAAACCAAGAATGTGTTTCAAGAAGCAAACGATATGTAAAACAAAGTTGAAGATTAGTGATTTCCCTTTTTCTGAGTAAAAACCCTAGGATCAAAAGAAATTGTTTTGGGGACCATGGGAATTCTTGTTTGTCCATCTGTCCGATATTTTTTCTAACAATGGCTTAGATTATTTTAGTTTACAAATTTAATAGAAGATAAGGTAAGCGTACATTTTGGGCTCATTCTTTTTCTCTCTTCCATGCACACGTAAAACTCCAATTGAAGTCAGTGCAAGTTTTTGGTGTTAAGGAATGGATAGCAACTTTAAAGTACAAAAATGTTTTTTATCCCTCATGAAAAGTTTTCATATAAAAAGGCATGGGGGAGAGGATTTACATGTAAAACAAACATTAATGCAGACAGGAAAAAAAAGAGGTGACTTCGCCCCCCCCCCTTCCGCCCCTTTAAATCTCTCACTCCACTTTTAAATCTGTGTGGGGTTTGATACTTAAAAAATTGTTTTAAAATGATGTGTATTTGCCTGCTGAGGTTTTCATTTTATTACACATTATATCTACCCCATGCTCTTCTGGTAAATGGCTTAGGACACAGGCACCACAAACTCACTATTCTTAGTCTTGATGTGTTCTTAAACCAAAAGCAAACTGCTTTAGATGCTGGTTAATGGTTCTTTCTTGACTTTATTTTAAAAAGTGCAATTCTTTTGTGTGGTCACCAGTTTGTTGCTGCATTCTTTTTAAGAAGTGGAATAGTTTAGCCGTTCTGAAGTTAGTGTGTGCGGAGTACATTCTGATTAAAACAGATGTGACTGAATTGATACGCTTCCTCATTAATAAAACAAATAGCTCTCAGTATCAATTTAGGTTTGAATGCTGAAGTCATGCTAAGCTTTCTGCAAACCTTTCCTCACTAAAAAAAACTGTTGATAGTTTACTGTCTTGCAGGATCATGCTGAATGTATGTATTTTTATTTCTGCATGAACTCAGGCATTTTCCATTGTCATCACCTTATTATGTAGAGGAGTATCTGTTCCCTGCAACTAGCTAGAGACGCTTGTGGGACGTAGGTCATAAATACCCAGTAGAGAATATGTATAAAAACACTCCACTACTTACAATATATCATATGTTTTGCAGGACCGAACAGGTGAATGTCTGAAGCGAACCGGAGCAAGTGTAGCCCTTACATCTATCAGCAATGTTACTGCATTCTTTATGGCTGCCTTAATCCCAATTCCTGCTCTACGGGCATTTTCACTCCAGGTAAGTTTTAACATGTTACTAATACTAGACTTGCTGTTGTTCAGTATTTTTTTGGCTCATTACTGTTCACATTCATATTGGTGCACACAAAGCCAGAATAAGTGGGCAATCTACCAAAGATGGACCCCGTTACCCTAGCATCTGAATGCTTCCGCATCTTTAATAAGAGTGTGGTCCCAAATATAAGAACTGGGTACAACGTAGTTTAGATGATATCACTGTTTGAGGGTGTGCAAGCTTTCAGGCCACACACGGACCTTTCTATGACTTTTTTCATGCCTGACGGAGGGCCCTATATGGCTCAAATAAAAGTTCCAATAAAAGATATCATCCAGACTACTTTGTCTCCCATCTTTAATGTCACAGATAGAGAACTGTGATATGCCAAGAGTTTCTAAGAAGAGTGTATGGCCCAGGAAGGAATGGAACTCTGTCTGCCAAGTCTCCGAATATCACCATTTTTCTTCTGCAGCAGTTTGGAGTATCAATTTCTTCCACACTCAGCTCGGGGGCGAGGGGGGTTCAGATGAAACATTGTGCAACTTTCCACCGCCTCGGTATGGTCTGTTTGGGGGCCAGTTAATCTGCATTCTACACAGTCATGCGTTCCCCATTTTGGCCTTCTAAGAACTTTCTGTGCCCCATCTTTGGCCACCACACCCAGCTTGCTCCTTGCACTATGGTTTTGCTGCTCTCAGCTTTCACACTTATGAGAGGGCACTCTGGGAACCTCCTACCTGGATCCTGACCTTCTCACGTCCTGCAGATGAGTGGAGTAGCCCCCTCCAGGAAGACTTCCCTTATAAAAAAATGGAAAAGTATAAAACTAAATAGAAATCTCAGCCTAGGAGGATTTGCACCCTTGGTGACAGGGGGTGTTTTCACACAGTCAGGGAGGTGCTCCATGGGGCCCCATGCAACAGCCACCTGCAGGGATAGGGCAGGGAGCCCTTCCAATGGGCAGACACACATATGAGTCCCGTGGGTGGGGAAGCAGCTCCCTTCCCTGTTCTGTTTTTGCCCAGGAAGCCCATTATATGGGGAGATCCCTGAGACTCTGCTTCTGCAGCAGCACAATTGGGCCACCGGTCAGCTACTGGAGCAGCGGCTGTGTGTGTGTGTGTGTGCGCACGCACCTTGGCCGCCCATCCACCATCTGCTGGAGTGGACTACAGGGAAGAGGAGCAGCTGCGGCAGCAGAGGGGGAGAAGGAGCAGCCCCGATTCCCCCACCTGCACAAGTAGTCACTTGATCCTCCTCTTCCCTGGGGTCTGTTTCAATATCTGATGGGCAAGCAGCTGGCGCATGCACCACCACCCCTTGCCGCCACTCCAGCCACTGACAAGTGGCTGGCAGCTGCTTCCTCCAAGGGCCCAATCCTTGCCAGGACCAGGGCCTTGTCCATGGTGCTGGCGGACCTGTATGTAAGCAGGGCTGCCGGGGGCCTTTCATATGGGAGGCGCCCCGTGGGAACCTGTTTCCCCAGGTTGGACCAAGTTAAACTTGCACGGTGTGATCTGCATTTCTGGGGATGACTTCATACGGAGCTGCCCCAGCCTAACCCGGGGCAAACCTCTGGCAGCCACCGTTCAGAAAGGCAGGTAGATTGGGGGAAAGGAGGGCCAATGTGGGTTCCCGTCTCGTGTTATTACACCCCGAGAAGTAGCAGTCCTGTTCTCCCAGCCAACAGCATCGCACTGCTTGGCTGGTAATGTAATCAAATAATAAGTGTCCTGTTTGTTTTGCTACTATTAGTGAGCATCCCCAGGGTGCCATGGCAGCAGCAAGGAGTATTGTTGCCACTTTAATTATTACCAAATCAGTGTGTCGTTGTGTTATTTCTAAAGTGTCTTTTAGTAGAGTATTGAAATGGTAGAACAAGAATGTTGGGTGCCAATTTATAATAATGAATGGATTTTATGAATGGAAAACTCTTTCTCTTTCTGTTTTATGTTTGTAACGGTATTTCTTCAGAAGGACAAAATAGTCAGACACTTGAAGAAGCTTCTTTTAATAGGAAGGAACTCTATGAAGAGTGCTCCAGGGGGCTTCCTTTTAAACTGCTTCAGCAAACGGTCAATTTATAGCACTCTCTGACCTTGATACAGAGCATGGAAACTGTACATTTTCAGTAGTCCTTTTCCTTCTGTTGTAGTTTGGATCTCCAATCATTTTTCATTCTACTTGACCCTTGACCTACCCAGAACAACCGAGGGCTGCATTTTTTCTTAATACCTTTGGCAATTATTGCAGTTTTCAGAGGCTCAAGTGTGTCTGTTATAAGCTGTGAGGTGATAAGGAATTAGTTACTACAGCTGCATGAAGACCAATAAGCATTAATCATTTGTTTTCCAAGTTTTTTCCTTTCCAGTAGGCTGGCTGACAGTAACACAGAAAGTCCAGGAAATCTCAGACCTCTTTGTTTACTCTAGCATGTGTCTCTCTCAGGAAAATCTATGACATCTGAAATTAGAGCTCTGTCCCAGTGATGTATATTTTGAGGAAGCAATACCAATAAGCCTAAATCCCAAACTTCTAGATTGTTTACTCTTTTCTTATGTGTGATGTTTATAGAGAAATTGTTTTAATTTCTTATAGCAAAGAGCAATTGCTATATATGATGTCAAGGATTCACACTTCCTAACATCCACAATGATTAATTTTTATTGTAGCACTTAAAAATTCAGTAATATATAGAAGTGACTGCCCCTTTTGAACACTTGAGAGTTGTTAAGATCTCTTACACTCCATGGCCAAACTCAGCATCCATCCCAAGTAGAAGAAAGGGTACTTGGTATTTCGGCTAACAGTCCAAGGAAATCCTCTTTCCTTCTGCCTCCCACAGACTGTGATGCACCTGCAGAATAGCTTTGTGCCTCCAGAATGACCTCTCCTATTTGTTGTGTATAGTGTACTGCTATGCAAGAACCCCCATAGATATAGACCCCATGTTGATGCTGTGTCATATGCTTACCCCCTACCTTGAATACACTATAGCTGGGGTATAGCAGCACCAGGTTTCATGGCTAGTGGAACTTTTTTTGGTAGGAATATGTTATATCTTAATTTCTCCTTTTTCTTCTCCCCTCTTATAGGCTATAATTTTGCTATAAAATGGATCAGTATTTCAGAAAGACACATGTATTGTCAAATCTTTTTTAATTTCTGAAAAGTGAGATAGCTAACAGCATGCTCCCAATAAGATTTCAGCACATCCTCACCTTATTCAGATAGAGATGGAGACAATGGGCGTTAACTAACATAACGGGTGGCTGTCATCCTGCCTGGAGGCGGCGGGGAGGGGGCTACCCCCAGCTAGGTCAGCTCTGGTGGTGGGAACACATGTCCCCGCAGCCTGACCCACCCGGGGAGAGGGGACAGGGAGCAACACGCAGCTGGCTGCCCCACCCCCACCCTGCGGCCAGTCCTCCACCCCCTGTCATGATGGGCAGCCATGGCTGCCAATAACAGGCAGTCATGACTGGCTTCCATGGTGACCCCCCCATGCTGAGCTGGGCAGGCATGAAAATAGACACCACCTGCACAGTTTGGCCTGCTCTGACCTGCCTGGGTAGCTCACAGGACCAGACCATTTCTAGCCCAGCTGCCAACACTGCTGGAGTTTGAACCGGGCCCACCTCTGGCATCACATTAGTTAACACCCAAAGTGCATTGAATGATACCTTGTATTCAACCAACTGCTGTTGGTGAGAATGAGCAAGCTTTCAGGCCAGACAGGGTCCTTCCTCAGGCAGGTAGCATAGTGTATAGCCTGAAAGCTTGCTCATTCTCACCAACAATAGTTGATCCAATAAAATATATTATTCAAACCACATTCTCTACCTCTCTGTCACTAGGGACCAACACGGCAACCACACACTATCTTTGGATCCTTATTCAGATAGACAAATATCAGGATTTAAATCTATCATGTAAAGCAGCATAGTCTCTGCCAGTAGAAATGTTGACTCAGTTATTTTCACTTTTAAAGAATAGCGTCAGAATTGCCCTGTCTTTCATGCGACATAGGATGATTTCAGACGTTACGGGTGCCCGAATCACCAGAGTGAATTCCCAGCAGTGGCAACCCGTCTAACCACCCCCCCACAGTCAAGAAAGGTCCCAAACAGATGTGACATGAGCGGGACCACGGCAGGGAATAGGACCAGCAGACCACGGCCCAGGGCAGCACAACAGAAATTACGCTGATCCCGGGCCGTGGTCAAAACACCCTGAAGGCACCGAGGAGGGGCAGGACACAGACATGGCCGGCTGAGGGCAAAGGAAGCCAAAAGTGCCTACAGGGAATGCCCACACAAGGGAAACAGGGAGGGGGAAAAGGGAGAAGAGCCGCCGAGGCAGCACACACAACAGGCACAGAGAAAACGAGGGCACAGTGGAACACACAGCACAAACACACACCCGGGCGCGCACATACCCGCATGGGAAAGGAAGGGAAGGGGGAACACAGCCGGACGGACAACACACACGGCACATGGGGGAGGGGTGGAGGGAGGGGGGAACTGGCCCAGGGGCCAGGACAGAACACGGAATGGCACCCAGACCCCCACAACAGCACAGCCTGCACGGGCACCCCCACAGCTACACAGGCAGTCCCGGAATGGGGGGACCCCGCAGGGGCACCGCACAGGCACAGGGGGAGGCCACACGGTCCAGGTAGCGGCCTGTGAACGGTCCAGGCGGCTGGCAGGGAGCCCATGAGCCGGCTAGGGTGCGATGGATGGGATGGAGGCGAGCCGGGGCCAAAGAGCGGAGCAGCCGTTCCACAAGCCAGACCCCCCCGGGAGGATGCCGTGAGGTGCAGTCCGGGGCCCCAGCGCTCCACAGTCACAGAGGCACCCAAGGCGGGCGGGGGGGCATGGGCACAGGAGGAAGGAAGGCCAGACCAGGAAGGACAGTAGCACCCAGGGCGCCGGGAGCCACCGCAGCGGTCAGGAAACAACCACAGGAAATGACAGCTACGGAGAGGAACACCAGTTGCGGAGGCGGGGGGGGGGCCCGCGGAGGGGGCCCAGAGGCACAGGAAGGGGCAGTGGGACCCCAGGCATTAGCCAGCACAGCACCGAGCCAGGAACATCATGGAGGGAGCGGGCAGTGACCCGCGACAGTGAGGCGGAGGTGGGAGGGCACAGCTCGGCCAGCATCCAGGGCCTGGAAAGCACAGGGGGCCTCACAGCCAGCTGTAGGGGGCCACGAAGGGGCCTGCGGCCGGTTGGCCTGCCAGGTGCACAAAGTGGGGCCACTGAAGCATGCCCCGATGGTACCTCAGTGCAGACATGTGGTGTGCGACCAGGTAGTATGCCTCAAAGGGATCCTGAGTGGCGAGCCCCACCTGCACATTGGACTGGGACCACACACCAACCAGCGCCGAGACCTCTGCCT
>QEPC01008874.1:7149303-7185872 GCA_003113815.1 Sphenodon punctatus | reverse complement strand
AGGTGGTTAATTTTGACCCCTAGTGGGGATTGACTGTGGTGAACATCTGGCGCCCACGAAACAGACGTTCAGGGCACTTTGGCCCCACCGCGGGATTGAGCGTGGTTCACTGTGCTTGACTGTGATCTCGTAACGTCTGAAAATACCCATATAGTCCATTCCTGTACTCCTATGTAACCAGTGTATATGACAGAGTAATATATAAAATATGCTCTTCATGACTTCCATTGAGAATCTGCAGTAAATGAGCAATATGCGAGCCCAAGTGAAAGACAGTAGAATGAAGCTCTCTATTGTTAGCAACTGGGACATCTATTACTTGTTCTGTTTTAAGGCTTTACCAGGTGTAGCCAAAATCAGGTGATGCATTTAATTGCAGCATTCAGAATCAGTTAACCATGTAAGATTTTAGTGGGTGGTCTGTATTTACATGTGGATTTCTTTATTTACAGTCTTCTCCCTCTTATTCAAGTTTGTTTAAACAAGAACTCATTGCTGTCTGCCACTTTCCCAGCAAAGCTTAGAAAGCATTGAAATACCACCGTTTTCTTTTCAGAGCTGCTCATTTCTATTCATCTGGATAGCAAACCTTTAGCAGATGGGCTTAAAAAGAAGGTTGCCTTTGACCTTATTTTTCTCTTCATTCGCTTTCCTCAAGACATTAAAAGATAACTATCAATGCTGCCATGGCTTTTGAGGCTCAGTATCTGTAAAATAATCCAGCTGCTGAGAGAGAATAAATAGCTTCCTGGTTAAACCTAACAAATGAAAACCCAACTTTCAGTCTTGCATATCGATGCTTTTTTTCTTTCTCAACTTCTTTTGTTTCATCTGAGATAATGCAGCTCATTCATACTACTGTATTGCTTGGTTTAGTTTACGCAATTAAATAACTATAAAACGTGGTGGTGGTGCTGTTTCAGAGTTGACTAACATTTTTCTTTCCCATTTTAATAGATTCTGTAACCTCTCTAGATCAGTGGATTAGCACTGTTGAATCTAAAATCTGAATCTCAATAATCTGCAAGTGGACTACTAAAATGAACTCTTACTTGCTATACTTCTTATTTTGTATGGATTTTTTCAGTTTTTGTTTTTTCATTAGCCTTTCAACAAAGGGATTAGTATTTGAGATGCTGAATGCCTCTTCAGCACCCACAAGTTCTAAAGAATCACCTTCTTGGAAGTGTTTTTAGCATCTTGCATAGTTATGTCATAAATCTGCAGGTCTTTAAAACATTCCCAAAGTGCATCTAGACTGTCAACCAAATTTGTAAATGGATTTAGCCAGATTTCATATAAGAACAAAAATAGTACTTTGATTGATTTGTGTTTAAATGGGGGTGAGTGGGAAGTGAGAAAATATTATTTAATACTGAAAACAGGAGCTAAATTCTGCTGTTGATATTACCCATCCAGTTTCAGTGGAAGTGGAAGGGACATCACCATCGAAATCAATAGAGTTTTGTCCACTTTCACTCAGATTGAGTCTGGCTCTTGGCCTACAGTGTGATTGCATGGGTGTGCTAGTAGCTGATCAATAGGTCACAGCAGTAAGACTCTCAGTATGAAAATGCCAGAATTATTTTTGACAAATATAAAAGTGTGTTTTTATACTATACTGTATACCATGTAAATGAAGGGGAGGCTCCTGGTTATGGAGACAGAAAGAGAATGTAACCTGTCAAACTCATTTGTTATCCTACTCTGCTGGGTAAAACTGAAAAGTCTTCCTTCCCCTTGTCCTATTCCTTAAACATTCTTTGCTCCCATCATGAGGACGTAACAAGTAAAATTAAAACCGGGAGGGGGTGGGGGTGGATCAAGCTTTGTGTGCCATCAGAAGGGAGTTGCAGATAGGCAGCAGTAAGGTGAAAGCCTGCATGACAGGCCTCCTCATCTGCTCATCACCTCTGGCTATACAATACATCCATTCTCCTTGGGTGGTCTGGTAGGAATGGCAAATAGCAGCGCATACCTTGGGCAGGGCCCCAACCTTCCAGTCTTTCTAGCTTCTCCCTCAGTGACTCCAGTACAGACTTCCATTCTTCTTTTATTTCAGTTAACAGATGCAGCAACAGTCGCTAGATTTTAAAGCAGCAGATTACTGAAGGTTCAGAAAGAGCACTGAAAAGTTTAGCTGCTTAGCAAAACCGTCTGAATGTGTTGGTGCTCTCTGTAAAGTGATCCTCTTCTCCCACACCCCCAACTAGGCCTCAACTCCTTCCCACCCTAGGACTAATCACAGACACCCCCCCCCCCCTCGTTGATTTCCAAGGGGGAAGTCTGAGGCCCGCCACCCTCCCTCCTGACAGCTGCTTTATGTAAGAGAGAAGGGAGAGGCCCTTCCTATTCTCAGCAACAGCAGGGTTGAGTACCTTTAGCCGACACACTCCTGGGTGGTGCTGCTGCTCTGCCCTTATTTCCCGTACTCTGAAGAAATAAGAAACTATAACTTATGATTTAAGATTGCTGCACTCTATTTTCTGTCAACCAAACAGATGAAAGGATCAGAATCAAAAATCAAGGAAATTGCCAATGAAAGGCAGTTTTATTTCCTGTGCTTCAATAGCCAAGTAGAGCCAAGAGGAGTCTTTAGGAGGCCTCAGCCCATAGACTCTTCTTTCACCTCTGGCCCTCTACACTAGTCTCAGTCTGATCTTCCACAGTTATGTCTATCTCCTGCCCTGTTATTTGCCCTGGGTGCCAAGAATCAGGGATGTAAGGATGAAGCTCTTCAGAACTCTTGGAGGAACAACTCCTCTTTGAGGAAATGAATTTGATGATGATCAGTAGAATAACTTTTTTTTCTCCTTTGCAACCCCCCTCAGGTATTATTCTAATGTGCAAGTGTGCTAAATAAGGGACTTGCAGGAATGTGCTTCTTAATCAAGAAGAGTCCAAAACATGCGAGACCCTATTTTGAAAGATTCTTTTTAAATGTTTTCTATGATAAATTCAAGAAATCTTTTAGCAAAAGTAGCTACAATGTTACCAAAAGCAGATTTCACTTGCCTGATAAGTGCAACATTAGAGGAATCTTAACATAGCTTTAGGTGCTAGTTCAAGTGCAGCGGTAGCTCTAGTTGTACCTCCATGATGCAGTAGATTGGGCAGCATTCTTTTAAATGTACAGCACTGGGATTCAGCAGTAGTTGGGGGCCAAGGATAAGAGATCCTGCAGGGGAGAATCCAGTGAGATATGGGATGAGGGCAGTGGGGTTGGGAAAGGTCTTAGGGAAGTTAGAAAGTGAATGTTAGGGCTTCAAGGATACTAGTAGGAGTAACAACTTTGCTGGGAGGTTGGAGGCAGGCCTTAAACGGCCTTTCCAAAATCTCAAGGGGAAAAAAGTTGTAACGCCTACAGTCAGTAAATACCTCCCCTGCTAAAACAGCAGTTTGTTTTCCAATTCAATCCTTTTTAGAAAGGATCAAAAGGTAATTTCGAAGTCCTGTCTACGATCTTACATGCCTTTGTGTGTGGGATGTATAAATCATAGACTGGCCAAATTGGATCTTTTTCTGAAAGATTCCAGTGATGGTTAAATGCTAATTAGACTTTTTAACACAGGATAAATGCTACATCAACAGTTCCATCACCAGTTATATTGTACAAAAATCGTTCTTTAGGTGAATAGCCATAATAAAGAGTTAACATGAGCAAAACCTACTTTACTATGATTACAGCATTCCAACACACATCTTTAGGTTCAAAATCGAACAACCTATTTATCTCAAAGAAATGTCACAAACTTGCAAGTGCAAATTCCAATTTCTTGCCACCTTTATGAAGTTTAAATACATTTTGTTTTGATTTAGTAATTCATTATTTCATGTTCTGTAATATTTCTGTCTATGTAAGTAAGATTAGATCAAAACAAAGCAAGTTGTGAAGTCAAATTAAACAAAGTAGAAGGTCATATTAACATTCTCAAAATGTAGGAAACTGAGTATTCATAAAAACAAATGAATACTCCTAGAATCTCAGAGCTGGAAGAGACCTCAAGGGTCACTCACCTTTGATCTGTTAATGGAAAAAGCCCTATTAATTTCACCACTGACAGTTTTGTTGGTACTCTTTACAGGAAAAAATCATAATTTTCTTATGTAAATCCAGATGTTAAGGCTTGCACTACTTTTGGATATCTCAATTTGGCACCCAACACCTGAAGAACTCCAAATTGGTGTGAAAGCTTTGGCTGAAGCTATACAACTTAGGAATTACTTTGGGGGAGCATGTCCAGCACCAGTGGCTATATTTGGCCTATTGAACAATGCCCAGTAGGCTACAAGGCAGTTGCATGTAATTTTAATACATACTTGTGGGCCAGCCAGGTATAAAAGATTAACAGTTGTTACTTACAGATTTCTTAAAATGTGTTTGTTTACCTTGCTAGTTTGAGGTTTTTTTCCTTGTCTTCTTTTTTCCTACCCCAGACCCTTTGCTTCTTCCCCAATTTCAACATTGGTTGTATTTTTTGTTGTCTTATCATAGTATTTAATACTGCATGAATATTAAGAGAATCTTTGATTTTTTGAATCTTTAGTTTAAACTGATGCATGTACTGTAAACATGTGAAGAGATTGTTCAAACTATTCCTTATTGTTCCTTGACTGATGATGAGTTGTACTATGTGTGGGTAAATTGCTGAGATAAGAATTTAATTTTCTTCTTCAAACTGGAAGTCCTTGTTTAATTTGAATAATATAGTTGGTTGATAAACAAATTCAGATAAATCTATGGTGGAGAGTTCTACAAACAACCCTGACTCGTCCTGCCTTTATAACTAGAACCCGCTAATTCCATTATATGCATACTACACTACTAAAGAGAGCATTTTTATTTAATTAAAGCTTTTTCCATTCGTGATTTACTACTCTTCTTCAATGTTGTAGTGGTACCTAAATGATTTCATAATATTTAAAGTGCTACCTACAGCTTTAGTCTCAAGTTATCAATGGTTTCTTAATTACATTTTTCAATAATAGTACAAAATTTCATTAGAAATACCATTTATTTTATCTGTTTTTCAGTATTAAAAGTATTTATCATAGCTCCCTGATGTGCATCATAAACATGATATGCAATTTAATATTACCAATGTTAATTAAATACAGTGGGCTTGCTATTATAGAACAGGAATGTAACAGTACCCCTCCCAGCCCCTCTAACCAAAGTTTTGGATATACACTAGCTGACATGACAAAGGGACAGGTGTGTCAAAACTGCAAGGAGTGTGTATGCTTTTTGAAGCCTCTTTCTTAAAAGCATAACACTTGTTGATAACAACTCTTCTCTTTAACTTGGTTTCTAGGCTGCTGTTGTGGTGGTATTCAACTTTGCCATGGTTCTGCTAATTTTCCCTGCTATTCTGAGCATGGATCTGTACCGTCGTGAGGACAGGAGACTGGATATATTCTGCTGCTTTACAAGGTATGGTTATTATTACTTGGCATATATTACTTGGCTTTTCTGTGTGGACAGCCTCCACTGAAGTGAATAGGCATTCTGTGTGTAGCAGCAGTGCAGGATCTGACATCTTGTAGTGCATTTCTCCTGATCAAGAGTTACAAATTGTGTAACTGTTCAGCAATCTAGTTGATTTTCATATGCAGTTAACCAGCTTTTAGATGCCAAAAACTGATTTCCACACAGATTTATTTTGGGAGGGAACAGGGGACAGTGACAAGTATAATTTCTTTTTAATAGTGCATTTTTTAACCTATTTTTTAATTGATGGCTTAGTATGCATAAAACACTTTGCCTACTTTTTATTATATTTTAGTAAAGTTTAAAAAATGTTAGTAGTAATAGTTTTCTAGGAAAATGGACTATCCTGTCAATATTAATTCAAATTAAAATGTACACAAGTGTAATTGCTCCCCTCTTCTTTTTCAGTCCATGTGCCTGTATAGTCATTCAGATTGAGCCACAAGCATATGTAGACAACGATAACGCTTGCTACAGCCCCCCTCCACCCTACAGCAGTCACAGTTTTGCACACGAAACTCAGATTACAATGCAGTCTACGGTCCAGCTGCGCACAGAATACGACCCTCATACCCAGGTGTACTACACCACAGCAGAGCCTCGCTCAGAAATATCTGTGCAGCCAGTCACAGTGACACAGGATAACCTCAGCTGTCAGAGCCCAGAAAGCACAAGCTCAACAAGGGATTTGCTTTCCCCGTTCTCAGACTCTAGCATGTATTGTCTTGAGCCACCCTGTACGAAATGGACACTTTCCTCTTTTGCTGCAAAACATTATGCTCCATTCCTTCTACAACCAAAAGCCAAGGTAACGTGCAGGTTTCTTTTTCAAAATAGATGTTTCTGCTGTCCCTCTGAAGAAAAGAGCTTGTGTGTTCTTGGAGCGCTATGGTTAAAGCTACCAGAGTTTGATAAATTATTAGGGATGGGAGTTACAGATTTGGATTAATCAGTAACGGGCTGTTACAGATTAATCCAAACCAACTCGTAAAAAGCCCTGCCAGTTACGGATCTGGATTTACCCCCACCCTCATCCTCCAGGACCCTGGAGTGGTTCTTACTAGCTTCAGTACTTACTGAGGTACATTACAGTGGTACTTACCAGATTCATTGAAGCATCACCACTGCTGGGGTTGGGGACTCCAGCAGACTTCCTGCTCCGGATCGCACTCCCTGTTCTGGATCACACACATGTGCAAAATGGCCACTGCCCTTAACCAAAATGGTGGCGATGTCATTTCAGCCACTGCCCTTTTGGTTAAGGGTGGTGGCCATTTTGACATACGTGATCAGAAGCAGGGAGCGTGGTGCAGTGAGGGAGCCTGCTGAGTCTCCAATGCAGCAGTGATACTTCAGTCAAGCCCTCTGAGGCCAATACATACCACTCTGGGGTCCAGGAAATAGGGGTGGGGAAAGTCAGACCCACTGTCTTGGGGCTAGGGATCGGAGTACATAATCAGTTTCCCATTGACTTCAACGAGAAAATTTCCATTGGCTTCAGTGGGAAAATCCTAATACATAAATCCAAACCCATAATTTAAACCAGAAATCACAGATCCAAATCCATAATTTCAAATGAAAGACCACACCTATAAGTTACCCTGCTTAAAGAAAGAGATGTGATTAATTTGGAATACTGATCCTTAAAATCCAAGGACTATTTTCAGTTGTATGGAAAGCTCTCCTCTTACTAGTGGAGTTCTAAGATTGCACTACTGGTTTTCAGGGCCCTGAACAATTTGGCCCTGGCTATATTTGTGTGATCTTCTGGGGCTTCTCACTGATGGGTATCTGTGCTCAGGAGCTCTCCGCTGTTTGGGGGTTCCACCATCGTCTCTCAAGTCAGCAGGCAATCAGGCTCTTACTGTAGCAGGCCCTTGGGTGTGGAACTCACACCCCCCGGATCTCCATCTCAGTTCCTCCCTCCTTACCTTTAAAAAGCACCTGAAAATGTATTTATTTTCTAGGTGCTTTTAGGATCCACTGCTGGTTCCTTTAATGTACTCTGCCCTCCCCGTTTTCTTCCCCTATATTTTTAAATACTATTTTAAATTACTTTGTGTTAAACTGTTTTATGTAATATGTGATGCGCTTAGAATGTCATGTAGGTAAAAATAAAATTATTATTATTATTATATTTATTATTATTAATTTAGTAGTAGTAGTATTATAGTGTTCACAAAGACAGGGAACACTATAATATAAAGACTTTTCTTGCACAAAATGAGGCCGAATCGGTATTTTGGAGTAAAATTTTATAAAGAGTCAGCTCAATCCTAAACCCTGCACACTGTGCAGAAGAGTGCACGCAACCCATGCACAACCCACATGCAAGCCCTGCGTTGGGTACGCGGCATTCAGACACAACCGTGTGTGTGTGCGTGAGTTTAGGATCGAACTCAGTAACAATAAGCTAAAAACTGAGCCACAGCCTCAGGCCTCTTACAGAGTGCACGAAAAACTTTATTCCTTTCCAACAGAATGGGGCTCAGACTAGTCTCCATTGGCTAAAGTAAGAATTGTATAGGACCCATGGAATGTCTCTCTAGGGATTAATATTATGACACCATAAAAGTTCATTTCAAATAAATATGTACATGTGTGTGTGTGATTATGATCTTCCTGTGCACTGGCCAGCAGAAGTGAGTGTATGTTATCTTCTATTTCAGGTTGTTGTTATCTTCCTCTTTTTGGGTTTACTTGGGCTCAGTCTTTACGGAACTACCCGGGTGAGAGATGGATTGGACCTTACAGACATTGTACCTCGGGAAACCCGGGAATATGACTTCATTGCTGCACAGTTCCAATATTTCTCTTTCTACCACATGTACATAGTAACACAGAAAGCAGATTATCCCAACATCCAGCACTTACTGGTTGAACTTCACAAAAGTTTCAGCAATGTGACGTATGTTTTGCTGGAAGAAAACAAACAGCTTCCCAAAATGTGGTTGCACTACTTTCGAGACTGGTTGCAAGGTAATGATAAATACAGATTTTCTGTGGGTTTATTGCTTGCTTTCTTCGACTGCAGAAGTAGTCCTTTTCTGTTCTCAGAAGTAGCAGACTCATTAGAATGGGTCTAGCTATGGGTGCAGCAGGTAGCACATTTGCTACCCATGGGTTACCTGCATTTTCAGGCACTCCCAGCAGGCAGCCAATGGGTTTACCTGCCCCCCATTGGGTTCCGAAAAATACAGATCTTGCTGGGATACCCCCGTGTGCTCCCCGGGCTGATTCACCTACCTGTCTGTGCTACTGCTCCCGCTGCTTCTCCTGGCCTGGCCCCGCTGCTCAGCAGAGCCAGGTGGCGTGCCACAGTCCCCATAGCCTTCAGGCTTCTTCTGGTGCACATGACCCATACACTCCCCTGTTATGGTCACTGTGGTGTGCAGCGCAGCCAGGCCAGTGAGTCAGTCCAGGACACACTCCAGGAAGCTCCTGCTCCCAGGCACTCCCTAAGCTGACTCACTTGCTCGGCTGTGCCACTGCTCCTCCAGCCCCATGCGCATCCCTGCTGTGGGGACTGTGGCGTGCCACCCAGCTTAGCTGACCAGCAGGCTGGACTGGGAGGAGCACTGGGAGCAGCAGCCAGAGGAGCAGAAGCACAGCTGGGTGAGTGAGTCAGCCCCGGGGAGCACACAGGTAATCCATCAGGTCACGTTCAGTTACTGATTGGTGCCCGGATACAACTGGGTCGATTCGAGCATTCCAAATTCAGTGGGGGTGTCCATTTTTCTCAGTACCATCTTTCAGCTGTAGGCCTAGCTATATGACCTAGTTAGAACACATCAGTAGCCTATGATTCTTAGAAAATATGTACACAGAGTACCAGTATATTTGTTTGTGCGTTCTTCTGAGAATATGTTGGGCATGGTGAAGCAACTTTGGAACATGTTGCATAAAAAGAAAGTTCCTGTGTTTTTATATTCATTGGTACATCAGACTGGTAGTGATAGTTTTTTGTGCCCAAGATTCATTCATCACAGTCTCCTGTTTCGTTAGCTTACTGAAAATGTTCTTTGAAACACTTTTCTCAGCAGCACATTTTATTGCAAGAGAAGAGAAGGCAATAGTGTTGAATATACTTTCCCCCCTGTAGTCAGTTGATTATTCTACTTGTCTGTTTTTTTTATGGATAGTAATACTTCGGCAACAGTAGGAAGAAATACAGGCAACTGTGTGCTGATTTATTTCTGTGTGGTTTTCAGTGATGCTGGCTTGCAGTAGAGTGCTGTACAGGATAAAGAGATGTGACGTGAGCTGTCAGTAGTAGGATTGAGCAGGGGTATCTTACTTTAGAATTTACTTTTGTATCTAAGCTTAGTTTGCAGTTCCAGTGGTCAGCTTGGCAAAAAGGCAGAAATGGATCTCTGTTGCTTTTGTCAGCTTGTGGTAAACCATCTCAGATATTATTGTGAACCATTCAAATGGTTGCAAACATTATTTTTCGTTAGTGGAACTGGAAAAAGTTTTTTTCAAAATATCTGGGGACTTCTGCTGATGGTTTCCATTCTGCTCTGCTAATGGTGCTTTGCTCAGAGTACTACCGAAGGGAATGTTCCTGTGAGTTCTGGAATTATGTTATTCCCATGCAAATACAGTGTGTAGTTAAATTTATTATTATTTATCATTTATATAGTACAAGCAGCATGTCTGGTGCTGTACAGTCAATAATTATAGGCAGATCCCTATCCCCAGGGGGCTTACAATCTAAGGGCGCTTTTAAACAATACAAAAAACACAGCTGATCCTTTAATCAGCCGCCTTTCTTTGTGATCGTTTAAATGCTTGGCCCGGTTTGATGCCGGATCTTTCCCGCATCAAACCAGCTGAGGATTCCTGCCCCCTCACTTCCATCCCTGGGAACCGCGCGGTTAATTGCGGCTTCCCCAGTTTGCAAGCGGGGGGGAGGGGAGGCCGGGGAAAGCCGGCGAAAACTGCCTCCTCCAGGTAGCACTGGCAAACCCCCTCCCCCCTATAAAACTCCCAGCCACTGATTAAATTTAATCACTGGCTGGGGCAGAGAACACGGCTTCACCATGGGAGCCATCTTCTCCCAAACAAACTTGGGAGCCGTCTTCTTCAAACGCGCTTGGGAGAGCGCACGTTTAAGCGCCCTAAGAGACATACAAGGGAGAGGCAAACACTGGGAGAGACAAGAGTACGTTCATGAGATTGAGAAGTTGCAGGTGCACATGCTTTGCTTGGCTCCAGTGACAGTAAAGTGAATAGGATTCCTTCCTATCCATTACAGATAATCTGAACTCCATAGCAGAGGGTGGTTTTACACATTATGCAAAGTTTTCTTCATGCTGGAAATATGCACCTAACATAGGCTGTATTAAAAACCCTATATCACCAGCTATGTACTGACTACTCATCTGCCTCACACAATGAGTTTGAAAGGACATTTGAGTAAACCAGGGCAAGCACTAGCACATAGCTAGTGTCACATGGAGATAGGAACAAATGAGAAGAACATGGCAGCAGTGGAGAGCCATTGTCATGGCTGTGCTCCCCACTTGCTCCTACCTCCACATGCTTACTTGGGGTCCCGGAGAGCAGTGGTGAGTCCTAGGGAGTGTCAGCAAGCCATTCCTCATTGCTCCTGCCTCTATTGGTTGCTCCTCCCTAGGATCTGCTCCCCCACAGGGACCAAGTGATGGCACCAGGAGCAACGGCTGCAGTAGAAGCCTTGGGAAGCTGCGGCAAAAGCGTTGGGAAGCAGCGGCGGCAGCAGGAGCCATGGTTGCCTGTCTTGGGGAGCAGCAAGCTGATGCTTCCTGGCCTTCAGCCATAAGAAGTGGCCAATTTGGTTGCTCGGGAGAAGTACCCAACAGATCACTATGGGTAGTATGGGGCAATCCATTCCCTGTTGTTCACTCCCAGCTCCCGACAGTAAGAGGTCACATTCCCCAAACCTACCTGGCTAATAGCTGCTAATGGACCTGTCCTCCAGAAACGTATCCAACCCTTTCTTAAACCTAGTTATACTACTGGCCTTGACCACATCTTCTGGCAACGAATTCCACAACTTAATTGTGTATTGAGTGAAAAAAATACTTTCTTTTATTTGTTTTAAATCTGCTACCCATTAATTTCTACCTGTGACTCCCTGCTCGGCACTGAGTGTGTTCTGCTCCAGCCAATCAGAAGGCAGATCTCAAATGATGAAATTTGTAGGCAGACCACGTTCTGAACACTCCCCTTGGTCTCCAGTTTGAGTTCCACCTTCAGACTGACTACAAACAGATCGGGTTCTCGGAACCCTTAATAGCTTTTTTTAGTTTTGTGTCCCCTAGTCCTAGTACTATTTGAGAGGGTAAATAACCATTTCCTATTAACGAGTTCCACACCACTCATGGTTTTTTGAACTTCTAGGATATCCCCTCTGAGTCGTCTCCTTCTTCTCCAAGCTGAAGAGCCCCAACCTATCCAGCCTCTCTCTTCATAGGGGAGCTGTTCCATACCCCAAACATTCCTTCATGGCTCCTATTCCTCCTTTAAGTATTTTCTTCTCACCCGCTGCCTCCTTATACCAAAAATCCAAGCTCAAGCAGACAGCATGATAGAGGACGGGCAAATAGCTCTCTTACTTACTACTCATCAGTTGTTCGGTGAAGAGCAAGCACACCTTGCCCACCAGCACAACTTCCCATCCTGTACTAAGACTTGTATTGCGAGCAGAGAGCGTGCTGTGCTCCTGCCCATCTGCAGTAGGAGCGTCAGCCCTGTGAGCACTTGTTCCAGAGTTCCGTATCCCTGCGCCCGTGTGAAAATACCCAGTAAATCAGCCTTTGTATGAAGCAAAGAGTTCCAAGGAAAATCCGTCACCCGCCCTGAGCCTTTTTAGGGAAGGGCAGGATAAAATAATAAATAAATAAAATAAATATTGAGTGATCAACATCGAAATTTGTGTGTACACTTTCCCAAGGAAAGTCATGGTTATTGCAGTTTAAATGTTAATCTGTTCTTTGGGCTGCCTGGTGGTTTCCCTGCCTCCTCTGCTTTCGCCTCCTCCACATTCTTCCATAACAGGCCTCCTTTTAACTCGTACAGCATGCTTTTAAGTAGCTATTCTCACAACATAAACTTATGCACGTAACTATTTTATGAAGGGTTGGATTAAAACTGTATTCAAGAAGGAGATATTTAAATTTTTCCCCTTCCTAAATGATGTTTTATGCACTCTTGAGTGCCTCAACAACCAATGCTTTCTTTCCAACGGCTTTGAAGTCCCTTAAATAGTGTTAGAATATCTAGTGTTAAATAGTTGCCCTCTGTTTCTGGCCAGGTGTTGGATAGCTGTGCGTGCCAATGTTTGGCAGGCTTGCCTCAGTGCTTTGTTTGGAGTCTGTTGGCACTAGAAGTGAGCGTGATTCTGTAGGTCTACATGGGAGGCAACTTGAAAGGAAGCAGGGGGAAGAGTTTGTAAATGTGAATGAGTACTCCAGCCCTAAGGCTGTGTCACTGAGGCCATGTTTTCTCTTCCATCACTCTTATCTCTGTACAGCTGTAGCTGAACTATCAGATCTGTAATGATGGTTTTGATTACAGCTCCTCAGAGCAGCTGTGGGGTGGGTGGGTCCATGCTTTCTTCTCCTCCTCTTCCCTTTCCTTGGACATGCAGTTTGTCGTCTGTTCTCACAGAGCCTCCTTGTGGCTGTGGCTTCCTGTTCTAAATCTGATCCAAATTTGTGCCGTGAGGTATTCCCCTCCCCCCTCTTAGAAGAGTGGCAAAGAGGAAAGTAGCAGTTGAGAGTGAATAGGTGTTGGCTGTGATCTTTACACGTGCTGGCAGCAGATCCCACGACTTGTATTAGCTACACAAGTTGAACAGATGGAACAAATTGACAAAATCGTGTTCACTCACGCTGTGCTCAAGAAGCAGCTGAGTTGCTGTTTGAAGTTGAAAGTTTGAGTTTGGGTTTTGTTTGGGTTTTTTTCCCCCCCCTTGGCAGTGGAATTTCTGGTTATGTTGTGAAGGCTATGGCTTCAGGAGCTTGAGTGGCAGCTAATGAGAGTGATTTTCACTGTTCTCCCCTGTTAATCTATTTGTGGGTGTTTGGGATAATGGACTAAATTTATCCCTGATTTAACTCCATTGCAGCTAATGAAGTTAAGCCAGGGATGGTCCCCTCTGTTTTAGTACTGTTCCTCCTTGGGTGAGATTTGAGCTATGTGCTGATTTATTTATTTATTTTATTTTGAACTGCTGTTCATTAATACAGACAGTTGTGAATCCTCAGCTTTTTGTTTATGAACTAAAGGCTGGATTGTGAAATAACTCGTATTGCAGCAGCAGCAGCACCCAGGAGAAGGAGGAATGAAAGAATTTGGGCACAGAGTCAAAATCACTTTCCTTGCTCCTGGGGTGGGGAGTGGAAATAGTTACTGCAACTCTTTAGTGCATGGACGGCCAGACGTCTGGTGCATGCAATCCACTCGGTCCGGGCGCCAGTCTCAGTCCATCTGCTAGGAACCCTCCCACGGTCTCCAGGGTGAGACCCCCCTCCCACTGGTTCCCAGCCCTAGGGCAACGAGTCTCAGGAGTGGAGAGGGGCACGCTCCTTGTGGTGCTGGAGGAACTCTTCTAGCCTGTCTCCTCTCTGGAGACGCTCCCTGGGGTGCCAGTCCTGCTGTCCTCCTCCCCAGAGGCAATCTGGGGAGGAGAGCGGGATATGGGCTGAGAGGCTGTTTCCCCTTCCCATACCATGATCTACTGGAGACTAACTTGTGATCTACCAGTAGAATTACAATCAATATCTTGGCCATACCTGCTTTGTTAGATGTAAGTTGCTTCCTGCCTCGTACCAACTCAGCTTGTGTGGCCAATTTATTGTGAGAGGAAAGATGGGGCTACTCACTATCCTCTGCTACTTTCTTGGGTGGGAGAGTGGGGAGGTACCAGGCATGAAGCCCTTCGTCCCCTCGCCCCACAAAGTCCAGTCAAGATGTCAGGAGTCTTAATACCGTCATACGGGAGTGGGAAGGGTAAAGACAAGAGAGGGTTTTATTCCCTCAGTAGATGCATTAGACTAGAACATGATATGATCCTGATCATGTTACACTTTTAAAGGAAAGTGCAGCCTAGGGGATAAGGTATTGGACCTAGATCAGGTTTCAGATTTCATCATAATCATAACCATTAATTCAGTGGGTGGTCTGGGACAAGTCAACTTTCACCCTACATTCTCCATCATAAAATGGGAATAATAATGACCTACCTCACAAGGTTTTTGAGAGTGAGCTAGACAAGGATTGTAACGCACTTCAAACTGAAATAATAATACAATAGTTAATTTTGTTTCTCTTGATCGTAACTTGTTTATTAGCTGGTTTATTATACCTCTCCAAACTTCCAATAGGACTTCAGGATGCTTTTGACAGTGACTGGGAATCTGGGAAGATCACATACAACAATTATAAAAATGGATCCGATGATGCTGTTCTGGCGTACAAGCTTCTGGTGCAAACAGGCAACCGAGATAAGCCCATCGACATCAGTCAGGTATTATCCAATATGTCATTCTGACTATACCTGTTTCTACACAGCTGTACAAATTGAGAGAAGCAATAAGGGAAATGGAATATAGTTAATTAGCTTCTTAATATCATTTGAAGGTTATATTGGTGACCTTACAGGGGGGGGAGTGGAAGGGAAGGTTTGATGGTTAGCTATGGCTCCTCGGGGGGGGGGGGGGGGGGGGGGGGGCTGGGCTTGGGAAGGAGAATGGAGACCCCTCTGGGTAAGAGACAAGGGTGCAGGATTGGGATGGTTGGGCATGGGTAGGATTTTTCCTATCTTTATTATGTTTGCTTTATATGTATTGTTTTCTCATTATTGTAAAGGGGAAGGGGCTCTAGACTAGGGGAAGGACTCCAAATGAGAGTTGGATGAGTGGGATGGTTGGGATTGATTTTATATCTATTTTGTGACAACGTTGTTTAAAATTGTAAGCCACCCTAAGCCATTTCTTGGTATAAGGTGGGGTATACATTGAAATAATAATAATAGTAATAATACACTCCCTTTATATAGTTTTATTGCCTTTAGTGCTATTACTCATTGAATCTGTGTTGTGTAATGTAATTTGCACTGCTCAGTTTTGATCATCTATGTCAAGTACTTACGAGAAAGTGAATGTAACGTGTCGTGGACCTAGCAGTTCCTAGTGATACATGTGATAAATTCCCATTGTATTCATTGGGAAATGTGTATATGTACCCGAATGAAGGCATGATTGGGCTTCATAGATTCTGAGTTTCCTCTTTACTCTAGCTGTCGCTCAGTTGACGTAGGTGAAGCTATTCATGATTTGTATAAATACAAACGGAAAACTGGGCCTACGATTTTGCCTATGTTAAAAATGTTACTATTACTCTACTACCACTACTGCGAATATTAAAAGTGTGCGTTTCCTCCTAGCTGCTTGAGTGGAAAGATGTGTATTTTAGATATTTAGGTAGGTGGAGTTAAAAGGGGGGGGGGGCATATTTATCTTCCAATCTATTGGTATCACTCTTCAAGCAAAAGAAATATAAAAGTATTCTTTCAGTGGATAGTGTTCTTGAATTATAATGGTTGAATGCAGGGGAAATGTTGGAACTGAAAAGATCAGTTAGTAAGCTGTTGAAATAAAGCACATGATGAGGTTCCGTCTTTCGTATGGCAAATCAAAGCATACAGTTTGATGATGATGATGATATGATATTTGGAAGTTTTTGACTATTTATACTAAAACTAGACTTTTAAAAGGCTGTTAAGAAAAGAACTGTAGTAGCCTAACCCCTCTTCGGTCTGAATCCTAGCTGAATCTCTGTTCTTTCAGGCAGAAAATAGCCACTCTAATGATCTTCCCAGCAGCTCTGTTTATTGTCTTCTCTTTTTTTGCTGATATTAAAGGTGACAGATTTACAGAGTACATTGTTCAAAGTTATTATGGTGTGTAAAATGCAGCGCTTTATGGCAACATGCAGCATGCTGTCCGGAGTGACAGGAACTTGAGTTAGGAATCGAGCAAAGGAGGGGAAGAGGAGAGGACAATTTAGTGAAATCCGCAAGTAGTTTTGTTTGGTAGCATGGACTAGGTACACCGTGGAACAAATGTGATTGGACCACGGCTCCTGATATAATTTCCTGTGCCTGGGAGGGAAAAAAGTGTGCTGCACCCACAGGGGCTGTGAGCTGTACTCTGCAATTCCAAAGACAGCTTGAAGACATACAGTTGTTGCATATCCTGTGGATTAATTGAATCCAGATCTTTGGATTCCAGTTTTACCAAAAAAAAATAAAAAAAATGCTGTCACTGTTGTTTTTCATTTCATTAAAAAGACCTGAAACTGGAGTCAGGCCAGAATTTAAAATAAACAAAACAAAACAAAATCATAATGTTTTTCATCCAGGAAGTCCTTAGGCATGGCTTTGGCTGGGTAGCATTGGGCTAAAAAGCCCTAGAATATGAGTCTGGCTTACCCCACAAACACATTTGCCCAGAGTGACCCAAGCAGCACAGTACACTCGTCTGCTTTCTTGGCGCTGGGCATTTTCTGAATACATAGGTCAGAGGAGGCAAGTGTTAGCAAAATTTATACAGATGTTGTTATATTTTTATAGCTCACCTCCATTTACTGGGTGGCATTTCCTTCATTGTTAACAACAGAGGTTAACTGCACACAGACGTGGAGAGGGACTCTTGCCAGGGTTTGTGTGTGTGTGTGTGTGTGTGTGTGTTTCTTTAAATATGTTTCTCCTACTTGATCATTTCCCCCTCTTGGCTGTAGACAGTCTGTTAGAATTCAGGTTTAATTGGTTCAGTTTACTCTGGAACAATCTGCTGATAAATATGTACATGGTACTTTACACTGTTCCACAACAGAATTAAGCACCACTAATAGTGTTTAAAAAAACCCCACACACCCCTGTTTTTTAAAGTGACTATTGATGTGGGTTTTTTTCACATTAGCCAATAACAGACTCGTTCTTAAGCCATTAAATGTAAAGTCACATGGAAAGATGTGATTCTATTTTACATGTGGGGTGTTTTGCATACTCCTGTCTTTCTGTGTAAAGTTTTACGGCAAGAGCCCTGAAAGCAAAACTCCCTTCTGAAAGGCTTCTAATCTTTCCATTTTGCAGTTGACTAAACAACGTCTGGTGGATGCAGATGGAATCATTAACCCAAATGCTTTCTACATCTACCTGACAGCCTGGGTTAGCAATGACCCCGTGGCCTATGCTGCCTCTCAAGCCAACATCCGGCCTCACCGTCCAGAATGGGTCCATGACAAAGCAGACTATATGCCAGAGACAAGGTTGCGAAGTAAGTAACTTTTCACCTTAATGTCTCATAGTTTATATAAGTGCCTCAACCCTTCTTTCAAGGCTCTAACTTTCTAGCTGGTTGACATTGTACAGGACTCAGAAGCATAAACAGAACAATATATTGTGTTACTTTAAAGCCTCAAGAGATGCATGCAGTTGTGTAATATAGTATGATGTTGTACCACTGCAGGACTTTATCATTTTGAAAAATGACTTCTATAATAGTTTATATGAAAGCTCTAAAACTGGCATTAGACATTTCTTTTTAATGTGGCTTGCTAATTTTATATGTAAAGGAAACCTTCAGAGTTCATGGTACTGTGTCTCTGCAATTCCAGAGTTTACTCATTGAGGATTTTATCATGCTTATGCTGAATGTTTCCACTTAATATGTAAACAATATTGGCAAGTTAGGTCCTTTGCACAAATCACCAATATTCACACTGTCTAGCTGGGAGAGAGGTGCCTTCCATCCTTCCCACCCACTTTATGTCTTTTGCATTCTAACTGGTAATTCCAATTTGATTTACACTGGATTTATTTGGTGGACTGCTAGTTGGGCTATTGGATAGCAGGAGTGAGGGAGGAGAGGATTGGTTTTCTTGGGAATATGATTGGATAACAAGAGAGTTATGTTTCACTATGTACAAACCCTACAGCCTTGGGCAGTCAGCCAAGTCTTGTCTTAATGAAAATTTATAGTTGAGATTATAATAGGGCAAATCATGTTTAGCAAGTCAACTGAATGACCCTGCAAGGTCTAGAACACACAGCAGCAGTAACGAAATGCTTGTTGTGGAAGGGTGAGGGTTTTTTGTTTTTTGGGGGGGGTATTATAGTAGATTTAGCATTACATTCAAAAAGAAGCATGGAAGGAAAATGTAAGTATGTCAGATGATTCAAGGATAAAAATTATGTATTTTCTCAATAAACCATTAGTTTTATATATTTAACCTCCATTGGATGAATGGAACCAGCTTTAAACTCATTGTTTTAACCAGGAAAATTATATTTTAAAAATACATACTCTGATTTTAGCTTTCAAAATATTTAGTAGAAATGTACAGATATCAGTCCTGATTCAGTACTAGTGACATGAGAGAGTCTGTATTCCTGATCCTTTCCAGTCTAAATCTGAGATTGACTTTGAACTCACTTGTGTAATACAAAATGTTTTAAATTGTAGGGAGAAATGATTGAGAAAGTTTGTGTGTTTTTTATTACATAGGCTACTTTGTCCAGATGGTACAGTGATAGGTGTGATAGAAATGCATATGCAATAGCAAACCACTTACTTTCAAATAGCATCAAGTTGTTCTTGAGTTTGATTTATAGTGTAGTCTCTCCATTGGGTTACAAAATAAAATAAATGTGGTTCACGTTGGAGTTTCTACACTGAGTTGAAAAAAGGATTTAAATCTTGACTCGGCTTTGATACACTGAGCAGGGTTTGTTTGGTTTTTTTGTTTTATTTGCAATAGAAAGTACATTGTTTTGTTCATACTTCTCTCAATTTTTTCTTCTTCAAGATACTTAAGCATTATTATGTCTTTTCTAGTTCCAGCAGCTGAGCCCATTGAATATGCTCAGTTTCCTTTCTACCTCAATGGATTGCGTGATACTTCTGACTTTGTGGAAGCTATTGAGAAAGTGAGAGCTATCTGTAATAACTACACTAGCCTGGGAATCTCCAGCTACCCAAATGGATACCCATTCCTCTTTTGGGAACAATACATTGGGCTTCGTCATTGGCTTCTCTTGTCCATCAGCGTGGTTTTGGCTTGCACGTTTCTGGTGTGTGCCCTCTTCCTTCTGAACCCCTGGACGGCTGGGATCATTGTAAGTTTATTATAAGGGTCTTTGTTGAAGTCAAATTCCTTTCAGTATAGCTCTTGCTGTAGTCGGGAAGGTTTTGTTTATGTCTGGGCCACTGGTGGAGTATGTATATTGCATCATTCATGATATATTTATTCAACTTGAGGGGATAGGGTTCATGGTAAAGGTATAACCCTTAATAACTGTAATCTCTTGGCCCTGCTCTTTTAGCTTTAAAGCTTTTTATAAAGACATGTAAACTTTTGCCCTTGTTCACACGTCTATGAATATGAGAAATAAAGCACAGAGAGAAATTAGGGATTTTAAGTAGCTATTAAAGCATTCTACATTTTTAACCCTTTTATGGTGTTCTAATGAGAGAAATTGGTTTTCATGGTAGTTTCTTGGAATTTGACTTGTCCATAAGCAATAAACTGCATTTGGACTATTCTGGACATGACCCTTAGAAAGTTCAGAGTAGTTAGATAAACAGTTGTACAATGTGGAATGAGAAAGTAGTGTAGCGGAACAATAAATTTGTAGAGTGAAAGAACAATATATTTATAAACCTAAATTATAAAGAATACTTCTTTCTGGAAGGTACTGGAAGTCTTGCAATAAGCATACATGTTAAATTGAATGATGATGTTCCTGTGTTTAAAGTCCTATGTTTAAGCGATTGTATAGCTTATAAAATGCCAGAAGTAGGGGGAAAAGTAGTTATGGTTTAGCACTGTACATTTGTAGAGCAGGTATGTTAAGAGGTAAATGTTTAGTCTAGAATAGCTTTCCTAGCACTTAAGCAATTTATGTTATCATTCATGATTCATTAGCGTATAAAATCATTTATTTGAATGCCTTCATTTTTTCTGGGGAAGGGGGTTTGTTTTTTCATGGGGCCCTTCCACCTTTTCTAAAAGTACATGTATTTCACTTCCTCTTGGCTCTAGAAACTTTTATGCTTGTCTCACATTTTCTCCCCTCAATTTTATAAAAGGTAGACGAAAGAGGGGAGAAGGGTTTTGCTTAGCTGTTTGCTTTGTCCTTGCCAATTCCTCCCAAGTTTTTCAAAACTCAGGTTAAAAACATACATGACTGTGGCCCACTTTGAACTGGACCACACTTGCATGTCTGTTCAGGTGCTTTCAGATGTTGGCTCGGGATTGCCCTGGCCGTGTCAGTGGTTAGCCCAGACTCTGACCTCAGAAAACCTCTGAGGTCAGAGCCTGGGCTAAGGCCCCTTGACTGGGCCAAAGCAGGCTACCGTGGGTTTGTTTGGGCTGGCAGTCCCAGCCCGGGGATGAGACCGCCATGTCCGGACTGTTTGTCATGACGGGAGGCGGGGAGCTAGGTTCAGTGCAGGGGCGGAGCCAGCCAGCCACACATTCACGTTTCTCCTTTCCCGCCTCACGTTCTGATGAACAGATACAGAGAAGGTAAATAACTTTTATTCCTGAAGTATTTGCATGTCAAGAGCTCATGTCAAATTATTCAGGAATAGGAAGAAAAGTTGTAGTACTCCTGAAAAATGAAGAGTACACATTCCCCTTCCTTTTGTACTTCGAAGTAACTCTAGTGTGAACCCTTTACTTCAAACTAAAAAGAGAAAGGTAAGATTGGGTGTTTTCAAATGACTTACCCCCTCAAGAGATGGGCCATCACGTGGGCCCGGCCACTGGTGAGGGCAGGGAGACGCATGGCCATGTGTCGGTTGGTCCCGCACTGCGCCCAGCGGCCTGCCTCCCTCCTTGACAGGAGGCTAAGGCAGCCAATGATGTGAAAAGTGAAAGCCTGCTTTCCTCCTGGTCGCGCTGTTGGATCCCAACCGTGGTGGAGGCTAGTGCGGGCTGTGATTCTGAGACTTTCTCAAGTAATCACCTGTGCTAACGGCCACCATGGCTGGGATTTATCCCATACATCTGGCATGGGAAAACTAACGTGATGGTGACCACCGTAGCAAAGTGGGCCACTGTCACCTTTGAAAACACCCATCGTTTGTCATGACCATTAGAGGGAGAGTGTGAAGTAACTACTTCTGTTTGCGCCTGCATTGAGAATGGTGCTGAAATAGAATAGTTACTTTGATTTAATTAAATTGAAGTAGTTCCTTCAGTTTAACACTGTTTGCTAGAACATTCCCTAAGTTATGTTTTAGATAGTATTGACAAGCTGTAGCCAATAGAACTTTGATGCTTGAACTGCCACTCAGTTTCAGTAGGAATAACTGAAGCGACTCTTCTAAGGATGATTTCAATGAAATAAGAAAAAAAAATCCTTGCCTTTGATTGGGTGAAGAGTTTGATTGGGACTGCTGTGAAGGATGTGTTTTCTAGACATAGTGTTTTTAAACATCCTTTCTTCATGTTTGAGTATGAAAGTTACTAACAGATCTTCAAAACCGTTTAGGTGGTCGTGCTGGCTCTGATGACCGTTGAGCTCTTTGGCATGATGGGTCTGATTGGAATAAAACTGAGTGCAGTGCCTGTGGTCATCCTGATTGCTTCTGTTGGCATAGGAGTGGAATTCACCGTTCATGTTGCTTTGGTATGTAAAATTAGACTATATTTTAAAACACAAGTGTGAAGAAAATTCAGCTAAGATTTTCAAATATGGGTTCTTAAATTTAGTCTCTTAAAATCCGTACTTAATTTTCAAAGGATAGCCATTCTAAGCAATTGCACATTCTCGCATATGAGTTGGATTGTCCGAACTGACCATAAATGTTACGATGGAATAGTTACAATCTCTTACGTCAGTGATGTATGAAATAAAGAGCTATTTCAGTATTCCAAGTCAACACACTATTAAGTGCTTAAATGGGATTTACAAGTCTCCTCTTTGTGGCCGGGGGGAAACCCTTAAGTATACAATAAGCATTTCTGTGATGGTTAAACAGGAGCCCTTGCCATAAGTCTGTCACACACTGAATAGTCTACATCTTACTGATTCATTGTAGGCAATTGGGCACTATTTTGTTCCTGAAACAAAACTAATTTCTCAGTTTGAAATATAAAGTAGGGACCAGATTTTCTGGTCTAGCCAAATTGTATCAAAACAAGACTATAGAGGGGAGCAGAGGTGATTCTAATGATTAGACACTAGTCTCTGAAGATTTATGCCTGATACTCTCTATGCCAGCTGGATGCAGGAGATGGTGTGCCATAGGAAGTACAACAGTGGCCCTTCACCACTGGAAGAATCCCCACTTGGGGCAATTCCTCAGGGGCTGAGACTTAAGTGGGGTTAAGTTTGCATTACAATGGGAGATCAGTCCAAAATTGAGTTTAATAGGACCAAGATTCATGTTCCCGGATTTTTAAAAAAATTAATTCTGTAACATTGAGGTCTAACCAAAGACAGTAATGGGAATTCTGACTGAGATGAGCAATGTTCCTTCAACAAAGAGAATTTGGATTGGCAGAATTTATAGAAGGTCCTGCTTTCCATCCACTATTCACCTATGAACTCCCAACTGTCTCTAAATAATGTAGAGGGTTTCATACCAGTAAATAATTGTGTATGACCTGTTGTACCTAAGTGCTACCTATTATGGCAAGTTTAATCCTTTGTTTTTTTCCCATTGATAACACTTCTAGTGTAGGTCATAGGTGAGCAAAATTCCCAGTTGAATGAATACCAAAAAAAAAAAAAAAAAAAGAAGCAGAGAAAAGGAAAACATAAAGAGAGTACAGAAACAATATTGCTAACATTTTGAAACTTAGGTTACTAAAGGTAGACACTTAAATACATATTTGGACACCAAAGTTACAGAACTGCTTTTTTACTAGTATTAATAATTTACATAACTCTTTTCAGTGGTCAAAGTGCATTACTGTCGTTATCTAGTTTACCATCACAACAACTTAGTGAGGTAGGTCATTATCATTCCTATTTTACAGATGAGGAACTGAGGCTGAGAGATGGTCCTTATCCAAGGCTATCCAGCAAGGTTGTTAGATTGTAGGTTCCCCAAGGCTCCCCTGGAGTACCCCAGTCCCAGCCCCTTGGTCACCCTTGGATATACCACACAGATGCAGTCAATTTAGACTCAATACAGTTGTTCCCTATCCTATAAGTAAAGTTATTTCTCCCCCAGAGTTTTAGTCTTGCATCTGCAGATAGCTGCTGACCAGATAAGCTGCCATTGGTATGCAGGCTTTTCATCTTCCTTTCTCATCTCCAAATTTATTTATTTATTTATAAATAAATCAGGGAGACACCGCTTCACTGTTTTCGGTACAGTTCTCTTTTATCAGGATTTGTAGTCATGCTTTTAGGGCTTGGCTTGGCCCTCCTTTTTTCAACTTTTCCACTTCTTCCAAATTTTCCCATGCACCTCTGCCTTTGTTATTGTTATTTTGGCTTGGATCATGTTGACGGCTTGTGGTGATCTTCTGCAGCACTTGCTGAGTTGCATTTTAGGGTATTTTGCAAAGTTCGTATTTACAAGGTAGCCATGTCCTGATATGCTGGTCGTCTTCTGCATTCCAATTCCTTTTGTTCAAGGCACTTCACTTCCTTGTCCGCGCATGCAATGGCCTTGCTTTGGGTGAGAACTTAACTTTACTTTAAAACTAATTAAACTTATTACCCTTTACTATGCTTAAATCCCAACAAGGTCATGGTGTAACCTAGTGGATTAGGTATTAAAATCCCATCTAAACCATGTACCATAAAAGCCAGCATGAGCTGGGCATGCATAGCACTTTTGAAATTGGAGGCATTTAGTTAAGAAAGTAGATGTGAACTTAACCAGTGAGTTCTGGGATTCTAGGTTTTAAAATCTTGGCCTATGTTGGGAATATTGGTCACACCTCCATTGTCAGAGCTGCCTCCAGACTTCCATTTGAAGACCTGTTTTCTACCACTCTTTTTATTGAAGTAAACAACATGTTTTGCAAATTGGGATTCTTAAAATAGAGCATGAGACTTTTTCAGTTTGGAAAATGCAATGTTCTGTATGCTTCTGTGTCACTTAACCAAAAGTTACACGTGTTTTGAATTACTTTTGGTGTCTCATGATTTTTTCTGGCCTACGTATTCTCAGCAGTGGTAGGCTTTCAGAACTGGAGCACCTCAATCCGACAAAGTCAATGGGAGCTTTGCCCTTGACTTAAGTGGTTGGAAAACTGGACACCCCCCACCCCCAGCGTTACATGCTTCATGCCTCTTTACACATTCAGCACAGAACCATCTTCATACATCTGTCAGGAGAGTGGAGTCCATGAAGGGTGGAGTCATACTCCAGAGAGTAGGAAGGGACCATAGTGGACACACCAATTTCATTTTCTTTGGCAGTTTTAACATTCTAGTTGGATACGTTCGGAGAAGGAGCAGTGACGAAAGTAGAGACTGTCAAAGGGAAGTGATTGAGAGTATATTAGATCGCGTCTAGAGGGGAGAACGTGAGGTGGGGGAGAAGAGAGAAAGTGAGGCTAAGAGAATGGAAATTGTGGGGATGATGCTGCGGCATGGTGAGATGCATGGCTGCAGGTTAGCAGTGTGCTGTAGGATTTTAAGTGGGGCTGGGGAAAGTATGTTCAAAAAGGCATCAGGGTTGGATTGGCAAACTTAGGGTTACCATACCTCCCCTTTAAAATAGGACGCTTATGAAAAATACATGGTGTGGGGCTGCACTGATTCCAGTGCAGCCCTGCAATGTGTATTTTTCATAAGCATCCTCTTTCAGTGGGGAGGTATGGTAACCCTGGAACTACAGAGGAAACAGCTGGCAGACAAGTTGTGGCTTGTTGTGGATTCTTCCCCCTCAACACACACAGGTCCAGGGTTGGACTAGATGACCCTTTTTGGTCCTTTCCAACCATTCTTTAAAGAGTTATGGTACCCTATATATTCTTGCTGAATTTATTTGAAGTAAACCAGCTTGCTGAGGTTTGCAGCGAGATGGCCTGCATTTGAGAACCAGTCCACTCTACGGGGAAACAAGTGACAAACATTTATTTTTAAAATGTAGGTTAGAACACAACCTTCTCAAAAGCTTGGCTGTCAGCTCTCTTGCTAGAAAAAAACCGCTTAAACTAATTCATGTCAGGTTTGTACATAAATAAGTAGAAAATCACATGTGGCTTGAGTTTCAATCAGAACTTAATTGAAAACTACTTTTTTCAAGTTGGCCCTGGAAAACAAAAAGCTCCAAAAATGGATTTTACAGTAGAAATGCCTAATGTACCTTAAACAATGATAGCGCTGCTGGCGAATACATTCATACAACTGACTGAATATAAATAACCAATCCAGTGTTGTATCAACAAAATATGCAATGTTCATAGTGTTGATCCACGATTTAATTACGCTTGTTAAGACAAATTCACAATCCACTTGTGCCTCAGCTTTGCTCTGCCGCTTATGAGTCGTGACCTCATTTAAAAAAAAAAAAATTCTGCAAATAAATTCTGAATCAACACTGCACCCATTGTATTGTGTTTCCTTTAAATTCACATACATGTGTGTATAATATATATGTTAGTATATTATAGCCCTTGCTTAAGACATTGGTTCTTATTTTTGACTGCCATTGTATGTGGAAATGTACATCAATGAGTGTGCATAAAAATGCACTGATCCAGATACATTAATTTCCCACAGATTACTGTTCTTCTTCTGAATTTTCAGTAGTGGACTGTGTGTTGGAGTTGTAGTAGGGAGGCTAATACTTTATAAATCATGTATGTTCATACGATACGGTGATTTTCAGCAAAGTGTAACCCTAACATAGATGTAGGTTTTGAAATAAATATACTTCAGTTAGAATGAAATGTAAAAGTAAAGAATGAAGGCATAATGATTCACCCACATAATCTTATTGAATAAATATGGATAAAAACCTGCTCTCTTGCTCTCCATTTGGGCCCTGACTGCAGAAGAAGTATGTGGAATTATGTCCACTCCCAAAATCAGCAGAGTTCTCCTTTAAAAGTGATGGATGATAATGCCCACAAATGAGGCCTCTCATGTCACACACAGAAGAAATGGTTGTAGAATCAGGCCCTAGTCCTCAAAATATAAGGATTCAAATCATATTATCTTTTTTCAGGCACTGCCTCTGTGCTCCTCCTTCTTCCCACCACTTCCTGTCAATAACATTTCCTCTGGGTGAGCCCTGGGTAGTTGCATACTTTTCCCACTGGAAGCATTTCCAAAATGCAAGAAACCCTTTGTGGCTGCAAACGTGCAAGACCCCTCAAAAATGAACATGCTTCTGAGGTTGGCGGAGGGTTATTTTAGAAAATTACTTCTGCCCTGCCCTGCCCCTCATTAGCGCCCCTTCAGTGATTGCAGGATCAGGCTTGCCTGGAACAACTTGATGATCTCTAATCTGCTACACAGACATCTTATTATATCCTGTAAATTTGTGCCTGTGTCCTGTGACAAAGTTGTGCAGGCTGTGGGAGAGGCTATGAATGCTGTGAGGCTGCCCACAGAGAACTGATGGCATGAACTATATTCCTTTTACAGGCATTCTTGACTGCCATGGGAGACAAGAACCGCAGGGCTGTCCTTGCACTGGAACACATGTTTGCACCCGTATTGGATGGAGCTGTGTCTACACTACTTGGGGTGCTAATGCTTGCAGGATCTGAATTTGATTTTATTGTCAGGTAAAGTATTTTTGCATGTCTTGATTTGTTCTATTTATTTATTTTCAAAATCAAATGAATACCCTTTTAATATATGTCTGCTGTTTTACTACTGTGCATGATGTGTTGAGCATGCTTACATCATGGTTCTGCTTTCCCTCCACTTTATTAACTCCTTGTTACATGCTAGCTGCGATAGTGTTTCCATTGCTGGCACTGGATTCTGTTCCAGGAAAATCTGACTTCAGCTGAAAATTAAACAAAAGGCTCTTCTGTGGCCTAGTTTTTCAGTACTGGAATAAAGTTAGTTCCCTCATTAGCTAATACTGACTTCTGGTTGGCTAGATTTGACCTTAAACCTAAGGCTGATCCAGACTAGATGTACAACACTTTTTGTGAAGGAACAGGAAAAGCTATAAGCATCCTAAAACACAGTCTCTCTCCCCCACCCCCTCCACTGCCATCACAATATGGCTTTCACAGAAACCTTTAGCTGACCATAGTATAAAGTACTGCTTAGGATCTAAGCAGGCATAACTTCATATTATCCCTTCTGTTTAAAGCTAAATGGAGGCTCTATTTCTTGTGGATTTAATTAAGCTTGTGAGTTCACTGCATATGAGAGTAGAACAAGTTTTTCTTTTGAAGGGAATCTGAGTAGCACAATAAGATGTTTGAATTTGTTCTGCCCAAACAGTCTTTGGGAGGTCTGCAAAATAGCTAAGTGTAGAAATAACACTGGCTCTTTTTAGCAATGTATTACAAAAACAGCAGGGCTGAGGATGGAATGGACTACGGGTGGGAATTCCGGTTCTCCCGAGAACCGATATTGCCGGTATTTGGGTGTATCGGATTAATCCGATAATTACCTGTACCAGCATACTGGATCTTTAACACTGGGCGCTTTACCGGTTTTTTACACTGCGGCCATTGAGATAAACGGCCGCAATGTAAAAAAAAACGGTAAAACGCCCAATGTTAAAGATCTGGTATGCCGATGCCGGTAAATCCGGTACCGGGGAGATCCAATACCGGTAAATTCAGTGTCCGGTATTCTCCCTGGTGTCCCTCCCCTAGAATGGACCAAATAGAAATGCTCGGACAGATAGCTGGACTGTTCAGGTTGCTATGAGCTGAATAGATGACCTTATTTAGTTTACATCTATTTAAAAAAAATTGTCAAAAGCTATAAGGCTCTTAATGAAACACCAGGAGGAAGTTCCACAGCCTAGGCGCGGCCACTGAGAACGCTCTCTCCATAGTGGCCCCCCAGGTCACACGGGGGACCTCGAGAAGGGCGCTCCCAGTGAACCACAGAGGTCGCTCCAGAGCACGACAAGTGAGGCGATCCCGCAGGTAAGTCAGGCCAAGGCCGTATAGGGCTTTATACTTTAGTTAGGCCCCTGCTCAAGAAACCATCTCTTGATGCTGATGCTCTTGCCAGTTATCGGCCGGTCTCGGGCTGTGGCACGGCAGCTCCAGGAACATCTGGACCGCACCGGTTTCCTTGACCCCTTTCAGTCTGGTTTTCGGCCTGGGTATAGTACAGAGACTGCATTGGTGGCCTTGGTTGACGATCTCCGTCTGGCATTGGACCCAGGGTTGTCAGACCTTACTGGTCCTGCTAGACCTTTCGGCTGCATTTGACACAGTCGATCACGAGGTGTTGGTGGCTGACCTACGGGACCGTGCCGGGATTGGCGGAATGGTCTTGGACTGGTTTTGTTCGTTCCTGACCGGGAGAACTCACCGGGTGGTCTTGGGATCTCACATGTGGAGTCCCGCAGGGTGCCATTCTGTCCCCCCTCTTGTTTAACATCTATATGCAGCCGTTAGGGGAGATCGTGAGAGGGTTTCAAGGCATGCAGTGTCATCAGTATGCTGATGACACTCAGCTCTACCTCTCCTTTTCCATCGACCCAGGTCACGCAATCTCCCTATTTTCCCAGTGCTGTCAGCTGTGTGGGCTTGGATGAGGTTGAGCCATCTGCAATTGAATCCTGACAAGACGGAGGTGATGTTGGTGGGCAAGGGCTTGAGGGGCCTGGGGGTGGTTGAATCACCACTTGTTGGGTGGGTTCGCCCTCCCATGGTCTCTCAAATGCAGAGTCTAGGTGTGCTCCTCGATTCACGGCTCAGCCTGGAATCTCAGGTTGTAGCTCTGGCGGGGAGTGCATTTTGGCAGTTACATCTTGTCTCGCGGCTTCGGCCATATCTTTCAAACTCCGACCTCGCCACTGTCATCCATGCCTTCATCACCTCGAGTCTGGATTACTGCAACGCGCTCTACGTGGGGCTGTCCAAGAAGCTGGTCTGGAGGCTGCAGCTGGTGCAGAATGCCGCAGCCCGTCTCCTTACGGGGGCGGGCCACAGGAAGCACATGACACCAGTGCTCTGGACTCTGCACTGGCTGCCTATAAAGCACCGGGCCAAGTTCAAGGTGCTGGTTTTAACCTTTAAAGCCCTTCACGGCCTGGGTCCTACTTATCTGCGGGACCACCTCACTCTCCATGTGCCCGTGCGACCCTTGAGATCGTCCGTGGTAGCCTTTTTGGAGGTTCCCTGGGCGAGGTGGGTTGCCACTGATGCTAGATCTTTTTCAGTGGCCACCCCTGTGCTGTGGAATTTGTTCCTGGAGGAGGCGAGGTGGGCCCCCACTCCTGTTATTTCGGCGTTTATGTAAGACCTGACTGTTCTGCCAGGCCTTTGGCACAGGGGCGGGGTGAGGGGAGGTTCTTTTCCCTGCATATTTATGAATTTTTAATTGTTTAATTGTTTTATATTGTTGTACGCTGCCCCGGACTGCCCTGTGGGCAGGAGGGGCGGGATAAAAAATGTATATAAATAAAATAAAATTAAAATAAATAAAAAACCAACACCTTGAATCGGGCCTGGAAGACTATAGCCAGAGCACTGGTGTAATGTGCTCACGGCAACCTGTCCCCATAAGGAGACAGGCTGCCGCATTGCAGTGTCCGGACCGTCACCATGGGTAGCCCCCTGTAGGGCACGTTGCAATAGTCCAGTCTTGAGGTAATGAAAGCATGGATGATAGTGCCCAGGTCACTGTCTGAGACATACGGCCGTAGCCATCGCACCAGATGTAATTGGCAAAACGTACTCCTCGCCACTGCCCCCACCTGGAGATCCAGGCAGATCGAGGAGCTGCCCAGACTACCCTACCAGATCGAGGAGCACGCCCAGACTGTGAACCTGGGAAACCAGTTGAGGGCAAACCCCATCAATGATGGGAGCCGCCACATCCACTGCCTTACCCACTATCATCACCTCCATCTTGTCGGGATTCAACTTCAGTCAGCTCACCCTCATCTAGTCCCCAACAGCCGCCAAACATCGGGTAAGCACTGAGACTGCCAGGTCTGGTGTAAACGAGAGGTAGAGTTGGGTGTCATCAGCATATTGAGGACACCGCACCCCATACCGTCTCATGACCTCGCTGAGATGGGTGGATAGCACCCGTGGGAATGCCGCGGCGGATGGGTGTAGGTGCGTATGCACACCTGCGTTCCAACCATCTTCACCCATGCATGGAGGCATTGGGGAAAACGGAGGTGCCTCCGTGCATCGAGACAAGTGTACGCCCGTGGGAACAGACCCACACCCATCTCCACCCACTGCGCACACACCCTATGCACCCATGGGGCCCCCGGTCCATTTGAAAAGGCTCTAGGAGGTGCTGACTGAGGATTGGGGCCTTTGTTTGGATTGAGCTAATATGTGGGGTATTTCTTCAGTGCTTAGTCATACTACAGAAACTAGAAGAATTATAGCAAGCATGTTTTCAGGACGTAGAAATGGCAGCTTCAAATCCAGATCCTATGTTTGCTTCAGAGATAAAATAAGCCTTTCACTTCTTAAACATTTTTCTCAATTATTTTTTTTAAAAAAACTTTGTGTTTGCCCCTGTGTTTCTCTGTTTCTAGCACTATCTGGCTTTGATTCCTCTTGTTTTTCTAAGATGGAAATAAAATAAACAAGTACGGCTTGGGCATTGTTTCAGGGGTTGTGGAAGACTCCAAACTTCTGGAAAGGGATAGATTAGCCCAACAATGTGTATAGGAAGATTTAGTAAATGAACAGACTTTGTATATGCTAAGTGGTCAAAGCTATAATCAGCCTGTTTATTCTACTGCTAGATGGATGAGATGCAAATGTTTTTAATGCCTGTTGTTGATATAGGTCTTAGTATAAAGTTCTCTTAGTTTATATTAGTGGAGGAGATTGGTTCATTGATTTTGGTAATGTAGATCGGAAGTTCCCAAATGTTTACAACAGCAGGATATTTGTCGTTTTAGAGGAGACTCATATATTTGATCAGATGTAGAAACACAGAGAGGCAGTAAAATTTGTGTTTAGTTAAATAATGGTTGGCAGAACCATTAGTGGTAAACTTGTCCCAATGCCCCATTCTACTACTTTCCCCTCCAAATTATTGCCCAAGACTGAGTCCCAGAAATCATTAGTTACAAAATGCACCCTTGAGTTTAGCCTAAGATTTGGCTGTGCCGAATACCAACTAGTAATGCTTTCCTTTTACTGACAGGTTTACCTTGGTATTCATGAAGGATCCCAGACCTTAGCCCTCAATGGTGGGAAAGGACAACCACTTGTGCACTTTCCTCTTCTTCCATAGTACTTCAGCCTTTATGTTTGAATTGGCTGACACAAAACAAGAGTATTCAGAGATGCTAAATTGTTCAACAAAAGATTAGCCTGCAATGCAGCTCTGCCATTGTGGTGTGCTCTTACTCAGTACAATGCTGAAGCTTACTATAGAATAGGCAGCATTTTCTTTGCAGAAAGCTGGTTCCTGTGTCTAAAAAGGTTGCAATTTGAGCTATTTGGTAAAACTGGAACTCACAGAATTCTAGGCGGAAAGTTGTGATTAATGAACGGCGAGGGAAAGCCTTACCTGATACACTAGAGATTTAATTAGAGATTCCGCTGTAAGATGCAGAAGCATTTCACAGTGGATTAGCTGCTGGCTGGGAGAAGTGGGCTTCTTTTTCCTTCTAGGCTAAATTGTTTAAATTCTACACCCTTTGCTTCATTTGTTTGCTTCTACTGGGTTTTTACTAATGGGGGCCCCTTTTCATTGTATTTGTGCTTTCAATCTGTTCAGCCATTCAGTTTGCATTCCATATTTTTGTGTTTGTGTAACACATTCATAAATAACATCACATGCCACAAGATTTTGGTAAATTAACAAACTATTTTTTTTCCCTCTTTCCTCTGTCAACTAACACTTTGGGGTTGTGGAATGTAGCCTCTAATGCAAAAGGTAAAAGAGAAAAAAAGAAAACATACTGAGTTGGTACCATTTAAAAAAAAAATTTTTTTTAAATGTATGAGATTGACTTTAGTATTTTCATTTTAAAAGTTAAAGTATTTCTGGTATGGTATCTTTTATAGTAACCTTATTCATGACCCTTTTTTTTGTGTTTTTTTTTTATTATTCTTATTTTTTCAGGTATTTCTTTGCTGTTCTGGCAATCTTAACAATTCTAGGTGTTCTGAATGGATTGGTGCTACTTCCAGTTCTTCTTTCCCTCTTTGGACCATACCCTGAGGTCAGTAGATAGGGGCATGTGTGTATGTATGTGAGCAGAAGAAATGTGTTGGTATTTCTAGGAAATAAAAATATACAGATTATCTGCTGCTCTTTTAGATTTTTTTTATCACATTGGGGTTTGTTGCTCTGCTTTTATTAGATTTTAATGCTATATAACGCAATTTCTTTTTCTAAATAGGCAAAAAAATGTAGTAATCAGAATTTGTCATTTATAACAATCAATATATTGGTAGTGCAGTTTCTCTTATTTGAATAAATATGTAATTAGATTTAAATGAGGACTTAATGTTTTATCTGTAGGCTAAGAACAGGGTTCCACATCCTTTTCATCCTGCAGCCCATTTTGTAAAAGAGACATCTTTTAAAGGGCCCACCTTCCCTGCTAATTCCCCTGTCCATCCATTGCTTGCTTTTCAAAATATTTAACTCAGCAGACCACCAGGAAGGGCTCCACACACTGCAGAGGGGGTCTTTTACACCCATATGGCACCCCACTGATTTTATTAAATTCTGGGTGGGTGTGAATCTCCATGTGATCTTGATCTTTGCAGGATCAAGGCCTGAAAAAGTTCTATTTCATGGATTGTTGAGCATATCTGAAATATTTTTAATGGCATGTTGCTTTCTTTGGTTTTCTCTGATGGATATTATTAAGACAGAACAACTTCATAGCAATGCATATAGTGCATCTTCTAAATTTAGCTTTTATGTGTACATCTGATGATAGATATCGCTATAAAACAATTGCAGGTAAACAGTTTGTATATATAAGAACACACACAAACAATATACCCAACAACAGAATTACTTGCTTATAGTAATAATTTTATATATAGATATAGATAGATTAGATATAGATATAAATAATATTTTGGAGGTATCCCAAAGATCATGGCGTATATATGGTTCCATATAACATGAAAAATCCAGAAGAACTGCTGAGAATACAATATTTCCAGGTAGACAGAGGCCGTTTTCACATGGACACCCCCCACCCCCGCTAGGTGTGGGGGGTGTCTTCCGCCAGTGGGGGCATCCATGGAAACATTCGGCGGTGGTTTGGGGATGGGTGTTTGCTCAGTGTTCGTCCATGTGAACCGTGGGTGTCCGTATAAAGGGACACCCACCCACCTCCACCTGCTGTGCCAGAACACCCACCCCATCCGTGTAAAAACGGCCATATATACACATGAAAACAAGTGTTATTTATACAAGTATAGAAGCACATACGCTATGCATATACAGCAATCACAGATGTATAACATAAACACACATGATATAGGTTTCTTTCTAACTTGCATACATATATCTATGGATGTCTTTATTTGTTACAGTGCTCTGCACAGTAATAGACTTGGAAAATAATAAACACCACACTCTTTTGGGTTACATGGGTATAGATCCTTTGTGGAAGAACATTTCTGGTATCAACCATCCTAAGTGTTTTTAATTTTCATTGTTAGGTTTCTCCGGCCAATGGACGGAGCCGATTGCCGACTCCATCTCCTGAGCCACCTCCAAGCACCGTGAGGTTTGCAGTGCGGCCAGGACCCGCAAATAATGGATCAGATTCTTCTGATTCTGAATACAGTTCTCAGACCACAGTGTCGGGAATCAGCGAGGAGCTCCAACAATATGAGGCCACTACTAGCCCGGGTGCCCCTGTCCATCAAGTCATAGTGGAAGCCACTGAGAATCCTGTCTTTGCCAGATCCACAGTAAGTAGCCCAAATCTTGATTAGGGGGAAAGAGGGGAAAGGGTTTATAAATTGCCATTGCATCCTATTTTCTCTAGACAAAAGGGCAGGGGTGGTAGTCCCTTTGACAACTGTTCTGGTCAACACACTGAAAAAAGCTAGTGGTTAGGAAAAGGGGTGAGACTCCAAAAGTGGTGCAGATTACATCAGACAGAGCCATGGAGAGATTTCTCTCCTTGTATTATTCCTTTTAGCAATACTGGGCTGGGGAAGGCTAGCATAGACCAAGGACAGGAGTTTCAAAGTTCTCCAAACCTGAGTCTAGTATGTGAGACCAGATTGCCCAGGCACTAAGCCACTGGGCCAGGATAACTTCCATTTCAAAGACATACCAAAAGATCCCTCTTCTACGCCCCCCCCCCCCCATGATGCTGCATGCTGAGTTTCAGTGCAAATCTGTTTTTGTTCAGCAGAAGACTAAAAATAGGTCCAAGAAGAACCACATTTGAAGTTGGTCACGGTTTGTTTATTGATGTGGTCGCTGTGCTTCATGCTTTTCAGAGAGACCCAGAAACAAGATTCTTACCCAATCTCTGCAAACCAGTCCACTAAAAGACTGTGTCCACGTCTCAGCTGGACTACAGCATACACCAAAACCCAGTCATTTTGGTCAGTGAGCCACTTCAGATTAAGTGCTTCCATTCTATCCCTCTGAAAAAGACTGGCTTGTATATGGGAGGTACATAAAACACAAATGGCTTTCAGTCACAGTCCTGTTTTTATCTGTGAGGTTGCAATTTTGATGTTTTAGGAGTAAAGTATCTGGATAAAGCACAAAAAAAGACCCCCAATTGCCATGCCTTTAGAGTTACATTGGTTACATAGAGTTACATAAGTAAGGTCACAGATTTAACCACATTTCTCATTTCCAGGTGGTCCAGCCAGAGACAAGGCATCATCAGCCAAGTCCAAGATTACAGTCCAATCCAGAGGCTGGATCCCAGCAGACGTGGCGTCATAACAGGCAACCTAGACGAGAACCAAGGGAAGGGCCACGACCGCCCCCTTATAGGCCACGCAGGGATGCTTTTGAAATTTCTACCAAAGGGCATTCTGGCCCTAGCAATAGGGACCACCGTTCAGGCCATAAGGCTCGTTCTCATAACATTCGAAATCCAGCATTCACTGCCATGGGTGCTTCAGTGCCTGCATACTGCCAGCCTATCACTACTGTGACTGCCTCAGCTTCAGTGACTGTTGCTGTACACCCTGCTGTGCACAGCCATAGCTCTCGGGGAGGAGGGTTTCCATCCTACGAGGGATATCATGAAACTGACCATGGACCATTTGAGGACCCTCATGTGCCTTTTAATGTACGGTGTGAGAGAAGAAACTCTAAAGTAGAAGTAATAGAACTGCAGGATGTTGAATGTGAAGAAAGGACACATGGCAACAGCTCAGAATAAGGTATGTTTGTCCTCCCCAGCGTGTGCAGTTTTGCCTGTCTCTGTTGATGGGATAGGAAAAGATACCTTTCCTGTGACTTGGGCATGGGATTAGAACCATCAGTTACTTAAACTGGATGGGGGGAAAATACCCTTTTGAATATATGGAAGTAAAGAAATATCAAGTTCTGTGGTTCTGCTGAATTCTTGGAAGCAGGTAGAGAAAGTCCTTGTAGACACCCAGGCACATGTAGTGTACAGACTGTAGACACCCAGGCACATGTAACTGATCTCTATATTATGTTCTCAGAAGATTCTTTCCGTTCCCTTTCACAAGGAAGCTTTGTGGCAGGCCTAATGGGTTTCCAAATATGTGGCACTATGATCCAAGCCCCCATAATTGGAATGCTGCAGCTACTATTAAATACTAGGGGTGGGACCCCGGGGTAATTACCGGATACCGGATTTACCGGTTTCCGGTTCTCAAAGAACCGGATTAAATCCGGTATACCGGTACCGGTTTTATTTCATTGATTTCAATGGGGCACTGTGTCCCCATTGAAATCAATGAAATACAATTAATTCCTCCCCCCTCCCCCTCC
>QEPC01008874.1:7129172-7149203 GCA_003113815.1 Sphenodon punctatus | reverse complement strand
GGGAAACCCGGAAGTTCCCTGGAAGGCCTAGAGTGTCTCTGACGCCGGCAGCCGCACCCGGAGCTCCGCAAAGGTAAAGCACTCAACTTTAGTAGGGGTGATCCCTGGGGGGTTGGGGGGGTGTTAAACACCCCCACCCCCCAGGGATCGGGTCTATACTTACCGGCGGCTGCGGGGACGCCGCAGCCGCTGGTGCTGGGGGGTGGGCTCTTTTTTTTAACAAAAATCCAGGCTGGGCAGGGTGGGTGGGGGGTGTCCCCCCTTCCACCCACGCAGCCTGGACTCGGGGAGGGTTTTTTTAAAAAAACCTTTTTGGTGGGGCTTTGCTTACATTGCAGCCATTCATTTAAATGGCTGCAATGTAAAAAAATCCGGTACCCAGAATCCGGTAACCGGACCGGATTTATCGGATTCCGGATTTACCGGTATTCCCACCCCTATTAAATACTACTATAATGTTTGTCCTGCAATAGCAATGACAGAGTGGCATTATAAGTGTCTGTAGGTTTGCCAGGCAATTTCTCATCCTTGTGGGTTGGTCCATTAATGCCTCTCTTACCTGAGGAGCTTTAATGGAAGAAAATAATTCTAGAATGGAGCATGCCACCTGTGAGGTACACAAACAGTATTGTCCCCAGGAAGGGGATACCAAGGTCCAGAAAAGTTAGGGCCTAACTTTTCAAAAATGGATGCTAATTTGGGGCTTACATTTTGGATGCCCAATTGACACCCAGGACCACATTTTCCTGCACGTGTCAGCTGAAATGATAGGTCGATGTTTCTGTCACCTTGGGTACTCAGAAATGGAGACACTCAAAATTAGCAGACCAGTTTTACTATATAGGCTTAAACAACTGTAACAGAGGGAGGAAAACAGTCGAGGTCTCCAAAACCTCACTCCTGTGACTGAACTGCAACAATCCTCAGATTATCTGGGACTAGATGGTTTATTTATCTTTGTTGAACTTCAGGTGAACAGTGTTTTTTCTTCTCTTTTTTGGTAAAGGGTAATAACTGAAGCAAAGAAGAGGCCAAAGATGGGAAACCTCCTCTTTCCAGAACTGCTTGAAGAAAACTGCTTGAAGTTATGGAAAAGGACATGCTGCATCAGGACAACAGTTCATTGTTACTGTAACCTATTGTATTATTTTGTTAAATATTTCTATAAATATTTAAAAGGTGTATACATATGTAATATACAAAGAAACAGTGTAAAGTAGTGTAATCTGGAGTTGTTTAACTCCTTTTAATAGAGCGGGGACAATATTGTTTGTGCTCTGTACTTATTGTACATTGATCTCTGTGCCACAACTAAGCTTAATCTAGTCCTAAATTTCAGCATATGTTGCTGCTGCTTAAATATTGTATAATTTACTTGTATAATTCTATGCAAATATTGCTTATGTAATAGGATTTTTTTTTGTAAAGGTACATGTGTGTTTAAAATATTTTAAATTTCCATATCACAACCCTGTGGTAGTATGAAATGTTACTGTTAACTTTCAAACACGCTATGCGTGATAAAAATTTTTTAAAGAGCAGATATGAAGAGAAGTACGTTTAATCTTGGTGGCTTAAATAGCTTTAGTTATGTGCAGTTTTGATTTGCTGTGTGTATGAGTGTGTGTCCCCCCAGTGGATTTATTTTTACCATATAGTAATCCTTAGTGGGATTATCATCCCACTGATGCTGGCAGCATCCGTATTTCCCTATTTCTGAGAGCTTGTGAAAAACACATTGGCACTTAACAATAGATGCTCCATCATCAAAAGGGCTGAGATAATAGAAGAGAGGCGAGGGAATCAAGATTCATGGTTTCTTCCACTGACTTGCTGTGTTTTACCTTGGGCAAATCAGTTAACTTCCCTTTACTTCCGTTTCCCCATCTGTAAATGGGTATAATAATACTTACCTACCTCCCAAGGGTGTTGTGGAGTTTAATTTTTTGTAATGTGCTTTGTTATTCTTAGTGAAAGATGTCATGAAAGTACAAAACATTATTATTAATTTTCTGTGACTAACAGAAGGTGCTTAGTAGAGCTATTGGTTATTGAAATCAAACTAGCATATGCCTCTTTTTGGATTTATACTGTATTTTCATACTGATTCCCTGGTGAGCTGCAACAGTGTCTAGAAAGTGGTGCAGTAACTACATAGTTCAAAACCGGGTAATATTCCTCCTCATCTTAGCTACATGGTACATATAAGGTAATACCCTTTAAATAGTTAAAAAGGAATGAGAAAAATCATCTCACTTCCACTTGTTAAAATACAGTTGATATTTTAGTGCATTAGCGCCTTGTACTGACATTAGTGATTGACACCTAAAGCATGAAGTTATAAGGTAATCCCACCCCCCCCACCACCCCAAATATTTCCTTGCATTGGCATTTTGAATAGCTAAACTGGGCATTCTTCCCTAATCTCATTTTAGCTTTTTTAAAAATAAAGTAGTTTTGCCATAAGTGAAGGACTGAAAATCAATTTCTATAAGCATGAGCTCAGTTCCAGTGCAGAAAATATTAATTTAGGATAACCGAATGGAAGGTTTCACAATTCTCCCAGCCACAACTTTTTTCCTGCAATTCTCTGCATTATTTAGACAAAAATGTCTGCATTATTTAGACAAAAATACAAGGGCCACATTCTGTAAATCGCCTACTTCAGGGCAGCCCCATTGAAGTCACAATCTATGGGGGGTGGGGGGGTGTTTAAACTACCTTCCACTAGATAACAGCCATGATCTCTGGATTTTTTAAAACTATATTTGGCCAATCTAGGCCTGATCTTCTTTGGTCAGAACTGAGACTTCTCCAGTGGCTGGAAGGGATTGAACCTTTGCTTGCAAATCTTCACACCACTGTAGAGAGAGAGGTGTGATTAGCATGTAAAAATTCTCATGCCTTTTTTTCTTTTTCTTTTTTGCTCAGTTGAATACTTCAATAAGAGGCACTTGTTTACAGATATCCAATGTGAAAATTAAAAGGACAGGTAAAGAAGCTGGCATTGTTCTAGTGGTATATAAGCTACTGTTTTGATGCCCACTAAGGGTTAATCTATGGTCCACTTGACTGTCTAACATGAACTCTCTTAATGACAAAAAAACAACAGGCCCCAACTTAGCACTAGCAGTGTAGTGACCTCACATCATAAAAACTCCACAGCAAAACTGTATGATACTAATTGAAAGCTACCTTCAACTGCCAAGAGTATGTGGTAGTGTGTTAGAGGTCATCATGGCTTCCCACTGATACTGCTTTGGGGCCTATCAGTCAGTCACTACCCCTACCATTCCCACTTCCTACCATTCCCACTTCTTTTTCTGAGGGAGGAAAGGAAGGAGGAATCACGTAGTTTTGATATTCCCACTGCACCCCCTTCCCGGTGTGTGTGTGTGTGTGTGTGTGCGCGCGCGCGCTGTCTGCTGCTTTCTGCACAACGTAGACCTTTTTCTCCAATAGTCACATTGGCAAAGGGAGAACTCAGTGGCTGGCAACTTTGTGTGTGTGTGTGTGGCTTTTTTTTTTAACTTTTTTTTTTTTATTATTGTTGGTGATATTTATATTTTTGTATAAGAATGTTTTCTTACAGTATTTGTCATGCCAGTTTATAACAAACAAAATGCAGGGATTTTATTTTTATTGGAAACACTATTACAACTATGTTTTTACTTTTTAATGGAATTTTTATTTGTATAGAGTGCTTACTAATGTTAAATAGGAAAGAGTATATAACATTTACATTAAGGACTCATTGTAGCTTTTAGTGTGAGGAGTTAAAAGGAAAAAATATTCAAACTGGGTCTCATTGCCTGCCTATTTTAGCAGGAGTGGGTTTGTGTCATTTCAGTTACAAAGATAAAAGTATGCCATATAATTTATTTATATGAAAATTTATTTTTGTAGTGTACATAGTAGTCCTCAAGCCTTTTGACAGAAGTATATTTTTAAAGAGTTTATATGTAATGATGATACCATTATGTTTTGAAACATTGCAGAGACCTAATTACAGTGCACACTTTTCACTGTAAGCCCCATTGCGGACAAAGAAATGTTTAACAGTGTTAAGAGAGAGAGAGTGTGAATATTCATACAAATTCTGAACTGTTTTTTAGTTACCATTTGTGATCTAGTGTGGTTCTCATTTTAAACCTTGAGTGAAAATTGTACAAACTCTCTAAATATTAATGTTCAAACACTGATAGAAATTCTAACATGAATAAAAAATATTATAACTTAATGGTTATGTGTTTGTAGAATGCTTTTTAAAAAAAAAAAAAGTAGCAAGAAACTATGCCAAAAAATCATGGTGCTCATTATTGAAAGGCAGAATACACCACATTGCTGGCACCCTCTCTAGATATGCTAGTTAAAGACTTCTGGATGCTTGTTATACTCTCTGTCAGTGATTGCCGGTCCATAGCTCACAAGCAGCACGTTATTCGCAATGCACTTTTGTGTTGCTAGCTACAATTCAATAAACAAATGCAAAATATTGAGAGGGAAGGGAAAGAGAGTGCATGCATGTCCCTCAGAACCAGCAAAGGAAAAGTTTAAAATGCACCTTACATTTCAAGGTTTCTAGCAGAGGGAGTGATGGGGCTGGGAGAAGCCCTAAACCGCTGCTGCTGCAAGAAGAAAGGAGCATTTTTAGCAGTCTTGGGTAGGGCTTTAAAGAGACAGGCACCTTTCCCCCACCACCCCCAAAATAACAACCAACAGCAGGAAATGTTTATTTTCAGCATACTTACAAACTTCAAATACAACATATTTTGGATAACTTTCAAAATAAAGTTGTAGCTTGCCATAAATCTTGAAGTTTTAAATTGACTTGTGAACACAAAATGGCTTCATGTGATTTAGGCCCGAAAATAAATTCTGCAATGTATCTTCCACCTGAACTTCAGATTTCTGTAGCTGAATGAACAAAATACAAATTCTGGAACATCTCAAACTAAGGGTTTTGAAATACTGTGGGTGTTTTTCACATGTGATGTTGGGCACAGATCATTCCACTTTTAGTACAGATTGCGGGCCAACATCACGTATAAAAAGGGCCACCCACTTTTACCACGGTCTAGCTCCCGACCCTGGTGGAGTTCAACCTGCTCCAGCACGGACAGGAGCCATCTGGCAGACACAGAGTGAAGCGGGCTATTTGATAGCCCGCTTCACTCAACCCGGTCCAGAGTGGTGGCGTGGGCCGGGGGCCATGACGGCTGTCATTGGCTGCCAGGGCCATCCTTCAGTCGGGGGGAAGGTTATTGGACACAGCGCGGGGGCAAGGACGTACGGGCAAATGTCCATGCATTGGCCTGCCATCACACTTCCTTGGCAGCCCAACAATCCCAACTGGGGTGGGGGCTGCCTCCACTGCCCAGAGAAGTCTGTGGCAGCGGAGGCAGCCCATCACATGTGAAAGCACCTTGTGCTCTGATGCCATTATATTTATTATTTATTTATTTCAGTCATTTTTACCCCACCCATCCTGCCTCAGACGGCTTGGGGTGACTAACAATAGTATAAAACATAAATATAAAACATATAAAAACATCATAAATATATACAAATAGAGGAGCTGAAAAATATCCTCCCTCCCTACCCCTTCCTCCCAATACCCATCTCCCCCACCAGAAGCCTGGAAGAACAGCCAGGTCTTTCACCATTGTCAGAAGGAGGGAAGATCTGGGAACAGGTGAACCTCCACTGAGAGGGAGTTCCACAGCCTCAGAGCAGCGACCGAGAATGCCCTCCCCATTGATGACACCTTGAGAAGGGTGTCCCCAGCCAACCACAAGGGGCAATCCAGGACCCAGGGAATGAGGCGGTCATGCCTTTCCTCCCCACCCTCTACCCATCTCCCCCACCAAAGGCCTGACGGAACAGCCAAGTCTTACAGCTTTTATGAAAGCATAGCATAGCCTAGCATACCATTTTAATTTATATCCCGCACTCTCTCAGAAAAGACTCAAGGCGGCTCACAACACAATAAATACATCCCTGGGTTTGTTATCCCACGCAGGGGACCCAGCACAAAGCAATAATAACAATATACAAAATACCAGCTCAATACAAAATACAACCCCCCCACAACTGATGACCTCACTTCCACTAATGCATCCACAATTTGGCAATCAGTCCCACCATTAAACCTTCTATCCCCTGCCCCACCAGCCTCCTCATCAGCGAAATAACACCACCTCCTATACAAGACAAAACCCACACAATTTCCCACCTCTGCCCCATGACCCAGCCAAAAAGCAGAGCCAACAACAGACCCCTTAGAACAAATACAGAATAAATCACAGTTCCCCACAGGGTTACAATCAGCAATTCCTACCCCACAGTCTCGTTTTTAGCACAAGGCACCCCCCCCAAAAAAAAACCTCCCCCCCACCTAATCACAGGACCCAAACCCCTAAACCCCGACTGACCCCGAAGGGACCCAGAGGACCACACCCTTTGGCTGCGGCCCTTTGACTCATGGCTGGTGGCTCCACGGCCTGCGGCACAGCCGCAGGTGGTGTCTTTATATGCCCGCTGGCTGCTTCCAGTAATGGGGGGGGGGAAACAGGTCTCAGTTCAGTCATTCCCCAGCCCACAAACTCACATACCCCCTCTGTTTCCAGATGGACGGCAGGGAATCCCAGTGACTGATAGCAACAGCAGCGGCAGGCAGGACACCCACAGGGCTCCATGCACAAGCGGCAGATGGTCAGTAAAGCACTCAAAGGCAGCCGCAGGTGGTGTCCTTAAATGCCTTCTGGCTGCTTCCGGTAACGGGGGGAGGGGGGGAAACAGGTCTCAGTTCAATCATCCCCCAACTCCCAAACTCACAGGGAAGATCCAGGGCCAGACGCATCCCCACCGGAAGGGAGTTCCACAGCCTAGGTACAGCCACTGAGAACGCCCTCCCCTGCGTAGCCCCCCAGAAGACTCGGGGACCACAGGAAGGGCTTCCCCCGATGACCGCAGGGGCCGGTCCAGTACCCGGGGGGTGAGGCGGTCCCACAGGTAGGCAGGGCCCAGACCGTTTAGGGCTTCACAGGTTAAAACCACCACCTTATATCGGCCTCTGAAGACTATCAGCAGCCAATGCAGAGAGCGGAGCACTGGTGTTATGTGCTCCCGGCGGCTCAGTCCCACCAAGAGACAGGCTGCCGCATTCTGCACCATCTTCAGCTTCCAGGCCGCCACCAGAGTGCATTACCATAGTCTAGTCTCGAGGTGATGAAAACATGGATGATGGTGTCCAGGTCGGAGTCTGAAACATACGGCCTAAGCCGACCTACCAGATGTAATTGGCGAAAGACACCCCTCACCACAGCCTCCACCTGAGCATCCAGGCGGAGCTGCACATCGAAGAGTACCCCCAGATTCCGCACCTGGGGAACCAATGGAGGACAGACCCCCATCAATGATGGGGACTGTTAACTCCATCGCCTTACCCACCGGTATCACCTCCGTCTTGTTGGGATTCCGCTTCAGTCGATTAGCCCTCCTCCAATCCCCCACAGCCATCAGACACCGAGTAAACACAGAGACTGCAGGGTCTGGGTTTGTTGAAAAAGAGAGATATAGCTGGGTGTCGTCACATCAGCATATTGGTGGCACCTTACGCCAGACCTCCTGATCACCTCGCCGAGAGGCTGGATATATACGTTGAACAAAGTATATATGTAGGACAACATAGAGGACAACACCAAACCGTGCGGGACACCACACCCGAGGTCTCGGTATGATGAAAAACACTCCCTGAGTACCACTCGCTGGGTTCTTCCAGTCAGGAACGAGCGGAACCGTTCAAGAACAGTCCTGCCCACCCCTGCACAGTTCCTCAGGCACACCACCAACATCTCGTGATCAACTGTATCAAAAGCAGCTGACATATCTAATAGAACCAGTAGGGTCAAACGACCCTGGTCCATCTCCTGGTGCAGATCATCCACCAAGGCCACAAGCGCCGTCTCCATGCCACAACCCAGATGAAATCCTGACTGAGAGGGATCAAGAAAACCGACGCGGTCAAGAAGCCCCTGAGCCACCACCCGCTTAATAACCTTCCCTAAAAAGGGAAGGTTAGAGACCGGTCAATAGCTGGCAAGAGAGTCAACGTCAAGCGATGATTTCTTGAGCAGAGGTCGCAACACCACCTCCTTGAGACAGCCAGGCACTCTGCCCTCTCGAAGGGAGGCATTGACCACCCCCGCCAGCAATGGCCCCATTGTCTCCTTGCAAGATTTAATTAGCCAAGACGGGCACGGATCTAATTCACAAGAGGTGGCCCTAACAGCTTCAAGGGTCCTGATCACATCAGCGGGTGTCACTGACTGAAATTGATCCCATAAAACCGGACAAGGCGTGATTTCCATAACCTCAGGTTCCCCTAGTGTAATAAGTGCAGCGTCGATATCGCGGTGAATACAAGCGATTTTATCTACAAAATAATTCACAAACCTATCACAACGTGCTATAAATGACTCCACTTCAAGGTGGAGGGAGGCCAGACTGACCAGCCCCCGTACCACCCGGAAAAGCTCCGCTGGGCGAGATTTTGCAGATGCTATGAGAGCAGCGAAAAAAGCTTTTTTCATTGCCCTCATCACCTTGGCATATGCTCGTAAACTGGCTCTACACCACAATCTGTCGGCTTTAGTACAGTAACGACGCCACCATCGCTCCAACCACCGCCCTTCTCACTTCAGCACTCACAGCTCCTCCAAAAAGCATGGGGGCCTGCGATGCTGTCGCCTGGGCAGCAGACATCTAGGAGCTGTCGGATCAATGGCCTCAGTCAGCAGAGTGTTCCATAGTGCAACGAGGTCATAGATGAGACGGTCGTCAAGGTCGGAGGGTACCTCCCCGAGAGCCAACTGGAACCATTCCGGTTCCATTAGTCTCCGGGGGCAAACCATTCTAATTGGCTCCACACCTTTCCGGGGGCAGACATGTGCTAAGAGAGAGGTCTGTAGGAGATAATGATCCAACCATGCAAGGGCACTGCTGATATCTCCCCCAATAGTGCCCCCCCACGTCTCAAGACCAGTGCAGAACATGAGGTTGAGAGTGTGTCCCCCATGATGTGTCGAGCAGCTGACCATTTGGGACAGGCCCATGGCAGCCATGAACTCATGCTCCGCCCCCCCGAGGTTGACGTCGGTGTGGATGTTGAAGTCCCCCCAGACTAATGCCTTTAGGGACTGCAACACCACCTCCACCACCACCTCTGCCAGAGCATGTAGAGACACTGTTGTACAGGTAGGTGCACGGTATACAAGCAGCACCCCCAGACTGTCCCCAGCCAAATCGAACACCAGGTGCAGAGCCTCAATCCCTAGCATGATTTGTACTGGGTATCTCCTAACCGACCACCTCTCTCTAAAAATCATAGCTACACACACACACCCTTCCCCGTCCCTCCGACCATGGCTGATACTGCACAGAATACCTAGCTGGAACAAGGTCAACCAGGATAGGCCCCGACTCAAGGTCCAGCCAGGTTTCTGAAATGCCCACGAGATCAACGGCACAATCCAAGATTAATTCCTGGATAGTTGTTGCTTTATTAGTTGTTGATCTCATGTTCAACAGCAGCAGCGAAGGGTCGGGGATCCTCTGTTCTCGATTCCCCTGTCCAGCCGCTAAGGGGTGAGTGAGCAGGACCTCAACAGGCACCTGTCCCGCTTCACTGATCTCATGCCATCCCATTTGGACCCAAATCTCCCCCGTCTCATCACGACCCCAATGACTGCGCCCCTACCCCCGGCACCCCTCCAGCTGTTCCACCCTGGCAGCAGGGGAGACCACCACCCCACACCCTTATACCCCCCACCCCCCCTGCCACAGAGCTGTCTCTTATACACATCTAGATGTGTATAAGAGACAGCTCTGCCACAGAGGGGCAACTCCCCTTCCCCAAGGACTGCACCCCTTCCTCACACCAAGGGGGTCAGTCCTTCCCCCCCCAACCCAGTCCCCCTGCCCCTCCCCCATATAAAACAAATATTCCATCCCACTTACCCCCACATCCCAATCCTAAAATACAAATATCCCTGCCCTAGCCCACTCGGACCCCACTAAGGGCTGCTGGTGGCTTTTTGCCCCGCTGGGCCGGAGATCCATCCCCAAGCACCGGCCCCACCCCCCTCCTCCAGCAGAGGGAGGGGGTCGATGTTACCTGGGCTCAGTTAGGGCACCCTCCCCGCTCCTTCACTCGCTGTCCCAATAACTTTCATCCATAGTTTCCAGTGCTTCAATGCAGCTGCCTCAGTGGACAAGGCAGCTATTTGTACCAAAACTCCATAGGTTCAAAGCATATTTGATCCATAGCACTGAGTCCTGCAATGCGGTTGGCTTTCAGAACAAAAAACGTTGTTCAGTAGATGTCCTTTCCACCCCCTGTGTTGCCCGCTGTGCTCACCAACCCCTATTTCTAGTTCCCAGTGCTCCAATGCAGCTGCCTTTGCAAAGGGAACAGCTATTAATATCAAAACATCATTTATCCAAACCAAAGAAGCTGCTTATACTAGAATGCCATTTTTCTGATCCATACTTGATCTCCTGCAACGTAACTAGGAATAAAAAACCTGTTCAGAGGCTGCTCCTTTGTTTGGTGGCCCCCATCCGTAGTCCCTCATGCTTCAATGCAGCTGCCTCTGGGAAGGGAACAGCTGCTTTACCAGAACTCGAGCTGAAATGGGTAACTAATTTGCTACATGGGGGGTAATACCCAAAATTTTGAGTAGCCCGTCAGGTGCTTGATGAGTACCCAGTTGCTGAGTCAGGCACCCAATTACCTGAAATATTGGGTATTACTATTATGAGTTACCAACTTATTTATTTATTTATTTAATTACATTTATATGCCGCCCCCCATGCCCACGGCATCTCGGGGCGGCTTCCAACACAATATAAAACAGTTTTTTAAAAAACAATTTTTAAACATAAAACAAATTTAAAACACCCCCCACAAAAATTAACCCACCACCCCACCCTCCCCTCCGAAGGCCTGGGCGAACAGCCAAGTCTTACAAGTACGTCGAAAGGCCAAAAGGCCCGGGGCCAGGCGAGCCTCCTCCGGGAGGGCATTCCACAACCACGGCCCAGCCACCGAGAACGCCCTCTCCATTGTGGCCCCCCATCTTACACAGGGGACCTCCAGAAAGGCGCCCCTGGTGGACCGAAGGGATCGCTCTGAAGCATGGAGGGCGAGGTGGTCCCCAAGATATGAGGGGCCCAGACCGTGCAGCGCTTTGTAAATCAATACTAACACCTTGAATCTGGCTCGGTACGCTATAGGCAGCCAGTGCAGAGCGCGGAGCACTGGTGTTATGTGCTCACGCCGTCCCGTCCCCGTCAGGAGACGGGCTGCCGCATTCTGCACTAGCTGCAGCCTCCGAACCAGAAACAAGGGAAGCCCCACATAAAGCGAGTTGCAGTAGTCTAGCCTCGAGGTGATGAAGGCATGGACGAGAGTGGCCAGATCGGGCCCGGAGAGGTAAGGTCGAAGCCCCCGTACCAGATACAACTGGCAAAAGGCGGCTTTAGCCACCGCCTCCACCTGCCGATCCAGATGGAGGCCCGAATCCAAAACCACCCCCAGACTCCAAACCTGAAGAGCAACAGGCGGGCGAGCACCCCCTATCAGGGGGGCCAGCACCTCCCCCGCCCTTCCCACCACCATCACCTCTGTCTTATCAGGATTGAGCTTCAGTCTGCTCTGCCGCATCCAATCCGCCACAGCCGCCAAACATTGGGAGAGTAACGAGACAGCAGGACCTGGGTCAGTTGAAAATGAGAGGTACAGCTGAGTATCATCAGCATATTGGTGACATCGCACCCCGAACCCTCTCATGATCTCCCCCAGGGGCTGCATATACACATTAAACAACAGTGGAGACAGAATGGAACCCTGCGGAACGCTGGGTTTACCCATTTTACAGTTTATAGACTGATTTCTATTTTGCCGACTGATTCCAACTTACCGTTTTACTTTTTTTCGTGTGTTTTTCAAGGTTCCTGACTTGGTACATGGTAGAAGCAGAAAATCGGTAACACAAAACCAGAAATTCAATAATGGAAACAGTATTTTGGTAAATCAGGTAACCTACTAGGCACGAGTACCAATTAGAACACAATATTACTAGGTCAAGGTGGATGCTGTAGTTCCAGTGGTACACCCAGTTTTGCAGGTACTTGCTTTGTGATCCACATCAGCAATGATACAGATCAGCTGTAAGCGGAAAGAGCCATTGCTCACAACTTCCAGTTCGTAGGTCAATTTAAAACAAAAAACAAAAAAACCCCCACATTACCAATGTCCCTCATCTAGACCAGAAACCGTTTCCACACTGATGATATTTCACCCCTTAATCAGGGGTGGGGGAACCTCCAGCCCGCAGTCCACTTCCAGCCTGTCGTACTTCTTCCTGGCTCCCCATACAGTGCAACCCACCTTTCTTTATTGCCTGGCCTATGGTCTCTCAGTGTGAACATCTCAGGCAAGCTACGGTGTGTAGAAGCCAGGAAGAAGTGCAGCGGGCTGGTCAGAAGTGACCTTGCCAAGCGTGGGCTGGAACATAAGGCAGCATGCCAGGGAGCCAACAGAGCAGAATAGTCCCCTGGGCTGGGAGGTGCAGTGGGAGAAGCCTAGGCAGCACAGTGGGGCCCAGGGTGAAAATAAAATGTTGACCACCCCACCCCACCCAGTCCCCACTCTCCATAGCCGTACCTCTTTAGCCACTACCTCCATGGCTCTACTTCCCACCCTAGTAGGCAAGGCAACAGGAGGGGGGCCAGGACCTTACAGGAAGCAGCCATCTCAGGGCTGAGAGAGGACCCAACAGAAATAGCCCATTCAGGGGGGTGGGGGCTCAGGAGCACAAGTCTTGGCCTCCCTGCAGGGTCCCTTTATTTATTTTTTATTTATTATTGTATTTAATTTACATAATTTATACCCTGCCCCTCCTGCCAAAGCAGCTCGGGGCGGCTAACAATTCATAAAATGAATTCTGACCATGGAGCCCAGGCCATGACACCTATTGGCCCTGCAAGCATGGCAGAGCTCGTAAGGCTGAGAGTCCCAGACTGGGAACTTACTCTGCTGAGAGAAAGGAACCCATGCAGCACCTCAGCCTGGCAGTGCAGCAGGTTCCCCCAGTCTGGGGCAGCAGTGCAGGAAAGGGGTTCTCGCCTATTGTCTCCACTGCCTCCACCATCAATGAGTGTGTACACACCTCTGGGTGCATCTGTCTGGATCCCCCTGTCTCTGCCCCATGCATCTGTGTGGGGCAGTGCCAGACTGGGTCACACCAATGGTCCATCGAGCTCAGCATCAGGCTGTCTCCAGCAGTGGCCAATTTTGGTCGCACGGGGAAAATACGCAACAGACCGCAGTGGGGCGATTCATTCCCTGTTGTTCACTCCCAGCTTCCGACAGTAAGAGGTTGCGACCCCCCCCCTACCTACCTGACTAACAGCCATTAATGGACCTATCCTCCAAAAACTTATCCAATCCCTTTTTTAAACCGAGCTATACTACTGGCCTGCAGTCTATTTGTTCCTGTGTCTGGGTCCCTCTGCACCAGTCCCTGTGCGTGAAAATCTCCAAGGGCAGCTGGAAAGATACTGTTGATTGACTTACATAATAACAACCTTATTCATGTTATTGTTACATGACTTATTAATGTAAAGTCAACCGTGTCTATCCACCTGCCTCAGTAGATCTCCCTCATTTATTAATAGTTAATTGATTAACATAGTTTTTTTAAAATGTGGCCGCCGGATAAGAAAAAGTTCCCCACCCCTGCCTTAATCCCAGTCCTTGCACTAGTTCTACAACTATTAAAAAGCTGCCCCCCAAAAGAGAGAGCTATTTTGATTGGCTATTGTTCTGACATCCTTTTATCAAATGTCACCACTTTGGGGCTGATTACACATATTCCCCCACAACCACCACACATGCCAAAATTCAAACTATCAGCATGTCTGCTTCAGGTTAGAAGGCTCTTGAATAAAACAGGACAGTGTCCCTGCCTTAACTATGCAGGAGTGGTTGCTGCTGTATAATTTCCAATCTTGGTTTAATTTGCTCACAATTTAAGACAGGGCTGCACAACATATGGCCCGGGGGCCACATGCGGCCTGCAAGGACCTTTCCTGCGGCCCGACTCCCCCTGGCCGCAAAGACCTTTCATGCGGCCCACCATGCCTCCTTCTGCTCTGGCAATTGCCTTTCCTCCAACCCCTCCACTGGCGCAAAACCCTCCTTTCTTCTCCCTGGCTCCAGCTCCTGCTGCTGCCGATGTCTCCACCTGAGCCCCTCACTGCTGCTTCTGCCACTCAGATCTCCAGCCCCAGCGCCTTGCTGCCAGGGGGTGGGGTTATGTAAATTGAGAGTGGGGTTATGCAGATTGGGGGTGGAGCCACATGAGGCCCAGGGTTGGGTACAAACCAAATTTTCCAGCCCTTGGCATGAATCAAGTTGAGCACCCCTGATTTAAGAACTTGACACTGCATAAACAAGGCCTCTGAGCCAAATTTGACCCATGTGGTAGTTTTTTATTTGGCCCCTTTCCCATTCCTTTCCTTGCCATACATTCAATACCCACCCTCAACCCCTGGGTGAGCTCAGGGGACAAAGGGAGAATGAGGGCATGGCTCTATGACACGCATCCATAATCTTATTTTATTTATTTATTTATTTATTTTTTACCCCGCCCCTCCTGAACACAGCTCGGGGCGGCTTCCAACAATAAAATACAATTTAAAACAATCCAATACCATATAAACATTAAAATGACATATAAACAGGGCCTGGGATATAAATTGCTTGGGATAGGGGAATAAAACTCAACTACCCACCCCCCTCCCCAAAGGCCTGGGCGAACAACCAGGTCTTGCATTTCCGCCAAAATACTAATAGGCTTTGGGCCAGGCGGGCCTCCTCTGGCAGGGAGTTCCAGAGATGCGGCCCAGCCACTGAGAATGCCCTCTCCATTGTGGCCCCCCGCTTAATTTGGGGGACCTCCAAGAAGGCATCCCCGGCAGACCGAAGGAGCCGCTCTGGGGCGCGGAGGGCGAGGCGGTCCCTGAGGTATGAGGGACCGAGACCATTCAGGGCTTTGTAAATCAATACCAACACCTTGAATCTGGCTCGGTACGCTATCGGCAACCAGTGCAGAGCCCGGAGCACCGGTGTTATGTGCTCCCGGCGACCCGTCCCCGAAAGGAGACGGGCCACCGCATTCTGCACTAGCTGCAGCCTCCAAACCAAACACAAGGGAAGCCCCACGTAGAGCGCGTTGCAATAGTCCAGCCTCGAGGGGATGAAGGCATGGATGAGGGAGGCCAGGTCCAGGCCAGAGACGAACGGCCGCAGCCTCCGCACCAGATATAACTGGCAAAAGGCAGCCTTTGCGACTGCCTCCACCTGCCGCTCCAGGCGGAGGTCCGCGTCCAGCTCCAACCCCAGACTCCGGACCTGTTGAGCTATGGGAGGGCGAACCTCCCCAGTAAGGGGGGCCGACACGTCCTTCGCTCTCCCCACCACCATCACCTCCGTCTTATCGGGTTGAGCTTCAGTCTGCTCTGCCACGACCTCCAAACACTGGGATAGCAACGAGACAGCAGGGTCTGGGTCCACTGAAAAAGAGAGGTACACCTGAGTATCATCAGCATATTGGTGACAACGCACCCTGAACCCCCTCACGACCTCCCCCAGGGGCTGCATATAAACATTCAATAATAATGGACACAGAATGGAACCCTGCGGAACGCCGCATGATAAGGCACGGGGCAAGATGTCTCCTCCCCCAGCACCACCCGCTGGCTTCTTCCCGAGAGGAATGAACAAAACCATTCAAGAACAGTCTCATCCAGACCCCCCAGGTCACGCAGCCGTCTCAACGACAGCCCATGGTCCACGGTGTCAAAAGCGGCCGAGAGATCTAGCAGGATGAGAAATGTTGAACATCCTGCATCCATCTCCCGGTGGAGATCGTCTACCAAGGCCACCAACGCCGTCTCGGTGCCATAGCCAGGGTGGAACCCAGATTGAAACGGGTCTAGGAAACCAATGCTATCTAGATGCACCTGGAGCTGGAGTGCCACCGCCCATTCAATAACCTTCCCTAAAAAGGGAAGGTTAGAGACAGGTCGGTAACTGGCGAGGGCGTCCATGTCCAATGATGTTTTTTTCAACAAGGGGCACACCACAGCCTCCTTGAGACTGGGCGACAGCCTCCCCTGCTGCATGGACGCATTCACTACCCTCGCCAGCACCGTCCCCAACGTCTCCCTGGAGGCTTTCACCAGCCAGGACGGGCATGGATCGAGTTCACAACAAGTGGCCCTCACAGACCCCAGGACATCTGCTGCATCGGCCGGTGTCACTTCCTGAAACTCCCCCCACAAAGATGGACCAGACGGGGCCTCCATCACCTCGCGCTCTCTACCTACTGCCCCTAATCCAGCTGCAAAGTCGCTCTGAATCCGAGCGATCTTGTCCACGAAGTAGCTGACAAATTCCTCACAGCGGGCTTGGGACACGTCCCCATCCAGGTGGAGCAAAGCCGGATTAACCAACACCCCCCTTTCTTTCCTTTGCCCTTCATGAGCACCCCCCTTAAGCCTACCCCCACTCACAACTCCTATCTGGCCTGTGGAACATACATTATTTTTCAAAGTGGTCCACAGATGGGAAAAGGTTCCCCCCCCACCAAATGTACTCTAGTCCATTATACAGAGAAGGGAAAATAAAGTTGTTTATCTTGATTAGTTGGAGATACCAATATGGTATTCCCAGTCACATTGTTCAAAGCATCATTCACATCCATATCATCAGACTGGAAAAATATTAATTTGCTGACATTTTATTCCACTTATCTTTCAAAATCCCCTTTTACCGCAACAAACACAACTATTACCTTCCATTACCCTTTGTGCTTCTATTTCTTATAAACAACATGTTTTCTTACTTACAGTCTTATTAACCTCAGGTAAAATTTTAATCAGATTTTTGTCCCAGATCAGCCATATTTATTCAAGGCTTAAGTAAACATGTGGCTGAATTTTTTTTGGCATAATGCACATATTTAACAGCTTCAGGAATGCTGCATGCTGCTAAGCTGCAGCAGCATCAATGTATAAACAGGTGTTTCATTTTTGGTAACGCTGGTAACTTGCATCCCCAATGAGAACCTGATACATCGCCTGTTTAGATTTGAAAATCACATTTGCCAAATTTTAATTACTTTTTATGACTTAACACAAATAATAAGAATAATTCCTAGTTCCCGAATCTATGTAATAATTCCTGTTCTAGTTATTGCAGTCACAGAGGAGCCCATTAGCAGAACAAGACACAAGCAAGGAAATGCAGCAGATATGGCTTCAAATAATTCCCTGTTCAAACTTTACACGTTAGCAAATAAAAACTTTAGAGAAAGTTCATTTTTGGGAGTTGTGGGCGACTTTAGAGAAATATACATGTGCTTTCAGTTTCTTAAACTAGAAATCTGAAGGGATAATGTCCTGATTGGTAAGGGCAAAATGCACCTCTCTTTTTGCATTACAGCACCAGTGGTGAAAGCATAAACGCTGCTCACATTCTGGCCCTTTCTGGGAGATATCATTCCATTTCAGTGGCCACCGATGTGGTTTCAGTGGCAGGAATACTACTGTAGACAGAGTGCAGAAATTAACCCAACAAAAAAATAGACAGTCAAGAACTGCTCACTTTCTGAACCCAACCCCTTCATGAGTGGTAATTTCTCAGACTTCCCTACTCCCAGTTACAGATTCAGCTTTCAGTTTGGGATTCTCTTTAGTTGGGGCTCTTTAAGGGAGGCCTATTCAACAAAGATACCATTTAAGAAGTCTCTCCAAGAAAACCTCCCAATCACATGAGTATATTAATTCCTCAGATAAAACAAACAAACATTCAAACTGTGTTTTCAGACATGAGTGAAAAGGAGGTTTTAACACAAGAATTTGTACAAGTTACCAAGCCCAGGGGGTTTCCCTTCAAATGTGGATTTTGGAAGCACCAAATTTGTAGAGAAAAATGTTTGTCCAGCCTTCTAAGAAAAGAAATGGAAAAATCCCTATGAATGTATTGAGTATACAAAACAGACTAGAAATAGAGTGTTAGTAGCACCCACTTCCTGCCTGGGTGCTGCCAGAGGAAACTCTCCCATTCATGTCAGAAGTGCATGCTTTTGGTTTCTGTACAGAAGTGTTGTGCAGATTGATATGGAAACAAGGGCCTCATCACCACACCATTTGGATTAACAGGAGCTTTCTATGTACTTGAATAGGCTTGAAATCAAGCCTTCTTGGGAGGGTCTGCTAGCTGACAGATTTGATTGCTGAGACCACACATTATTTTTTCACCAGTCTCACATAGGATGTCTTTAGATGGACAGACCCACTCTGGGATTGGCCAGCCCTGCATCCTCTGCATGCACACAGCACTGGGTTTAAACAGACCCAGCACTGCCATGGCCCACACCACAGAGCTGTGGGCAGATCATTTGCCGCCGCTCTAGCATGATACCTCAGCTCTCTGGAGTTGCCATGGTAATCCCAGTCCTGAAGTGGAGCTGGGGCAGCTGATTCACTGGGAAGACGGACCGCTGATCTGCCCTCGGCAAGTGCTCTGGGTTTGGGCGGCCTACTCCACTTGCAGTACTTCGGGACATTCCAGACACTGTCAGCAGAGCTGAGCCTGCTCCACCTCACCCCTGGGTGGGCCACCTTAACCGACGGTGGCCATACCTCCCCTTTAAAAGAGGACATATATGAAAAATACATGATGCAGGGCAGCACTAGAAGCAATGCAGCCATGCAACATGTGTTTTTTATTATTTATTTATTTATTTATTTGTAAGACTTCTACCCCACTCCCTCCAGCCTTACGGCAGCTCGAGACAACTAAGCATCCTGTTTTAAAGGGGAAGTATGGAGGTGGAGCAGAGGTGGGGCAACTGTCCATCTAAAAACTGTCCATCTAAAAATACCCATAGATGTTGTCAGATGACAATAACCTTTGTTCACTGCCAAACTGGACTGAATTAAAAGTAAAGATCCAAACATAAAATGATGTCACCAATCTCCCAAGTCACCCAAAGTTATAAGTACAACAGACAAAAGCCTATAGCAAGGGACGGCAAGCTGTGGCTCAGGAGTAGCATTGTCACCTTTTGCAGTTTGACCCTGACACTCCTATAGGCCAAAATGGGAGTCTCAGGGTCAAATTGCAAAAGGTGGCAACTAGGGTTGCCAGATATGCAAATTTCCCCATGACACTTATGAAAAATACATATTGCAGGGCCCACATTGGCCCCTTATGTGTCCGTTTATGAAAAATGCATATGCAGGTCCTGCAACATGTATTTTTCTTGTGTCCTGAAAAAAAATTGTATATCTGGTAATCCTAGTGGCAACCCTACTCAGGAGCTGCATGCAGTTCTTGTGCAGTTCAGTATGGCTCTCATCTGGGGATGGTCTTGGCCCCCACGCTGCCTTTATTAGTAGTCCTGAGTCATGCTGCATTACACTCAAGTATTAGCAGTTGCTCTTCAGAATTTCAGCAGCCAGGACTGAAGAGCACCAGTTTCACCAGCCAGTCATGAAGTAAGAGAGGTTTGGGTGCACACATTGCACACATTCATGAGTGTAATCCCAACATTGAAAAAACAAGGTTTAAATTCATAGTTAAGGCAAATTAATCATGATTTTTTTCCACCCTCTCTATATCCTTCCTCCCTCAAAGTTAATATATACATAGTACATATTACACTAATATTAACTTTTACATTTCAGATACAGAGTAAAAAAACATCAACACGTTGATTAACTGTTAAGGCATGTGAATAATAAGTAATTAATTTCTTTAATTGTAGAGTTATTATTATTATTATTATTATTATTATTAACAAACATTTATATAGCGCCAGCAGTGTACCTGGCACTTTACAAAGTAATAAAATAGACACGGTCCCTGCCCCTAGGGCTTACAATCTGAGAGAC
>QEPC01008874.1:7090524-7117261 GCA_003113815.1 Sphenodon punctatus | reverse complement strand
CCCCCCCCCCCCCCCCCAGTGGCTTCTCAGTGTTCTACAACGGTCCAGAATCGGCGTAACATCTGTTGCGCTGCCCCGGGTCGTGGTCCAGCTGTCTGTTTCCTTGCTGTGGTCCCGCTCCTGTCACGTCTGTTCGGGGCTATCCTGGACCACAGGAGGGGGTTAGCTGGCTCGTCATGGTTGGGAATCCACTGTGGTGACCTGGGAGCGTGTGACATCTGAAATTACCCACTGTCTTTTTTATTATTATTATTATTGTTTTTATGTTGTACACCGCCCTGATCCGCCATTGGGCAGGAAGGGGCAGTATATATGTGTTGCAATAAATAAATAAATCAATTAATTAATAATCTTCTCTCTTAAGCCGAAGGATTCTTTTAATCTAAGCAAAAATATTATAAAGACTTTTGGTTATATTTGCTTTCTTGTTGCCACCTGTTAGTATGTGACAAGTATAATGAAAACTACAAATTTCAGGTAATATAGGCTGTGATTCACAAACCACTTACTCTGGAGTAAGTTACTACAAGCTTGGGTTGTTCCAGAAATACATTTATTCAGACATCTCATAAAAATGGGAAATAATAATAGTTGTTACTGACTTTTCTTTACATGTTAGTAACTTGAACATTGTTTCATTTTGTTACTTTACAAATTACTGCTCTATACTATGTGACCAAGAGAACGTGGGGCATGTATAGAGATTTATAAAAATCTTTTTGTATGAAAATATATTTATTTTAGGGGAGAAAAATTTAGACCATGGATTTTAAACGAGCTCCCATAGAGGTACCCTAACCTAATAGCAGTGGTTAATTTGTAAAAAAAGAAAAGAAAAAAGAAAGCAATTAATGAATTGCCAGGGCTCAGCTCTGCCCCACAAACCACTCTCCATGCCCAGCAAGTCAGGTCTCTCGGTGCAGAGCTTATCAGAGCAGAAAAATGAACCAATACTCCAGCTAGCAACCCAGCCACTGGACTAACCCACCTCAAAATGGCTGAGTATAAAACAGGAGTTCTGGTGATTTTATCGATATGATGGCCAGTACGGGGAACAGGGCAGGAAAGTCATTAATGACAGCTAAATTAATCATAGTTTTTTTCTCACTTTTGTTTCCAACTTTGAAATGACCAATATCGGTCTTTTCCTGGTCTTTCATATTTCAGGGTGCACACTTCTCCTTGGAATATTTCCCGGGGCTCAGCCCTCCCTTGAATTTACTTGCTGGGGCTAAACTCTGGCAAGCTGCTGTTCCCCCCCCCACACACACACACAAATTAAGCCCTGCCTAATAGGCTGTAATGCTCCAGAAGTAACTGTTACAGTCCACTGAATCGGTAGCTCATGGATGGAAAAGGATTTACACGTTTGTCAGTTATGGGTCCTTGGGAACTATTAAGGACTTATTTTTAAAACATTACTTGATGGAAATGAGACTATAAGGAGTATCACAGAGATTCCTACTAAATCTAGCAGAATGTTAAGGTCCCAATTCAGCAAGGTACTTAAAGATGGGCTTAATTTTAAGCACATAAATAGTTCTGTTGTCTTCATTCGATTCTGAGGGGGGTACCCACCTGATTATGTGTTCTTGTTAAAATATGAGGAGCCTGTGTTTAACATAAAACTAATTTATTTAAACATAACTGTAATACAATGGCAATCAGATTCTACTGATGACTTCAGCTCCCTAAGGTCCGAACACTTTGGGTGTTTTCAGACATAACGGTGGCATTGTTTAATCCACTTTTGCATGGATTAAATCAGGTGCCACAATTACACCTGAAGGTTCCTGCCAGATTTTAGCCTAGGACATTACCCAGTTGGTGGTGGTGTTAGCCTGGACTGTGAGTTGGGACCATCCCCAACTCCCAGCCCGGGCTAAATGCCACCAGCAACCAGGAAAGGGTGACCCAACTGATGGTATAGCAGGCCATCATATATGATGGCCTGCTTTACTTACCCCAGTTCAGGAAGGTGGTGCTTCTGGGCAGTCATGGCGGGTGTCGTAGGCCACCATTGCTGTCCTTCAGGGGAGGGGAGCAGGATGCTCCACATAGTGTGAGGGTGAGAAGATGCACATCCGTGCATCTCCCCACCACTTCCATGGCCCTGCTGCCAACGCCGTAACGTTTGTTCGGCAGCCAGGCCAAGTCTCGGCCAGAGTGATCATTCCCACCACGGCCTGGAGCAGTCTGTAGTTGTAGCAGGCCCAGTCACGTTTGAAAACACCTTTCTTTTCAAAATGGAGGATGACTTTTTACTTCTATAGGATCACTCTGTCCACTGAACATAAATGAGACAATTATTCTACCAAGATTTGTCAAAAAGTAAATGCAGGCTTAGGGAGGAGGGAGAGACAAAGAATGCATGGAGTTGCATAAAAGGTGTTCACTGGCACCACATGGCTTCAGGATTATTCTGATAGAAGAAATATGGTAACAAAAGTTCTGTGGCTATTCCTACACTATTTTGATTGACACTGACAAAAAATGAGGTAAGAGAGCCAGGCAGTTAGGTATGTCAGATAAGAGGGAAATGTAAAGCAAAAATAGAGAAATAACAAAACAAGGGGGTAGTAGAGGAGCAAAATTGCTACTAAAAATGTACCATTGATGTTACATATATATCATATAATTAGGATTTTGTAGGACAAGGGAAGTTTGGGGAACTTGACTGTAAATGCATGGGGGACATAAGACTTTAGTGTTCCTACGTAGAGAGGAGGTCGGAGGTGATAACCCACAGTGGGTTTTTTATAATGTAAATGCTGGAATTTTAAATGTTTTTCTTCTATACTGTGTGTGTATGCATGTGTGTGATGGGAAACATACAAGTGTGTATAAGGAACTGTGGTTTGGGTGTGTGGAATTTGCTACTGGCAAGTTATTCTATCACAGAATCCAAGATAAATACCAGGTAGGCTTAATTTTTTGCAAACATTTTTTGTTTGGAAAAGTGTTTAAAAGGCCTTCTAAAATGCAGGAGGGTGTACTAGGTGCTTCACAGTTTTCTTAGAGAGAAGGTCCAGGAACCCTTTCTGTTCACTTTTAATTCCTTTATCACTTTTGTTTCGCTCTCTGCAGGCCAGATGAAACATTTTAAAAAACTGTACAGCTTTGTTGGCTGTTTCATCAGCAGTCCACTGGAGGAAGCTCTTTTCCCCTGGATCCTCTGAGTGTGTCTGTGATGGAGTCACAGGGACACCCCAAGATTGACCCCTCCTCTCTGAGCCTTAATAGAGGCAGTATGGAAAGAGTTAAGCCACTGAAGGGCTGTGGTCCCTCTAAGAGCCAGGTTAATGGGCTCAATCAAGAGGAAGCACCTGCATAAAAGGAACCAGAAAGCCAGAGGCTAGTGTGTATGAGGAGTGTCTGGAGAGTGGATAGAAGGAGTGCTGGAGAGGCAGAGCTGCCACAGTAGTAGTAGAGCTGCTACAGTGGCCAGATGCAGCAGAAGCTGCAGTGACACAGCAAAGTGCTGAGCTGCTGGAAACAACCTTGAGGAGAAGCTCCTTAAAAAGTCCAGGAAGGCAAACCTGCCAATAAAGCTGGAAAAGGGGCCTGGGGAAAGCGTCCCCGCTGATGAACTGAAAATAAGACAGGAGAGACTGAGTTAAATGAGAGAAACCTTATTAGTTGTCCCAGAGAGGACTATGATTTATGTTATAGTTATATGAGTTTGGGGGCCCACTGTTGTTTGGGAGAAGCCTCACAAGGTGGTCTGGGCTGGGTATAAGGGGTGATGGGAGGCCAGGCCTAAAAAGGCCACAGAGGTGAAGCTGTGTCCAGGGCCAGGAACCCTGAGTCATAAAGTGCTTAGAAGTTTATGTGGGGCTGCGCACAAGCTAATTCCCCAGAAATCTGACTTGCCAAACCCTAATTAGGTGGCTAGGGCATGAGCCTCCCACAGGGTCCTACAGTGCACCCTTGGGGAGAATACACAAGTCTGAAGGGGGTTTATATACCATAAATTGAGCTTGTAGAAATCTATTCAATGCAGATGCAATGAAGGACAGTTTGGGGAGGGGTGAGTAAGAGTTTATGACTAAGGGTGTTTTTAGATAAGTGCCTCCCCACCTATTACCCACCAATCACCCACACATCATGCATGCTGCAGGGCTGCATAGGCTGCCAATGGGTGGGAAATGGGTGGGGAGGCACTTGTCTAAAAACACCCTAACTCTGTCCTCAGTTTATCCGTCATGTACCTGGAATTCTACCGACCTGCACCACTGTCTTCAACATTGCACTCAATATTTTGACTATTTTACAGTCACCACTATTTCATCATCAGAAAATATTTTCTTTCAAAATTCTATAGGCCCACCAAAGATTATCTGAAGGACAAGTGGAAAAAGGACTGTTCTGCAGCCACATTCAAAAGATGAATTTTTAAAGTTCAAATTGACGATTATATTTTTACTTTTTTACAATCAGGGTTTTAAATTCTTGGCACAGATGGATTGGTGGTTGGTGATCCTGTTATACCCATTAACAAGAATGCCCAGTAAATGAAGTGCTGCCTTCAAGGTTCCATTTTTGAGAACCAAAAAGTGGCTTTACAAACTAGAAACATCACAAATAAATAACCTTGGTAAGAACCCAGCCTTGTAACAAATGGGTTTTCCAATAGCCCCTTTGCTTCTTCTGTCTACCAAATGGATACTTTTATCAGAGTTTTCTGAATAGCCTCTGAAAGCAAGATTAAGCCCTTGGTATTTATCCATGCCTGATTATTCCTCCCTGTGCACTGCAGGGTCTTAGGTTGAGTCCACTAGTTGGGAAAAAAGCAGGGTATTTGTATCCAGTTACACTTTCAGTGTGATCCTCAAACTGTTCAGCACCAATGCTACCCCTTACTGTGTGTATGAGGCCCACCAAAGTGAATGGGACTCACACCAGTGCTAAGGGCTAGTGCTGGTAACCAAACAGCTTGAGATCTCACTATTATTTTGCTCTCCAACCCTCTTAGCTGTTCTTGTATCTTGCCTTATGATATCCAGTATCATCTGGCCATGTTTAAATATTGATCTTTTTGCTTTAACAAGTGCCAAGGTTTCAGCCCCATAACTTACAGCTGGAATAATGCAACGCTAGTGTCAAGGGGCTCATCATATTAAGCACTAGCCTTTTACCTTTGGAGATAGCCACAAAAATCCTATTAAGGTTGTGACTACAGTTGCTAATAAAGATTTTCTTTGTATTCCATCCAAAAAACCCTATTTTTTTCTATTATGTTGATCCTTGCCTCTATATTTTGGCCAAGCAGTTTTTTTAAATTGTATTTTTAAAAAGGAGTCTAAATTAGAGTCATGGGGTAAAAACAGATGTATGGCTGGCAAGACTGCTCTCCAAGCCGCCTTGGGGTGGAAAATTGCAGGTGACAATGGCCCAGGTCAAGTCAGGGCACTGAACTGATATCTGGGGAGCTGTCCCACCAGCCACTAGGGATGTGCAAACAGAACCAAGTTCGGAAATTTGGTTTGGTTCGAAAATTGAGTTTGGTTCGAAAGTTCGGTTCGGTCGACTGAACTATTCGAGTTCGGTCGAATTCCAAACTTCCGAACCGAGTTCATACATTCAAAACTGGGGGTTTTAGCCTTCTGAACTAGTTCAGATTCGACCGAACAGTTTGGTCGAATTTGAGTTCGGTTCAAAAGTTTGGTTCGGTCGACCAAACTATTTGAGTTCGGTCCGAACTCCGAACTTCCAAACCGCGTTCGCACATCCCTACCAGCCGCAAGGCCCAACTAGGGACAGAAGCACAACAAACAGGTTAGGCAGGTGGTCCCACCCATGCCCTGTTCCCAGCACTGGCTATGACAGACAGCCATGGTGGCCAATGAGACACAGCCATGGTGGCTGGCCATGGCGGCCCCTGAAGCGGGTATTATGCACTGCAACAGACATGCTAGCCCGCTGCTTTGGCTCGCATTGGCAGCCCTTAGACCAGGTTGTGACCTCAGAGATTTGCCAACGTCACAGCCCAAGCTAGCCGCCAACACTCCCTGGGGCAATCCTGGGCCGATATCTGGTGGAATACATTTACATGTGCCACCAGGTCCTAGGCCACAGCAGGCCCAAGTCACATCTGTTTTTACTCATGAATCCATATTTTGATACATAACTAGCCTGACAGTGGTGATCACTTATAGCTTCCTTGCTGGTTCTAGTTTTCCTATCTAGTTTTTAGTGTTATCTCATCCCCTACATTTAATGTAGGCTTGTCAAAGCATATTTTGTGCTGTAGACTGTTCTGAAGGAAGTGGGCTCTGGAAATGGTTTAAATGTGGTACTTGATCAGTCTCTTAACTATTGCCCTATACTTTCAGAAAAAATTCCTCAGCTACTTTTCTTAAAGAACATAGGTGGATATAGTTTTAGCTCTTAGCAAAAACAATAATCTGACCCTCCAATTGCATGTTACAAAGATATGGGTATTAGTTGTTTACACGGAGTTTTGATCTTTCAAGACATGTTTATATTAATGTTAGAAACTTGCAAAAATGAGTATGTCTCCAGTTCTTTAATATCTTTCCATTCTTTATATTCGGAAAATTGTGGGTTTGTCATGCTGTAGGTGAAAATCTAAAAGACTTCAAGATGAAATAGAGTTATCAAGCATATAAATCCAGGAGGGTCTGCCTAACTGGGAGGGATGTTGTGTACGTGTGGGAAGAACAGAAGAAGAGGTTTACGATAATAACTGGTGGGGAAAGTGTGGCCACTGGATGAGGGATTTCAATCTGAAAGCCTTAGATCAAGCAGCCAGATCACATTTTGTGCGCACCAAAGCTCCACACCCCTTGCAGCGCACACACATTTGCAGAACTCTGGGCCAGAAGAAACATCAAGACATGCTGTAACCCTTCTCATGCCTTCCATAGGCATCCCTATAAGTACTAGGGGAGACGTTTTGATACACTGGAAGAGCTCCAAAAGACATGCAGCTTTTCTTCTGGGCCCAAATGCACATAGACCAAGCAGGGGCATAGCTACCATGGAGTGAGGGGGCTCAAATGAGTCCAGGCCCCAGACCCTGAGGAGGCCGTTTGCAAGTGGCCTGGGCACTGATAGGACAGGCGAGGGAGTGGAGTCAGCACCCCACTCCTGCCATTCTGAAAATTTCCCAGTTTCGCTTTGGACACTTGCAAAGGACTCTGCCAAGAAAGAGTTGTTAAGGGGTAGGGTGAGGGCAAGGGGGTGAAGTGCTGCTCCCGTCCCCACCCACATTTGTGGCAAGATTGCTGCTGCTCCGGAGGGCCTACTGGGAGCTTTCATGGGGAAACCTCATCTCCCTGCCCTGGAGGTCCTTCCTCCCCCTGACTCTGGGGGCGGGGGGGGGGGCTTTGCTCACAGGGGAGCCCATGATTGGGACATGGAACGCAGGCCCATCACAGCCTGCTACGCCACTGAGATCAAGAAAGTGAACGTTGTTGAATGCAATGCATTGTGGGGCACAACATTATAGGATATGACAAAACTGAAATTATATGTAGATTGTGAGCTGATCTGGGAAGACATCACTTTCCCCCCGCAAAGTACATATTTATTATTATTATTATTATTATTATTATAAGCATTTGTATAGCGCCAGATGTACATGGCTTCTAGTGCCATGTTGTTTAAGGTAAATTGGGGGATTTAAACTATAAGGGAAAGGAATTAAAGGCTAGGGGTGGGAAAGATGCTAAAGATGAAATTATTTAATTTTAAGTTTTGTCCTCTAAAATGGCAAGCATTTTCATCCTAGGTGTGGCGTGCCCTTCGCTGCCATTCATTTCAGCTGGAGTAGAGTGTGCACAAGATTTACCCCTTGAATAAGTGTACATTTAATGAGTTACCTTAATCTGTATTGCATGCATGCCTCAATCTGAAAAGACATCAGAATTCTGTGAAACCTGTCAGTTCCAATTCATTTAATTTCAGTGAACCAAAATTGGCTGCCGTGGCTTGCTGAAGTTCATGACCTCTACGTTTCAGTAGTGCTTGTGCCACTTTTATCAGAAGATGGAACCCTGGGAACATTCAGCATTTTGTTTTAGGCCTCCCAAACTGCATGTAGAAGAGAGAGTATCACTTTGACGTTTGTCGAGTCTCCATGTAGCAAGGAACTCTTATACTTGAATTCAGTATTTGAGAGTTGGCAGCACACCCAGTTCATTGAAGAAGTGCCTAAGATTTCTCTCTATTGACTTCTTTAGCCAACTTGGGAGCAGTACTGACAGAATCTGGAGGGAATCACATCCAGCAATCCCCAGCAGAAAAGAACAGTCAGCACAAAACATGATTAACACGGAGAAGAAGTTTGTGTTTGGAAGACCACCAGGGGAAACAAAGGGATTATCTATATTTTCTTCAGGAATTTGCCCAGTTAGAGGTGCTATTGTTTTTTGTTTTGTTTTTTTGTTTTAAACAGCAGTTATTTTAGGATTTTGCCAATAACTGATGCTGCATTTTTAAACATTCAGCTTAAGCTGTGTGGAACCCATTCCACTAAAAACTATCTACTTGGCAAAGAGGTTTCAAAACAATGTACTAGAGTTTTCAATCAAGTACTGCAAAACTAGATGTGTGTTTGGATAGCAGTTTTATTAATTGTCTGGTTGAGAGATCAGAACCATTTGGTGCTTGGAAAAATTGGAATTATTTAAAATAGTTTAGTCTTGGCATCCATTCACTCTAATTGATACATCTTGTCCAGTTAATGTTGGAATAGTTTGTTCTATCTTGAAAGATCTGTTAGTCCCATGCACAGAATCTTTTGCACTACAGGCAGTGAATTTTCAAACGTTGTATGCACTTTTATAACACACATCGACAGACAGCATTTGGGACCCACAGAGTCCACAACTATGGGTGTTTTTAAACAAGATGCTACCTCAAATGGCCATCCAGGAGCCACTCATCCAACTGCCCATCTGAAGGTGGTGCAGGGGGATGTGCGCTCCCATGAGCCACACTTAGCACCCACTCATGACCTCTCACAGCGCACTGCCGAGAAATCCAGAGTGTGCGCTGTGTGGGGCAAGCCAAAAAGGTGCATGGCAACAGGCGCCCCCACATCCCCTGCCCATATGAACTGCGGTAGCCACCCATGCCAGCAGACCGGTCCACCGCTCGTAGGCACTTTGGGGGGGGGGACGGGGGGGGGAGAACACATTCAATGCAAGTCACAGGAACTGGCCACAAACACTGGGGAGTCCAGTTTCACAGTGCTCATGCCTGGGCATGTCAATTTCAAATGCCAGCCTGGTGCGCTTGCCCCTCCCCCATGGTCTGTGGCAGGGGGAGTGCGAGTCAACTGCCACGGTAGCCATGCTGGCGGCCGCCCATTAGAATTCCTCCCCACGCACTCCACCTGAGTAGCTGGGCCGCAGCTGTGCCACTCAGCAGCCAACCTTGCTCGTTTAAAAACACCCTAAGGCGGCCCGTTTATTTGTGATAGGAACTTGATTTTCCTCAACAGTCTATAATTTTACTGGAAGTGTGTTATCTGCTGCTGCCCGAATTCAGTGATCAGAATGATGTTAGCTCTTTTTTGACAGGGGGATGATAATGGAGAGAGATGTTGTAGAAAAAAATACAAGATAAAAAAGGACAGAAGTAAACTTTCCATGAAAGCATGAGGATCCTCCCAACAACAAACTCCCTGGGAACCCAAGAGGTTGTATAGCTGATCCTACACACAGAGACTTGGATATGGACACTAATTGCTAATTAGATTTTAATTTACATATGGCTTTAGGACCAGGTATAGAAAGCTACTAGGTGCCATTTTTACCAAAAGTCCATTCCAATTGCATTTACCTTAGTTTTGTTTCCACTAGAAGAGGAGAAAAACAACTAATACTGTAATCCTAATACCACTCACTTGTGAACACTACATTCATTGGGGCTGCTCACAAGTAAAGCCTCACTCCCCATGTGCCCGTGTGACACCTGAGATCATCCGTGGGGGCCTTTTTGGAGGTTCCCCGGATGAGACGGGTGGCCACTGATGTGAGATCTTTTTCGGTGGCTGCCCCTGTGCTTTGGAATTCACTCCCGGAGGAGGCTTGGTTGGCCCCCACCCTCCTGTTGTTTTGACGTTTGTGTAAGACCTGGCTGTTCCTCCAGGCTTTTGACGAGGAGGGGAAAGGTGAGTTTTTATGTTTTAAAATTTGTTGATTTATTTTTAAATGTTTTATTGTAAAAAAAAAATTGTGTTGTTCGCCGCCCCGAGCTGCCTTTGGGCAGGAGGGGCAGGATATAAGTTTTAAATAAATAAATAAAATAAATAAATAAATAGTGTCAGAATTGTGACTAGGGTTAAATTTAATTTGTAATGAACTTTTCTAATTCAATGTAAACATGTAAACATTATTCAAATAAACAGAGACAGCTTGCTTTAGCCTACTGAGAAGCTGATGTATTTTGAATTACCCTATGTTCATCTCTACATATTGGGTAATGCGGAGGATTTGATATAAAGATATAAAGGTATAAATGATATAAAGATATCTTGTTTGCTGAGCACAACGAGTTTGAAAGAGGTACACGAGTAGATTCTAAACAAGCCCTGGTCTTGGCACCATTTTGAACATCGTGAGGCTGCTTTAACATATGCTGATGACCTATGGCACCCTGGTTGCTCCCTTGGGTCTTGGACAGTGATGGCTGGTGGCACAAGAGCCAATCAGGACCATCCTTCTTACCAGAGAAATGTCCAGCCAGGGGAATCAGGTCACAAAGTGGCTGAATCACCAGGAAAGAATCTTGGCCATCCATTTTTTTCTTCTCACAAGCAAAATTTGCAAACTTCCTCTCCCCCTCTTTTTAGGTGTGCGGGGAGGCGGGGGAGGTTGGATGGGAAGGGTTGAAAGGCAAAAGACACTCCCTATCGACCAGGAAGACTGAAATTATAATCAGATAAATTGTTGTGAAAATCCCCATTCCCCATGTGCCCCCCTTACCTTGGAGGTGGCCTACAGGGGATCAGAGTTTGCCCCACCCCGATGAGGAAGGAGACAAGCTAAGGATGCCAGGATGCCGGTGGCAGCTCTGAGGGCCAGGTCTCACGAGATGGAACCTCGGTGGGTGCCATTTTGGGGCACAGCTGGGGCTGAGCCAGTCGCACCAAAGAGGAGCACCGTGAGGAAGCACCTACCCACTTTCCCTCATGACACTGCGGGCTTTACGCTGGCTGCCTTTCACCGGGGCCCATCAGTTTTTTGCCTTCCTCACAGTGCATGGCGTTTAAAATTGGTCGGAAAAGGAGAGGTCGGATGTGCATAGCTGTTATTTCTCTGTCGCACTCGCAGGGGTCCAGGGTATTAATTAACAGGTTCAGTAGAATTAGCTGTTTGTTAAGTCATCTCCTTACGAGATGGGGCCACGGGCAAAACCAGAGCAGGAGTGGCCAGCTTCCAACCCAGGACCAGGAGGGAGGGGTGAGCTATACAATGGAGGACAGGGGCGGTCCCCGTGGCGGCCGCTGCCTCCCTCTTACTCTAGTCACAAGAGGTCCCGTACCTCCCTGACCAGCCAGGCGGCTGGAGTGAGAGTGACCTAGCAGCAGTAAGAAGTTCAGCAGCACCAAGGGACATCAGGCTGCCCAAGTTAGATGTTATAGTTAGTAGTTAAAAGTATAGTCTAGGTTGGATCCAGGAGGGAGAATGCCCCCTCCCCAACTTTAACATTCAGTCAATAAAGAGTGCAGCCTTTAAACACTACACAACGTGTACTTGTTTTCTTCCGGGGGGTGCTGGGGCAAGTATGAGGTTGGCATTTCTTTCATTTTACATTATGTATTTAATTAAAACTATACAATGAATGGCATGTGGAGAGATTGGTCAATGCTCAAGCTGTTAATTCTCTAGAAATGCCCTGTGCATACCAACTGAAAAATGCACCCCCATGAAATAAAATTCATATGCCTAAGTCTATTAAAAAGGCAGTAATGACCATGGCACAAGGTATTTCCTAAGGATTTTTAATGGCCAGCTGAGGTTAATGGCCTTTGTCTGTATCTCAAGCCTTCATCTCTTCCCAGCCAGTCATTAATCCCCAGGAAATGCTCTGCTCCTTTATTGTTATTGCCGAACCAAATGACAAACAATGTAAATGGCTTTTAGTATTCTAAATATGATTGTTGTTCATTTTTATAGCATCTTTCCTTCCTAAGGATTTTACATGCTATGGGCCCTGCTCTAAAATAGCGAACAAAGACAGAATTTTCCTCTTCTAAAAACATGCTGCCACACAGCAGGCAAGGCTCAAAAAATGGAATTGTTAGGTCCAACATATGTATCTCTCAGGACTGGGGCTATCCATATAGCTGTCGTACTCCCAGCTACTTCTGGTTGCTAATTATAGGCAGTTTTGATACTGAAAGTCATTATGCCCAAAGTCACTCTCCACATTACGTGTCATCTGTTGAATTTATATATTAAGCAACACCTTGGATGAGAGGCTTGGAGCTATGGGGATCAAGATGTGATATCATCTCACTCCAGGCCAGAGTACCTAACTCTCCCATCTGTCCCCATGTACTATCTGCCTAACAACTAGTGAAAATTGTTATTAGGTTTATGGTATTCATGTTGCTATTTAGAATAGCTGAGTTAGGTAAGCGTCAATAAAATTATTATTTATTATTATTAGCAAGCATTTATATAGTGCCAGCAATGTACCTGGCACTTTACAAAGTAATAAAATAGACACGGTCCCTGCCCTAGGGCTTACAATCTGAGAGACGGGGGGCGTGAGACGAAGGAGGGGAAACAGACGGAGAGACAAGGAGTGTAACATTCACGAAGATGCGAGGTCCCAGGTGCACGCTCTTGGTTGGTTACATTGAGAATGATGGTTGGTTGGTCCATGTGGTGGGGATATGAGTACACAGACCTCGGGTAACAGATTGTACTGGATGGTAGGTATCAACAGTGGGAAGCGATGTCGAGGTGGATCTTGTCTATCTTGGAGGCGAAGATGGAAGCAAGATTCTGAGCAGAAAGGGAAGATGGAGCAGGAGGACAGGGGGGCTTGAGGAGGGAGTCAAAGGTGGAGAACAGGTGGCAAGGGTCCTGAGAACAGGACTCAATGCGGGAGGCGTAGTAATTCTGTCTAGTACGGGAGATAGCAGAAGTAAGGGAGAAAAATAGTTTTGCTAAGAATGTAACATAAACGTAACAATGTTCAAGAGCCTGAGCTCTGGTAAAAAGTGTTCTACCTCAGGGCACTTTCACACATTACCTGGGGGACTTCCATCAGAGCAATTGCGCCTCTCGTATGATGGGAATTAGCTCATGTGAGAATGTGCTATTCAGTGTTTATGCTGCAAGAACACCCATCATTGTATGAGTACCATTTGGGGACCCTGTCATGCATGAGTGTTCTCATGGCATAAAAGTGGAATAGTACATTCTAATGTGTGTTAATTCCCATCATAAGAGAGCTGTAATTGCTCTAACAGATCCGTTCCACACACTCCTGGTGACGTGTGAAAGTGGCCTCAGAGAGAGGCATTGCTCTAGCATTTTTTCCACACTTCATTTGAGGAGATCGCTAAGGATCCTGAGAGGAAGGTCACCCTTGGGCCTTGAAAGGTTAGGTTATATAGGGTTAAGGTAGGGTTTCTCAGATTGCTGAGAGCAACTGGTTGCCCAGAGGGTGGGGATGGAGGGTTCCCCCCTTGTGAGAGAAGGGGAGGGGGATTATCCCTGGGGTATGAGAGGTGGGGGGGTTGATTGAGCCCCCCTGTGAGAGAGGGGGAGGGGTGTTGATAGGGATCTGGAGGGTGGGGTGGGTGGGTTTCTCCCCCTGCCACCCTGGCAGAGAGCCTGCCGGCAGATTAGGGCCAGACTGGGGGTAGCCTGCTTGGGGGTGGGGGGGAGACAGGGGGGAAGCAGCAGCAATTGGGGTCATTGTGGGCTGGGGGAAGTATGGTCCAGAGCAGGGGAGATGTCATAGTGAGCAGAGGGAGTGGTACTTGGTGTCTATCTCCCGCTCTGCCCCCCCAACTCAGATAACCATGAGAGAGTGGTCTCAGGCAACCCTGGCCTGTCACTGGTGCTCTTCATGAGAGGTCGTCAGCCAATAAATCCTTTGTTATTCATGATTCCATCTGGGAGTGGGTGGCCAACCTTGTGTGTGTGACGGAGACCTGGCTGGACAAGTTGTCGGGGCCAATTTTGGCTTACTTCGTTCCAGCCGGGTACTCCGTCCGTCCAGCACCAGCCCAAACTGGAGGGTTGGGGATGAGACATAGCCATTGTTTTTCAGGATGGCTTGACCATAAGGTTTTAAGTGCAGACTGAGTCCAGGATAGAGGACCTCCATCTTGTGGTTGATTTGGCCGGAAACACACAGGGGGGTCTGGCCGAGGACAGGTCAGGGAGTCTGCTGATGTACCATGCATCCCACTACACTGCAGTATCCCTGACTGCTCTAGCTGTTCTGGTCTTGGACATGACATTGCAGACTCCAAGGCTTGTTGTCTTGGGGGACTTCAATGTCCATGCCGAGGCTAGATTGCAGGAGTTCATGGCCACCATGGTAACCATGGGCCTATCCCAGGCAATAGTAGGCTTGACTCATGAGGGGGAGCACACTCTGGACTTGATGTTCTGCACTGACCTTGAGACGGAGGGTCTGATGATAGGAGGCGTGGTATGTATGCCTTTGCTGTGGTTGGACCATTACCCCCTGCAGGCTTGCATCCTGACCGTGCCTGCCTGACTGTGGGGATGCGGGGCCGATTAAATGGTCCACCCCCAGAGAATTATGGAACCAGGTCGGTTCCGGAATGCTCTGGGGGATTTGCCTGTAGACCTTGACAGCCACTCCATTGATGACCTCGTGGCCTTCTGGAATGGTTGGCTAGCTGAGTCCATTGATTGAGTGGCTCCTAGGCATCCGCTTCCAGTGTTTCGTCATCTCAGGTCCCCATAGTTCATGGAGAACCTGGGGCAACTGAAGCATGAAGGTAGGCAGTTGGAAGAACGGTGGTGCTGTATTTGCACTCAAGATGATCAATTGCGGCATAGAGCATTTTTGAGGGCCTATGCCGTGGCTGTGTGGGCAGCAAAGAAATGGTTCTTTGCTACCCTTATAGTGTCTGCTCAGTCACGTCCAGTGGAGCTGTTCAGGGTGGTGTGAGGTCTGGTCAGTTCATCCTGTCTCCACCTGGAACCGGATTCATCCAAGGTCCGCTGTGACATGCTTTTGATGTACTTTGAGGACAAAATTGCTTGCATTGAGCATGACCTTGACTCCATCATTTCAGACACAGTGGCAGAGCCAGAGGTTAGGAATGCCTTGTCTTGTCTGAGTTCATGGGATGATTATCAATTGGTGACACCTGCTGACGCGGCAGATGTGCTGGGTTCTGTTTGAGCCACCATTTGAGAATTAGATCCATGCCCATTCTGGTTGGTTAAGGCTGCCAGGGAAACGTTAGGACCAGTGTTGGCCAGGGTGATTGATGCCTCCCTTCAGGAGGGTTGTGTGCCAGAATGCCTGAAAGGGGCTGTGGTCTGGCCACTTGTCAAGAAATCATCTCTTGATGCTGGTGCTCCAGTGAACTACCAGCTGGTCTCTAACCTTCCCTTTTTAGGGAAGGTTATTGAACGGCTTGTGGCTCATCAGTTGCAGGCCCATCTGGACGGCACCGGTTTTCTTGATCCTACGCAATCGGGCTTTCGTCTGGATTATGGCATGGAGACTGCACTTGTGGCCTTAGTTGATGACCAGAAGGCCGTAAGACCCTGCTGGTTCTACTAGATCTATCTGTGGCTTTCGATACAGTGAATCTTGAGCTATTGGTGACTTGCCTGCAGGACCTGGCAGGGGTGGATGGGACCGTCTTACAGTGGTTCTGTTCCTACCTAGCAGACAGATCTCAGGGGTGGTACTAGGGGACTGTTCATTGTCCCTAGGGGCCTCCCCTGTGGGGTCCCGCATGGTTCTATTCTGTTCCCACTCCTATTCAATGTATATATGCAGTCACTTGGGGAGGTCATGCGCAGCTGGGGGGCGGGGTGTCTGCGGTCATCAGTATGCGAACGACACCCAGCTATATCTTTCCTTTTCAGTCGACTCAGGCCTTGCAGTCTTGTTGCATTCCTGGTGTGGGGGACTGGATGAGGTCGAGCCACTTGAAACTCAATCCTGAGAAGACAGAGGTGATGTTCGTCGGCGGGGTTGGTGATCTGGGGGAGGAGGAAACCCCCATTATTGGGGGAGTCCTTTCTCCATTGGTTTCATCTGTGGGGAGCTTGGGGGTACTCCTGGATTCACAGCTGCGCCTGGATCAGCAGGTGTTGGCTGTGGTCAGGGGTGCCTTTTGCCAATTACATCTGGTAGAGGACCTTCACCACTATTTATTATTCTGCCCTCTGTATGCCAAGCTGTGAGATACTGCTTTTGGGACATGGTTTGTGGGTAAAGAACACTGGGACCCGCTTTTAAAAATTTCCTTTTTGTTAGCTAATTCTAACAAAGAGAGAACCCAGAAAGTTGCTGTTTTTGCACTAATTCTGAAAATTGAATGAAAGAGAATTGCTGGTGATAAGTAATCCTGCTCTTTGGTAGACTTTTATGTTATCATATTTTATCCCGTTTAGGGTTTAAACAATGCCTGTTATAATTCTGTCTTCCACAACCTGTAACTAGCACTGGAATTGATTTCATTTTGACTATTTGACAGAATTAACTCTTCAGATTGCTTTGGAGATGTTTGTATTTGCTCTTTAGCTGATTTCTCTGTTTTAAGATTAATGATTTTACACAGGATTGTGGTCATTTTTTATCTCTACTTGTATTGTTACGTTTTGTTTGTATTTTTGTGTTTGTTATGACCTTTGGTTAAAACAATAAACTAAACCTTTAATTACATCTGGTGAAGAAGCTCCGTCCATATGTCAGACTCCAATCACGCCACTTTCATCCATGCATTCATCACCTCAAGGTCTGACTTCTGCAATGCGCTCTAAGTGGGGCTGCCCATGGTGATGGTTTGGGAGCTGCAATTGGTGCAAAATAGGGCAGCCTTTCTCCTTACGGGGATGGGTAGCAGGGAGCACATCCAACCAGTGCTCCAGGCATTGCGCTGGTTGCCGGTTGTCTTCCGAACCCAATTGAAGGTTCTAGTTTTAACGTATAAAGTCCTACATGGCCTGGGTCCCACTTATGTGAGGGACCACCTCACTCCCTGGACCCCGAGGTGGCACCTGCGGTTGTCTGGGTATCAGGGCCGGCCCCAGGCATGTGCCACATGTGCGACTGCACATGGCCCCACGGCCAGCACAACCCTGCGCTTGCCTGGCTGGGCGGCAGGCTGCAGCCAGCTTTTCCCCCAATACATTCTTCTGCCTCCCCTCCCTAGCTCTGGTCCCCATCCCTCACCTGCCTCTGCCTCCTAGTAGTGCAGCAGCAGCGGGACACAGCAGCAGGAACGCAGATCGGACTGGGAGATAAAACTGTTTACAAATGCCCCACATGAATGATCAGAAGGTTATTACCTTGTAAAGAAGGTTCTTCGAGATGGCTCCAAACATTCTCACAACTGTGTTGTGCACTCTCACCCTATTCAAATAATAGACCACATAATGGTCTCGAGCTCCTCTAGTATAAAAAGCACTGACTCTTCCCCTCAGAATGACAGTTCCTTCCAACTCTTTCTAGGAATATAAGAAAATTCCATGAGGGGCTGGAAGGGTGGATGTTATGAGAATGTTAGGAGCTAACCCAAAGAACCTTGTTTACAAGGTAGCAACCTTCTGTTCTTCTTCAAGTGGCTCCTCACATGTCATTTTTACATGGCTCTACCAGGTGCAGGGGTCTGTGGGCACGCTGGTGCGTGGGTGGGGCATGCACACGGCTGCACCCACATCCCCACTCACCCCCCACTCATCCACACCCATGGAATAACCGCCGTTTCCCCCAGTTGCTCCGTGCATGGGGACGAGTGGGGGGTGAGTGGGGATGCGTGTAAGGTGGGCGCGCATGCACCCCCACTCACCATGGGCGCGTGCACCATGTTGTTCACACAGGGCTCCCCCCCACAGAAATCTGCGTGTTCATGGGTGGGAGAGGCCCGTGTAAAAAGGGCCACATTCTCACAACTGTCTTACTTATATTACCTTACATAGGAATTTAGGATGTAAAGCAATATTTATTCTATCTTGGAAAATCTGAAAATATGGTTCTGAGATTATTATGGCTGCTATTTCACTAACTGTTATTAATGAAGATATTGCTAACAGGAATACTGTCTTTAAACCTGCACCCCATAACCAGTTCATTTGCGCTCCCATATAATTAATTCACGCTGCCCCGGGGGCACAAATTAAATGGTTATGGGTGGGGGCAGCGTGAATTGATTATATGGGGGGCGGGGCACAAATGAACTGGTTATGGGGTGAGGGCAGCGTGAACTGATTATGGGGGCACAACTGAACTGGTTTGTGTGCTTAACAGGCTAGCTGCATTTTGGGTGCCTTGTGTAAGGCAGTGGACGCAGTCAGTCTCTCTGTGCCTGCCTCACTGCCCGCCTGACTGCCCCTGCAGTGGAACCACTCCTGGGAGTGGTGGTAGATGCTCGGCTGGGGAGGTGGCCCCCCGGGAAGCATAGGGAGGCCATGCTTGTCTATGGCCGCTCGGAGGGGTGGAAAATGGGAATCCTTCCTGTCTAGAGGGAGTAACCTTTATGTAAATGTACACATTTGCATAATTAGGTGGGGCCTAATTATGCAAATTAGGCCTTGCACCAAGACTTCGCACATGGCCTCACAAACCCTGGGGCCAGCTCTGCTGGGGATGCCCTCCTAGAGGTCCCACACTTTTGGCGGGTCTGAGCGGACAGGAGGGCATACTCAGCGGCTGCCCCATTGCTGTGGAATGCTCTCCCGGTGGAGGTCCACCTCAGCCCGGATCTCTTTACTTTCTGCCGGCATTATAAGACTTGGCTCTTCCAACAGGCATTTGACAGGGGTTTGGGGGAGGGTGGGATGGGTTAAATGGGTTCTGTGGGGGGTTATTTATTTATTTTATGCAGACCAGTTTTGGGGGATTGGATTTTATTATTGTTGTTTTATTATCAATGTTTAAAGTTTTATTTATTTAATGTTTTACTATTGTTGTAAGCCGCCCCGAGTCTCTTTGTTTAGTTTTATTGGTTAGGAAGCAATTAGGAGCCAGAGAACCTGTAGCTGTAATAACTTGGCTGACATACACACACAAACAGATTTATATTTCACCCACACACTTACACATACACACACACACACACAGACTTTTATTATAGTATTGATTAATAGTTTTAAAATTTAATTTACTTACCCACACAGAGCACCAAAGGCGCTGTTCTATGCAAAGGAGCTGAGGTGAGGTAGGAATACTAGTATTCGATATCTACTGTATTTTTAACTATTATTAGATGGCCTACACAGTATAGGCTCTTAAGCCACCTTTTACATCATGTCTTGTTGTGTGTGGGTTTATTCAAGTTACCAACCCGAATGGCAATTCTGTGCCTTGGTTGTGATGAGCCCATAAGCCGTGGGGCAGAAGGAAATTTCCCTAGGAGATACAAACCCTTGGTCACAGTCTAACCCTTTAGAAGAACCTACATACTGTGACCCCAGACAAATTATGTATAACCTGAGCTTATTGGTGCCAAGTTAATTTAAAAATATGTTTTAACTCACCTTGGACCACCAACAGGCAGTAGTGGCTGGCCATAACCCACTGATGCTCTCTGACACTGGGCTTCTCCCAGTAGAACCCAGATTTTAAACTTTATGTTGACCTATTCATGATTTGTAGGAGCCATGCCAGTTTCATGCAGAGATCTCAGATGTGTAACGTAGCGCAGGGGTAGCAGAGTCCCTCTTTACGAATCTTCTGCTGCTTTGCCCCCAGTGTGCAATAGAAATATATATCTTTCCATGTCCTCAGGAGATAGCATAAATGCACGGCACTACTAAAGTACAACCATCTCTGGGTTGACAGACCTGCTCAAAATGAACAATTCAGCGGAGAGTAGGATACCAGGACAAACCCTTCCTCTAAGAAGGAACACAGCCTCACTTTAAAGTCTCATTTGAAGACTGAGGCATTATACCACAGAAACATTATATTGATTTAACCAGACCCCAAAAGATGGATTAGCACTGTTAAGGTTTTAGAACAGCAATTTTAGAACAACGATTCTAGGCAATCTAATAGGTAGCTTTTCTGGACTTCATTCTCTTTGTGGTGCAAGGGACCAAAGACCTAATTGACTGTGGCTATTTCAGCCTTGGAACTTGATCCTGCAGGATGTTCAGCTGCCTGACTGACTCAGTAAAACTCTTAAGCATATGTTTACCTCTATACATGTGAGGTGTCCCATTGGATCAGATTATTCACAAATTTCAAGTTGTACATGTAGACCCCAGTCCAAGCGCTGTGTGCACATGGTGCACATGTAGATACTGGGTGTTAACAAATGTGATGGTGGCCCCGCTGTAAGCCGCTTAGGCCCGCGAGCTGCAAGCACATTTATGGATGGGATGTTGGCCCGGAATTGCTCCCAAGTCTGTTGGTGGCTAGCCTGGGCTGTGGTCCCGGATATCTCCAGGATCACAGTCCAGCCTAGCTGCCAGCACACCCGGGCAATGGTCTGCCTGACCAGGCCTAAACAGTCTAAGCAGGATGTCCGGGTCCAGATGTCATGTGTGTTAGCTTGTTCCTGGCCCAGGTGGATTGCCTGATTGGCCACCATGGCTGCCTGTCATGGAGGGTGGGGCACTTGGCACAGCATGGAGCAGGGGATGGGGCCAGGCAGCCACACATCCATGCATCTCCCTGCACCCTGGCGGCCCAGCCTGCTTCATGTTTGTGGTGCTGGCCGACCAGGTCCAGATCGTGTTGCCAGCATGTACCGACCTGGGTTGGGTCATGACAGCAGCACTCTGCTGTCATATCTATTAACACTTAGTGTGTGTGTGCAATATGTGTTCACATGGTGTGTGCATGACACACATCTGTTGCACACCATGGGCCCATCAGGTGGATGCACAGTGAACACACACATGCTCCACACAGCGCGTATGCAATCCTGAAATGGGTCTGTGACACGGTGAAGCCTTGCCTACTGCGAGTCATGCAGGATCAGGGCCCACGTCACTCACTTTCAAAGGGAATTAGCTCATCAGTGTGCATTTATTTACAGTGCCTCCACCATTATCAGGGGTGGATTGGGCCATCTGGAGATTGGGAAAAATCCCAGTGGGCCGCTGGGCCGGTCTGGTAGTGGAGGCTGGCTGGAGGCTCCCTCCAGAGAGGAGCTACAAGTGAACCCTTCCCGTTTTGATCTCATCCCCAGCTAGCAGTGTGCTGCTGGCTGCGAGAGCACACCAAGAGTTAACAACTTGCACTGTCTGCTACATAGACGTGGCTGGCAGCTCTCTCCCTCCCTCCTTGCCATGAAGGATGCCCCCATGATCCGCGAGGCTAGCCTGGGGGCCTCGCCCTAGCACAGACATAGCAGCACGCAGTCAAGCATTCTGTCAGCAGAAGCATTGCCCAGGCTGCATCTGTGCGGGAGGAAGGTACACACGGCGGCGGCAGCACCATGTGCGACTCCTGAGGCAGGCAGGCAGGGAAGCTCAACTTGCAGGCTGCAGTCAGGCTTACTGGCTGCCTGTGATGCCTTGGCCTCAGGCTTGCTCAGTGGGGTGCAGCAGCCCCCAGCAACAGGAGCGGAGCAGTCTAGGAGTCAGTCAGCCGGGTGGCTGAGCAACTCAGCAAGTGATTCAGCAAATGAGAGAGAGAAGGTGGAGGGGTCGAGCGGAGTCTGGGTGACACGGGCCGCTTTCGGAATATTTTCCAGGGCCGTTCTAAGTTCCCAATCTGCCCCTGACCATTCTCCTCTATATGCAGGGTTCCAGTTCTCACTCCTGGCCACTGAGACTCGCCATGTTCATTTGTTTCCAGCAGCCTTTTGAATCCCAGGGTCAGGCTCCCCAACTCGGGCCTCACTCCCAGTTCAAGCAGCCAGTAGTCCTGGCTTGGACTGATTTGTGCCACACACACTGCTGCCGCTTAGCGTCAAGGTCATCCAGCCAACCCTCTAGCTTTGCCTCCTTAACCAGAGTCCCGCTTCCCGAGGCCCTGCAGTCTCTCAAGCCCCTCTTCTGGGCTTAGAGCAGCCTTCCCTTCTGGCTCTGGCTCTGTCAGCAGCCACTTTCAAACTGAACTTCTCTCTCTGCAGTGGACCACTCTCTTCTGAAGGTGTGAGCCCAATCAGGTACGCGCCTCACCCAATGGGTGCCCCTGCAGCGCTACTCGCACTGCCACTGGCACTTAACCCTCGCAGGGTCCAGCAAGCCCACCATACTCTGTCCTGCCACAGGGCCGTAATTAAGTACTTTGCTGAATAAGAGTGTCTCAGCCGCTTATATTGAGGCCACTGAACCCCATCATTAGCTAATAGATAATCATGAGCTTCGGCACGTTTTAGCTAAGGAGTTTTTATTATTGCAGTGAAAATGAAACTGTTCAGCGTAAAGATCGATGAGATTTGTGTTTACATATTATTCTTTCAATACGACAAGACTGAAGCTTCAGGTTTTTCTTTTTATAAGTGAATAAAGCAGACATCAAATGGCATCAGTTGTCCCTGTCCAGGATTGTTTTCCCATCTGCTTTATTTTCAGCTGTAACAATTTTGCTTCAGCTTTATCTGTGCTATAGAGTATGCCTCTACTATAAGGATTCCCAAACTGTGGGGAGGGCCCACCATCTGCAGCTGGGGATGAAATTCAATTGTATTTTGAAATACTTGGCATGTATTTGTTGCTATCTTGGGTCGTAGATTTATATTTAATTCACAAAATAGGGTCACACTGTAACAGAGTGCAGCTGGCAAGGGCCGCTGGCCCTTTAAGAGAGGCTTACTTGGCCCAAACAGAGGAGGCGGGAGTGGCTGGAAGCTGGGTGGGGCTAGGGTGGTCATACCTCCCCTTTAAAAGAGGATGCTTATGAAAAATACATGGTGCAGGGCTACACTGCAACCAATGCAGCCCTGCACCATGTATTTTTCATAAGCGTCCACTTTTAAAGGAGAGGCATGGCCACCCTAGGTGAGGCCACCCAGCTATATAACTAAGCGGCGGTAACTAGCTGTTAGTCTAGTCTGGGCTCCAGAGTTGGTAAAGACTGAATGATTGTTACCAGTCAGTGGACTGGAACCTGACTAGGCTTGAGTTAGATAGGGCAAGGGGGCTGGAGGAGTTGTATGCCCCAGCATAAACAGTATTAGGTGGAGAACTGTGCATAAATAAAGTGGGGGATTGCTAATTCCCTGCGTGGACTGTATACGTTGAGGGGCTGATCCTGACAACACTTACCACTGACACTGCTAAGCTGCTACACACCCATTTTGAAAAATGTTAGGAACCTTGCTTGCCTTGAGAAACATGATCCTCAAACAGTTTAGCACCAGTGCTAGCCTTTAATGCTGGTGTGAGCCCCACTGAAATAAATAGGACTTGAAACAGTGTTGAAAAAGACTAATGCTGGCACTGAATAGCTTGAGGATCGTGCTGCAGGTTAGACTCCTGTCTCTCTGTCACTGAAGAAATGCATATTTATGTAGCCCATATCTTTTTCAGCACTACTTTTGTTATTGAGTGCTTCCACATATGATCTACCCCTGTAGCAAAGGATGTGGTCTGGTACTCCCTGACCAGTTCCCCTATATATGGGTAGCAGTTGGATCTACTAATACAATTAGCTATGTGTGGACCCAAACCCATTTCTGTGGATCCATGAACTCCCTTCCCTTGGAGATTTATCTAAGCCTGAGCCTGCTTATCTTCCAGAAGCAATATAAGGCTTTTTTGTTTGTCCAGGCATTTGGCAGGGAGGAATAGGATTAGGTGGATGAGGGCTGAGGGGGTTGGAGTGGCTTTTAAAGGGGATTTTATATATGTTTAGGTGTTTTGTAAGCTACCCTGTGCCTTAGGGGAAGAGTGGGGTATAAATTTGAATAAGTAAATTATTATTCTGGAACCACAGAGTAGGAGTGTTTCCAGACAAGTGCCTCCCCACCCAATACCCACCGTGCTTGTGTGAAAACCCCACTAGTAACCTAACCAATGGTTAACCAGTGAATACTGTGTGGGTAATGCGCTTGTCTGTCTGTCTGAAAACACCCTGGGTTTATCCCATAGCCAGATGAACACAAGAATACCTGAGGCTGTATTATGCGTGGAAGTACCCAGTATAGTCATTATGCTCGTTCTAGGATTTCTTCATGTATTTATTTATTTATTTATAATATCAGTCTATTTTACTGTGAATATTCTGCACAGACACCTGCTTTGAAAGTCGTTTTGGTTTTGCTTAATAGATTTATTATTCCTCCAGTCTCTGACCCATTGCTTATAAATATCTGAAGTTTGTAGTTTCTACCAATCATGCTGGACCCACCTCACGCAGGATTACATTTCTGAAATGCAATACTTGCCGTACCTATTTTGAATAATTCATAAGTATCATTAATGATTTTAGGTAACTAAAATTATATTTAATAAGTGTGGTGATAGCAACAATAAAATCCTAGAACAAAAGCTAAATCCAGCTGGCTCCTTGCATTTTTTCCACAATAAAGAGCTTATAAACCCTTTAAAATATGGTAAAGCTGAGGCTGTATCTGTCACGAAGGAACATAGGGTCACACACGTGTGATACTGGCCTATACGTAGGCTACAAGCCCAGTAAATATGTAGAGCAAAAGGTTCAACATGTATGTAATGTTACAATTGAGAACTGTAAAACTCAAATCATGTACTGTAACACTGACGAAACTCCAGGAAATGGAAATAGATAAAGTTTGTGGATTCACCCATTTACTTGCAAATTAAGCTTCCTGTTTACCTGTTTGCCTGGGTTGCCTAAACGAGGAAGCACACAAGCTCATGAGCGGGAAAGCTTAAACAAATAGACCATGAAAGGTATTTAAAGGAGAGACAGAGCCATCTTGAGCAACCTCATCTGCATCCTGGATCCTGCCAGCTAGCAAGGCTGGAAGACATGCACTGAGACCAGGACTTTGATTTCTAACCTTAAGAACCGGAGCCCAGCCAACATCACCAAACTGGCTGTGTATGCACTGATCCTTATGGACCTTTATAGGGTAAGATTCTAATCTAGGAACTCAAACAGTATAGATTAGGAATGCGTTATATTTACCTTTGATTTCTAGTTACCACTCTGTATCAACTATCTTGCTTATGTAATCAATAAACGTTCTTATCTTTATGAAGAAGAGTCTGTGTCTAACATTGGAAACACAAGTGAGCAACTTGAGCTTACACGCTCTCGGAACCCCAGAGAGAAAGAGTCTGTAAAACGGGAAGGATTGGGCCCTTGGGTGACAAAGGGGTTGTCCCTGCTGCAGGATTCAATTGGCTAGAGAAAAAAACTGATTCAAGTGGGCTGCAAGCGAGGGAAACTGAGTCACTCAAACCCGGTAAAGTGGGGGTGCGGACCTCCAACCCGTGACAGTATCATATCAGTCATTTGATCTTTGTTGATCTACTACTTTGCTAATAGCTGTTAATGGACCTACTCTCCAATAATTTATCCAATCCCCTTTTAAGCCCAGCTATTCTACTGGCCTTGACCACATCCTCTGGCAACGAATTCCACAAGTTAATTGAGTTGAGTAAAAAAAAAAAATTAGTTTGAAATCTACCACCAGTTCGTTTCATTGAGTGTCTCCTAGTTCTAGTACTATTTGAGAGAGTAAATAACCATTCCTTATACAAGGAGAGGACGCTCGGGGTGGGTGGGGAGGGAGGGTTAGGCTCTAAGCTGTAATAAGCCCAAGGGCACCACCCCTTTGGGAAGATAATTATACATTCATAATACAAAAGAGAAAAATAATATGTTAGGGTAAAAGGTGTCCCTGACATATATTACGTTAGGGTAAAAGGTGTCCCTGACATATATTACTCCAAGTTTAAACCTAGTTAAGGGGAAGGTAAATAAGGAGATGCAAGTAGAAGTCCAGTAGCAGGGTGGGGGTCATCCAGTGTTTTTCACCAAGTGTAGCATGTATGGTTCTCTTCGTCTTGGGGAGAGTTTGTTGTGTGTGTTGATGCAAAGAGCTCCTGGCTCTCAGAGAAATAGCGCAAACTCTGCAGGCTAGGGTAGCTGAGCTGGAGGTGCAGAGGCAGACTGAGACATTTATAGAGGAGACCTTCAGGGACATAGTAGAGCAGTTACACCTCTTGTCTTGCAGCCCCTGTGCTGTGTTGGAGGATGAACATCTTGGGGAAGAAGAGCATCAAGCTGCTATGGTGGGAAATCATCCCTTAGCTGGGACCTGCCTTTCAGATGATGTCATAGTACACTCTCACACTGAGGATACATCTCCAGTAATGTGTGTTCAGGAGGGTGGGAATAGGATAACGCTGTGGTAGCTCGTAATTCAATTACTAGGATTGTAGTTAACTGGATTGTTGGTGGCCATGAAGACTGCATGGTGAGTTGTGAAGGTAGTGGACCTCAAATGTCACCTAGACAGAATTCTAGAGAGTGCTGGGGAAGAGCCGGTTGGGGTACTAATTGTTGTAGAGTTAGCTTTCTGTTGAATAACACACAGCAGAAGTTTCTTCAAAACAGAACTTTACTAAGAGCTCAGAAGACATGCTTCCATACTGTACAGACTGCATGGGACAAGATGGAGGACAGAGAG
>QEPC01008874.1:7067800-7089114 GCA_003113815.1 Sphenodon punctatus | reverse complement strand
GAAACTTTCTATCATCTCTTCTATTGCCTGTCTTTGGTTGAGAAGATAGCTTCCATCGTCTTCTCTTTCAATTTGTATTCCAAGGTAGTGCGTTATGTTACCCAGGTCCTTAGTTTCAATCAAAGTCCAGATTTAGAGCTCTCATTGTTTTGCACTCATCCCCTTCTTGTTCAAAGCATACGATAAGGTCATCGACATAAATTAATACAAAGATTCACCTACCCCTTAGTCTCTTTGTGTATAAGCAGGGATCTGCTTTGCTCCTGGTAAAACTTTCCTTCATGAGCACCTTATTTATTTTAGTGTTCCGTGCTCTGGCAGCCTGCTTAAGCCCATATATGCTTTTGTGCAGTTTGCATACAAGATCCAGCCTTTCAACGTCTGCAAACCCTGGTGGTTGGTCCATGTAAATATATTACTTCAACTCACCATTTAGGAACACTGTCTTCACGTCCATATGCTTGACTTGCATTCCTCTTCCAGCAGCTATACTTAACAATGTTCTGATTGTAGTGTGCTTAACAAAAGGTGAAAATATTTAATCGTAGTCTTCTCCGTACTTCTGGGAGTATCCTTTCGCAACAAGTCGGGCCTTGTACCATTCAATATTTCCCTGTGCATTTTTCTTTATTTTAAATGTCCATTTACAATCTATAGTCTTTCTCCCTGTGCACCGTGGAGTAAGTGTCCACGTCACGTTGTCCTGCATGGACTTTACTTCTTCTTCAGCCGCTCTTGCCCATTTTTCTGCTTCCCCTTCTGACATCTGCGAGATGTCCTCCCAGGATGCTGGCTCCGACAATTTACTGGTGGTGACTTTGTAAGACAGACAAGTGGGGGGAATGCCTTTGTTAGACCTTATCGACTGCCTTGGGTCAGGATCAGCGGCCGGCTGTGTCTGTTCCTGCACTTCTGTTACCTTTGTGCCAATTTCGACCATTTGTTCAGGGGATTGCTCCTTTCAGTGGTTTCGTCCGTGGTTGATTGTTCTCCTTCGCCTGGACCTTGGAGAGTCATCACACTGTTGGTTGAGTTTTCCACAAGGGTCACACTGTTACTAATGGTTATTCTGTCTGTGTGTGGATCCAGGATCCTGTAGCCTTTGGAATGCTCAATGTATTCTACAAGGATGCCTTCCACTGCTCTGTTTTGCAGCTTGGTACGTTTCTCCTCTGGGATATATACATAGGTCTTACTTCCAAATACTCTGATGTGGCCCACACTAGGTTTTTGACCATGCCACAGTTCGTATGGAGTTTTCCTCACTGTTCTAGAATACAGCCGATTTTGTAGGTAGGTAGCAGCAACTGCTGCTTCGCCCCAGTATCTTTCTGGTAGTCCAGAGTCTCTTAACATGCATCTAACAATTTTGGCTAGTGTTCTGTTTTTCCTTTCAGCTGTTCTGTTCTGCTCAGGTGTATATGGCACTGCCTTTTGGTGCTCAATTCCATGGAGTCTCAGGAAGTCCTCTACTTCCATTCCTGTGAACTCCCCTCCATTGTCAGTTCGCAGTGTCTTTGATCTGCGCTAGAACTTGTTGCTCGTGATGGTCACATAGTCCTGAAGTTTGTCGAATACTTCATCTTTACTCTTCATGACGTACGTGATCATGTATCTTGAATAGTTGTCAATGAAAGTTACCATATACCGGTTGCCTTCTCGTATGGGAACCTTTATTGGGCTGCAGACGTTGCTGTGTACAAGATCAAGTGGTTTCGTGGCTCTATTCTGACTCTTCTTACGAAGCGTAGCCCTTGTGGCTTTGATGCAACAGTCGCATTTCATAATCACGGGACACATTGATACCTTAAGGTCTTTGGTCAACTGCTGTCTGTGCATTTCCTTGATGCTGTCTGGGTGTCTATGTCCTATGCATCTGTGCCACAGGTGGATGCAGTCATCGTGTGGCTTGTGTGCAGTGAGCTTCACCTGTTCTTTTGATGTGCTCAGACGATACAGGTGTTCATGTGCAGTGGCTCTGGCCAGTACTTTTGTCCCACTTTGAATTGTGCATTCATCTCCCTGGAAATGAATGGTGAGCCCCCTTGATGCCAGGTGCCTCACTAAGTTGGGCACATAGAGCACATCTTTCATGGGTATGGTCAGTGTGCCTCCCTGTGACTGGTTGCAGTACAGGAATCCTTGTCCAATTCCTTCCATGTTGATGCTTCTCTCATCTGCAAGGTAGATCCTTTCTTTACTGCTCAGATCCAGCCCTGTGAAGAATCCTTTATCGCTAGTCATGTGGCTCGTTGCCCCGGAGTCTACAAAACCAATTTTGGGATGAGCTGTCTTGTGTTGCTCTCAAGCACCCACGCCATTGTTGACCGACTGTGTTGCTGTTTGTGACTTTAGCCCTGTCAGCTGCCGTAGCCGCTTCTCGTCTCGGCGGCTGTACTCACCACCCGGGGCCCCCGCCCCCCACATCACAGATGCGGCAGTAATGCCGCCGGCACCGGCAGCAGCCCCAGCACCGCTCAGGACAAACCACGGCAGGGGGCAGGGCGGAACAGCCAGGGCCCACCCCCGATGCAGCAGGACCCCGTCCCACGTTACGTTGCTCAGAGCACCTCCAGGCATGCACGGGGGGTGGGGCCTGTTACATATCTTCCGGCGCTGGGGAAGGATCAGCACCGGTGAATAGAGCTTCTGCGTTGGATGAACTGGCCTCCCTATTTGACAGCTAAGTGTGCTATCTTGTGACTGGGTTACTGTGTATTGTTTTGAGCTCCCTGTGTTTCTGCCTCCTCCTTGAGTTCCCGTTTCCCTCCCTTTCCTTGTGAGTTTGTTTGAGGAATACGTGTGCCCGTGTGTTGTGTGAAAGTTTCCCTCCCCCTCCCCCTGTGCCGGTGTGAGTGTGTAGGGTGAACGTTGGGGTTGGGTGTTTGGTTCTGCCTTCCTCTTCTCCTCCTGGGTTCTGACCTCCCCGTTCCTTTCATGTGACAGCCCCCTGATCTTCGCTCCCCTCCTCCTCCCGGGTCTGGACCCTGTGCCCCTGCACTGCCCTCATGGAATTCTTCTTCCCCCCGTGGTATTTGAGAGGCCTGAGTGCATGGGTTCTCCTCTCCCTCCGGGGACACAGCTCTGTGCCCTATGATAATAGGGGTCTAGATTCCTGGTGCGAAAGCACACGGAAAGGCCCACACCCTATCCTGACGGGCATTTTCACCTCCAAAATGCTCTTGCAGAGCCCTGGGTGTAAGTAGTGTGTGTGGGTGACCCCCTTTTTACCCCTGCCCCACTGAGAAGCCCTCTGCTTAGGTGTTCATGGAGACAGTTTCTGCTGTTCTGCTTTCGATATATAGCAGTCTTTCCTTAAATGTCCCTTCTTTTTGCATCTGAAGCTTACTCTGGTTTCCCTCTTAGGAGGCTTGTCTGAGGTTTTCAGTGCAGTCTCATTACCCTGCTTTAGATCATTCTGCAGGTTCTCCTTTCTGTGCTGGAATTCATCCGCAAGTCTACCTTTAACAAATTCCAGCTTCAGTTCAGCCTCTGGCCTTGTCTCCAGGGCATTGATGAGGGCACTGTAAGATTCAGGCAGGCTGCAGAGGAGTAGGGCTACCACATGGCTGTCCTTTATATCTTCTCCAATGCTGCGCAGCTGTGCCACTACTTCCAACATGGCATTTATATGCTCCTGCATTTCACTTTCTTTGCCAAGCCTCATTTTGTATAATTTCCTCAGTAGAAACAGTTTGCTATTCAGGCTAGTTGTCTCATGCAAGTTTTGTAATTCAATCCACATGCCTCTTGCTGTGGTCTCACTTCTTATATGGATTAGCTGGTCATCTTCTACCAATAAACTTATTGTAGCCTTTGCTAAGTTGTCCTTTTTATCCCATTCCTCGTGGTTTGCCTGTTTGTGGTAATCACCTCCCATAGAGCATCTTTAGACAGCAGCATTTCCACTTTAAACTTCCACAATTGGTAGTTTACATTGTTCAGCTTTCCTACTGAAAGTCTAAGCTCTGAGCTGTTTGCCATACTTGCTTCCCTCCCTTTCCCGTTCTGGGATTTAGGCCTTCTTACTCACAGTCAGTAGGCCTCTTTGTCTGGGAGTTTCCTTTCACAGTGTGAGGTCCTAGGAGCGGGAAGTGGAGATTGGGAGACCCACAGATCTAGCACCGCACTCTCACCCACCCCTCGGGGACTCCTGCGAAGAGGGTTGCTCACAATTCCTCTGAGAAATTAACCCCTCGGGATATTGGTTGGCCCAATTGCTCTTAAGAGAGCTGAGGCCGTATCATCATAGGGGAGCAATCAGAAAGGTGGGAGCAAACCTCTGTTCTTGCGCAGGGGAACAAGTCGCTGCCCCAAAACCAATCGCCCCACACACCCTGTGCCAGAAAAGGGGGAATCTCCTATCGTGATACAAGTGGGGGTATCAGGGAAGCACCAGTGGGTGGAGGGGGAAGGGTCTAGTTCCTTTCACACGGGCAGGGGAATCAGGGCACCTGGGAATAGCAATAGGGAATGCACTCTACGTGTAATATCTCACTCTCTCCCCCCCCCACCGTCCAACCACTCACCTCGCAACCACCACACGCTCACCAGTCACTCTCCGTACACGCTCCTTCCGCTTCTCACACACCGCACACAATAGTCTGAGCTCTGCTTCTCGCACAACCATCCAGGGGCCAGCTTCACAGAAATCTGATCGCCGGCAAGGTTCCTTCCCTCGTTTGTGTTTAAGAGGGCTTGGCTCCGCCCCCACGTTGCGCCTGTAAGCACGCTGAACGCCGCACCACTCCAGCTGGCCCCGCCTTCCCCGGAAGTTGCTTGCCTGCATTTTCTATAGGGAGTCCCTGCCCCGCCTCCAGAGTCAATGGAGCTTCGGGATCCCGTGACGTTCCTGTTTCGCTCCGGCTCTCTGCTCCAAGATTCAAGGTGGGGGGCGGTTCCTCTGGGGTCAGGTGTTTCGCAGGCTCCAGGCCTTGGGCCTTTCCAGCTTTCAGCCCCCTGCGGGGGCGCTTCCCTCGCAGTGTAAGGGCTCTAGCCCTGACAGCACCCCCCCTCCAGGGCCCTCGTTGCAAAGGAAGGGTACGAAACGGTCCAGGCTTTGAAGGATACCGATGGTGAAATTGATGAACAAGACGAGGGGCATGAATGGAGGTGGCGGGTTCCCAAGAACGGTCTGCAATACCGTACCCCTTCCAATCTACTAAATAAAATAACTTGCCATGTGAACGTTTGGAGTCTAGGAGCGCACGAACTTCAAATTCAGGTTCCCCTTGAATGTCGTAGATGGGTCTGAGGGATGCATTAACGGGAAACAAAGGAGGGTGGTAAGGTTTAAGCAGGGACACATGAAACACGGGATGAATTTGAAGGGATGGCGGCAGAGTTACACGGTACACCACAGGGTTAATTTGCTGTGCAATGGGGAAAGGTCCCATGTAACGGTTATCTAATTTAGAAGAGGGGCGCAGAGATCGATAATGACGTTGGTCGACCCAGACCATGTCCCCTACCTGATACTGCGGGGCGGCTTGTCGGTGACGGTCAGCTCCCTTTTTATACTGTTGGCGAGCTTCTTGTAGCATCTGTCGTGCGTGGGCATGACAGCGATGAAGAACTTGGATCATGGCCCCTGCAGCAGGCACATCGGTAGCTGGTTGCTCGGGAAGTGCGAGCCTCGGGTGAAACCCGTAACATACAAAAAAGGGTGACGTGCCCAGGGCTGCATGCGGAGCATTGTTAAAAGCGAATTCTGCAAGGGCGAGGTAGGACACCCAATCGTCTTGCAGATAATTAACATAACAGCGTAAGTATTGTTCCAAGGTTTGGTTTGCCCTTTCTACTTGTCCATTTGCTTGGGGTCGGTATGCTGTAGTGAGTGCGAGGTGAAACCCGATGGTACAAAATAAGGCTTTCCAAAAACGAGAGGTGAATTGCGTCCCTCTATCCGATATAATAGTGCCAGGAAGGCCATGGTACTTAACTATGTTTTGTAGAAATAGCTGAGCGGTTTGACGTGCAGTTTCATTCCTTTGCATGGAATGAAATGCCCCATTTTCGTAAACTGGTCTATGACTACAAAAATAGTGGTATACCCTTGTGACGGGGGTAATTCAACAATAAAGTCTAAATTGATGCGTTGCCAAGGTCCTTGTGGTAAAGGAGATAACTGAAGCAACCCCATGGGTTTTTGTCGGGGTACCTTTGTACGGCAACAAGTAGGGCATCCTTGGACATATTTTTTCACATCTTGTCTCATCGTGGGCCACCAGAAGTGTCTCTGTAAAAGTTGTAAGGTGCGACTCTGCCCTGGGTGACCTGCCAAGGGAGCATCATGGTGGGCCCACAAAATCTTTGGGAGCGCAGCACACGGTACTGCAATGCGTTCGTGGTACATGGGTAATCCGTTGGATGGAGATTTGACTAACCCCTTTGTACTTGGGTCCTGGGTGGCCTAGGCCCGTAATTGTTGGACTGTAAGCCCCGCTGCTATAAAGGCTTGGGGTTTCAAAATAGGTTCTCCCCAGGACTCGAGTTCACTAGGATTTTCTTGGTAGCGGGAGAGAGCATTGGCTACCGTGTTTAACCTTCCTGGGCGATATACGACTTGGAAGTCAAAATGTGCAAGGAAAAGGGCCCATCGCGCATGACGTGCATTCTGAATTCTAGCAGTTTGAAGGAAGATCAAATTTTGTGATCCGTGATTACCTGTATGGGATAACGGGCGCCTTCCAGAAGGTGACGCCATACTTCAAAAGCTACCCGTATAGCTAATAATTCCCGGTCGAGGATTGTATAATTTCTCTCAGCAGATATCAGCTGAAAGGAGTAAAAGGCACATGGCAGAGGTATTTGGCCCTGGTCCGTGGGTTGCGACAGAACTGCTCCTAAAGCCACACTGGATGCATCTGTCTCTATGATAAAAAGTTTTGCGAAGTCGGGGTGCTGGAGAATAGGGGCAGCGGTAAAAGCAGTTTTCAGTTGTTCAAAGGCCTCCTGTTGAGAGGGACCCCACACATAGGGCTGGTTCTTTTTTAAGAGGGTGGTCAGGGGTTTCGTGAGGTCGGCGTATTGGGGAATGTATTGTCTATAATAGTTCGCGCTTCCCAGGAAACGCTGTAGTGGTTTGATTGCCGTTGGTACAGGCCAAGATTGGATTGCAGTTATTTTGGACGGGTCCATCTTAATTCCCTTCGCCGAGACTATGAACCCCAAAAAGGGAACTTAGGTCTGGTGGAACGCGCACTTCTCCATTTTGCAGTATAACCAGTAATGACGTAAACGGAGGAGAACCGTGCGTACGTGTTGAATATGTTGAAGCGGGTCATGGGAGAAAATAAGAATATCGTCCAAGTATGCAACGATAAATTGGTATAAGATATCTCTAAAAATGTCGTTGATCAAAAGCTGAAAGGATGCCGGAGCATTGGCGAGACCATAGGGCATCATGAGGTATTCAAAATGACCGTATCTAGTGCGGAAGGCGGTCTTCCACTCATCCCCGTCTTTCACCCGGAGCAGGTTATACGCTCCCCGGAGATCCAACTTTGTAAAAATAGTAGCTCCCTGAAGCCTATTGAGGAGCTCAGTGATAAGGGGAAGGGGGTACCTGTTCTTTACCGTGATGGCGTTAAGCCCTCTATAATCAATGCACGGCCTTAGACCCCCATCCTTTTTTGGCACAAAGAAAAGGGGAGCTCCTCCCGGCGACGTAGAGGGGCAAATAAATCCTTTCTCCAAGTTTTCGTCAATATATTCCTTTAAGGTCCGCAACTCAGGTTCTGAGAGCGCGTAAATGCATCCATAAGGTGCCCCAAAACCAATCGCCCCACACACCCTGTGCCAGAAAAGGGGGAATCTCCTATCGTGATACAAGTGGGGGTATCAGGGAAGCACCAGTGGGTGGAGGGGGAAGGGTCTAGTTCCTTTCACACAGGCAGGGGAATCAGGGCACCTGGGAATAGCAATAGGGAATGCACTCTACGTGTAATATCTCACTCTCTCCCCCCCACCACCCAACCACTCACCTCGCAACCACCACATGCTCACCAGTCACTCTCCGTACACGCTCCTTCCGCTTCTCACACACCGCACACAATAGTCTGAGCTCTGCTTCTCGCACAACCATCCAGGGGCCAGCTTCACAGAAATCTGATCGCCGGCAAGGTTCCTTCCCTCGTTTGTGTTTAAGAGGGCTTGGCTCCGCCCCCACGTTGCACCTGTAAGCACGCTGAACGCCGCACCGCTCCAGCTGGCCCCGCCTTCCCCGGAAGTTGCTTGCCTGCATTTTCTATAGGGAGTCCCTGCCCCGCCTCCAGAGTCAATGGAGCTTCGGGATCCCGCGATGTTCCTGTTTCGCTCCGGCTCTCTGCTCCAAGATTCAAGGTGGGGGGTGGTTCCTCTGGGGTCGGGTGTTTCGCAGGCTCCGGACCTTGGGCCTTTCCAGATTTCAGCCCCCTGTGAGAGCGCTTCCCTCGCAGTGTAAGGGCTCTAGCCCTGACACACAGTCTGCACTCCTTCTGGGCTGCTTCTAGTCTTCACAATTGCTTTGAAGATGTCCTGGGAATTGCCTTGAAGATATCCTGGGCCCATAACCTGTTGTAGAATTAGCTTTCTGTTGAATAACACACAGCAGAAGTTTCTTCAAAACAGAACTCTACTAAGAACTCAGAAGACATGCTTCCATACTGTACAGACTGCATGGGACAAGATGGAGGACAGAGAGAGGAGAAGAGAGGAGACAAGGAGAGAACCAAACCCTGTTTCATCCTCTGACCCTCCCCCTACTGGACAAGCCCCATATTAAGCTTGCAAGGCTTGCAATCGGCTTTTACCTGTGATTGTTGCACAATCCAACACCAATGACAGAGGAAGATGTAGGAGGGAGGTTCTGGATGCTAAATTTAGGCTGCTAGGTAGGAGACTGAAGTCCAGAACCTCCAGGGTAGCATTCTCAGAAATGTTCCAAGTTTCATGGGTAGGACCCAAGAGGCAAGCTGAGCTCGAGTCTCAATGTGTGGATAAGATGATGGTGCAGGGAGAAGAGTTTAAGATTTATTAGGAACTGGGGAACTTTTGGGGGAAGTGGGAATTTATACCAATGGGATGGGCTTCACCTACCCAAAATGGAACCCAGCTGCTGGCACTAAAAATTAAAAAGGAGAGAGTGGAGTTTTTAAACTAGAATTCAGGGGAAATCCGACAGGCACTGAGGAGAGCATGGTTCATGCTGAAGCATCTCCAAAGGATGCTATTAATTCAGGGGAATTAGAGTATCTTAATAGAGGAAATAAGTCGAGAGAGTTCTGGTGGAAATCAGTGCAGAATAGACAAACCTAAATTATTCCAAAATAACTGAACAGTGAACTTATACTTTTTATTCTTATTCTTATAACAAAATAAGAATAAAAAATATATGTTTAAGTGTTTATATACAAATACTAGAAGTCTATGAAGTAAGATGGGAGAATTAGAGTGTATGACACTAAATGAAGATACAGATATAATAGGAATCTCAGAGACCTGGTGGAATGAGGAAAACCAATGGGACACTGGTTGTTAACAGACGTGATGGTAGCCTGCTTTCGCCCGGGACCAACTGGCACGTGTTCATACACCGCCAGGTGTGGGCCTGTTTCAGCCCTGGGGCAGGTAGGCAGTTGACCTTGGATTTGCCCTGGGCTTGATTCCGGGCACCCATTGTGGACCAGGGGCTGTCTACGTGAGACAATATGGGCCAGCATGTTTGTTCAGTCCTGCCATTTTGGCTTTGCAGCTCTGTAGAGTCTCAGCCACATTCCCCTTAGGCAACATAGGAGTCATCCCTCTGCATGAAAAACACCTCCGAGGCTAGTCAAACTGTCAAGAGACTGAATGGATTGCCATGCCTATCACTTACAGCATGATCAGGGTCGGAGACGAGTTGTGGCAGGATTAGACCAAGAAGTTTATTTATTTATTTATTTATTTTCTTCAATGTAATATCCCGCTCCCTCTTGCCCATGGCATCTGGAAACAGTGAACAATATAAAATAGTAAATACAATAAAAACATAAATACAAATCAATTATAAATCAAACACATAAAAATCCCATGAAGTCCACACAAATCCCACCCCACCTAGCCTCCTCAGCAAATGCCTGGCAGAACAGCCATGCCTTGCACTGACGTCAGAAGGATGTCCAGGAACATTATAGGGTACCAAGTGGTGGGTTGAAGCTGGGAGTCCATCTGTACTAGCAGCTGTGCCAAGTGCAGCATCAGTATTCAAGCAGGGGTTCAAGTGGAAGGTCCCTATTCCTCCCTTCTATCTAAACATTCGGTTTGGACGCCCAAACAGACCGAGTTCGGTCGGAACTCCGAACCGCATTCGCCCATCCCTACAGACCATGTCTGCGGTGGCTTTCTGACAAGAACTGGATCTGGTTGCCACCGCAATGCAGTCATGTTTGTTTTTACCCGTTGACCAGCCTGCAGCAGTCATTTCTTGCCACCCTTTATAGGGGCTGCAGACAGGCTGGACCAATCAGGAGGCAAGATGGTGTCAAGAAGTTTACAATGCTCAGCTGGGTGTGGCAGACTGGCTTTGACACTATAGAGAAGGCTCTGCATTCACACCTTACAAAATGGGCTATTATAATAACTTGACATAATAATGGTTATTATAATTCCGCAATTTTTTGTAATGTGTGAATGCACTCTTCCCCTTTTATGCTGCGAGATCTTGAGTTATTGTAAGAGCTACCAAATGTGGCTTTTACAATGACCCGAGATCTTGCAGCATAAAAGGGGAATAGTGCATTCACACATTACAAAAAATTGCTGAATTATAATACCTGGTATATCTCCAGTTATTATAATAGCCCATTTTGTAAGGTGTGAAAGCAGCCCAGATCTTGACACATGTTTCTTTACTCATCGATTTCAGATACATACTGACATATATATTTGGCGCAAGCAGTAAATAAATTTGTTGTTGTACTGACATTTACTCCATCATAACATAGTTGTGTTTATTTTTTGTTTTGGAACACTTATGTGTAGATACATCTAGCAATATCTTAAATTTATATAGTACACCTATCTTCGAATAGCTTATAAATAAACAATGTATTTTATTCCAAAGGACTATATAAATTATATTTAAAAGGAGTGTTTTAAAACCTTTTGCAACAAAATTTATATAAATGAAACAGGATTACCAGTTGTGAAACCAGTCACTGTATTATGAGTAAAAAACATTTAAAAGTGATTCAGTGTAAGTGTGTAGAAAAAAGAACTATGAATTTCAGGAAACTAGAGAACACTTTTCTAACAATAGAAAGGTAGGAAAACAAACTGATATTTTGCCTGGGATGTCATAAGGAAGGGACTAAATCTGAAGATAGACAAGGTTAAAGAAAGGTTAATACCAATAAAGGAAGAAGGATTGCTAAAATAACTGAGAGGAGATTTATGGAAGAGAGCATTCCAGACATTTGCAACTATGGATGTTGCAGGCAAAGTAGTGTGGAAGACAAACGGTTTAAAGAAAGTGTGAAGGCACTAGAATATTGAGGTTGTATTTCCTTCTGGAGGTCAAAGAAACATTGTATTGAAAATCAATAAATGACAAAGGAATGGAAAAGAAACTGGTGACCAAGCTAATTAGATAGGTTTATAGGTGGCAGAAAGAGTGCTTACTTGCTAACAGTGGGTAGTATTTAAAGGCTAGGTGTGGGTGGGTCCGCGGCCACTGAATGGCACAGCTGCAGAGCAGCCACTCAGGTGGCGTGCACGGGGAGAGATTTTAATGGGCAGCTCCCAGTACGGCTACTGCAGTAGCCACCTCACACTACCCCTGCCACGGACCATGGGGAGTGGGCAGTGTGCCAGACTGGCCTTTTAAATTGACACGCCACGGCATGAGCACTGGGGAACCCGGGCTCCCCAGCACTCGCGACCAGTTTCTATGACATGCAAAGGCCGTGTCCCCTGCCCACAGTGCCTATGAGTGGTGGACCAGTCTGCTGGCATGGGTGGCCACCCCAATCTATAAGGGCAGGAGATGCATGGGCACCCGTTACCATGAACCCTTTTGTCTTGCCCCGCATGACTCGCTCCAGATTTCTCAGCAGTGCGCTGTGAGTGGCCATGAGCGGGTGGGTGCTGAGTGGCTCATGGGAACGTGCATCCCTGGCATCACCTTCAGATGGGTGGTTGGATGAGTGGCTCCTGGGTGGCCATGTGTGGTAGCGTCTCACTTAAAAACACCCAGTAGTTCTAGTTTTCTGCAAGTGTTGCCTCCACAAAGCTTAAACCCTAGGATCCCGGGAATGCTCTCTGCGAGCCTTTTTGAGCTATGGTAGTCAATTAGGGAGCACACAAAACATAGTAAATCTGGGAGCTGTCCTACTTAGATTTCCATACATGAAGAGTTAGAAGGTTGAAACACAGAAATTGAGTATCTTGCCACAGTGCCCCGCACTTGAGTGCAATATCACTTTAAGTATTCTTGGTAACACTTTTTCTCCTCACCATCTGTGACTAAACCAGTGTAGATTGGACTGTGGAGTGTCCCTTGAATCTGTGCTTATGCAGATCCTTCTAAACCTTGTTGTTTGTTATTATTTATTAAAACCTATAATAATATAGCACCAGCGATGTACTTGGTGCTGTACAATCAGTATAGGGAGTATACAGTGGAGACATACACTGTTCTAGCATGGAACAGTAGCTGTGCAGGAACTGGCCTGCTCACTGGTTCTTAGTGTGAATTCTGTTCTTTCACTCCTTTGGAATTTCCTATAAAGCCTATTTATTTAGGTTTTGTGCAAGCAGGAGTAAAATTTCACTCATAAATTAAGACCAAATTATATGACAGATCCAGTGTGATACGACTGAGTTCCCTTTTTACAGCACTACAACAGTTTATTGTGAACAAATGAGATACATAAATTGTAGTAATAATAATAATAATAATAACAGCAAAACAACAATGCCTATCATATACACACAACTCTTCTGCTGCAAGTTTAGTGTTTTGGCAGTAACTTAAACCTTAATAGTTTAACCCCATTACCTTTAGTAATATAGTAGTTTTGTGCTCAGCATTTTCAGGTTGAAAAAGTAGATCAAATTATAGGAATGAAGGAATTGTGTGGGATTTTTTTTCAACTACAAAATTTTAAATAAAGTTAACCCCTACGTGGCAAAGAGAATGTCATTTATTTCATATATCTTAACATTCCCCCCGCCCCCCTTATTTTTCATATTTGCCCTATACATAGGTATCAAGACTCCCTTTCCAACACATGGGCAGACCGCTGGCTGGAGTCCAAGGTCTGGTCCCAGTCAGGTAGAAAAGCAACCAACTCCAGGTCAGAGGTAGAAGCCAAGGCAAGAATAATCCAGAGTGAGGGTATGCCCAAGCAGGCTCAAAAGAGAGGTAAGGGCAGAAGAAAGAGCTTTTAGACAGAGGAAATCATGTGTTGCTCTGCCCAGTCTGTCATAGCTGCCAAAGCTCCTTTTATGGAGGTAGGCAGCCAATCCATAGTTGAGGGGGTGTGGCAAAGCACGAGATCAGCTAGCCCAATAGGAAGAAACCTGGGATCAAGCCATAGTAATGGCACTACTGACTCAGCAACTGCTACTTCAGTGCACCAAGGGTGCTGGTTTGAATCTTGGGCCTTCACAATAGGGACAACTACTGGGGATAAGGCCCTTCTTCAACTTTTAAAGGCACCTTTTATGAGTGCTAACAAATGGGATGCTAACCGTGGTAAAGTCGGTGTGCGCTGCACTCCTTGATTTTTTGTGAGTGAATACTTCTCTTCCTACTCCTGAATAATGTCAATTTAGTGTTCTGTTCATGTGAACACTTCAGAAGTAAAACCAATGTAATGCGCATCTACATAAAATTAACTATTAGTTAGAGCATGGCCTGTACAAACAACCAGAAGTGGCTACTTTGCAATCAGCCCATAATGGTCATGATAAGCAATGGGTAAAAACACACATGAAGGTGGTGCGTCGCAGTGCGCCCCCCCGCCATGATAGGCAGCCATAGCAGCCAATGAGGCACAGCCATGGTAGCCCATGGCCCAGGAAAGCTGTAGCACAGACGCACTTGGCCTCTTTTGCCCACTCTGGCCTGGTTGGGCGAGCCTTAGCCCGGGCTGTGACCTCAGGTTTTCTGGAGGTCACAGCCCAGAATAGCCCCAACACTGCCTGGGGCAATCCTGGGAGCATGTCTGTTTTTCCAAACGTTATCTTCCTTTTACTTTGGATAAAGTATTCACACTAGAGTTACTTTGAAGTAAAAAGTGAAGGGATGTATGTACTAATTTTTCCAAGAGTACATATTTTTCCTACCCCTGAATAGCTTTGGTTTAGAGTCTGATCCTGTAGCCTCAGTGTTTATGCAGTGCCTGGCTACCACTGGGAACTGGATGTGGTGAGCCAACTGAAGCTGAATCCAGAAGTGATGTTGGTTGGTCATCTCTGTGAACTTGGGGGTGGGTGGGATTGGAATGCCAGTCATTGATGGGGTACAGCCTCCCCTGGTTACTCAGGTTCGCAGTCATGGGGTGCTCCTGGATCCTGACCTGCATCTGGAACATCAGGTCATGGCAGTGGCCAGGTGTGCCTTTCCACAACTCTATCTGATGAGGAGGCTGCATCCCTTTCTCTCAGATAGGGATCTGGCTACCATCTTCCATGCCTTCCTCGAGGTTAGAGTACTGCAATGTGCTCATGAAGACCGTTTGGGGACTGCAGCTTGTGCAGAACGTGGCAACCTGCCTTTTGCCTGCTACTGTGATTGGCCACTGTCAGAGACATGCTGGGCTAGATGGACCATTGGTCTGATCCAGTATGGCACGTATGTTCTTATGATGGGTGTGTGCGTGTCGCTGAGAGTACATGACACCAGTGTTTCAGAGGGTGTTAAACATGACAGTGGATGGCTTTGGCTCGCTCTATCATGATTTGACCCAGACCTTACCTGCATATTTGTGCAGATGATGCCAGATTTTGGCCTGGGATTGTCCCGGGCCATGTCGGTGACTAGCCCAGGCTATGATCCCAGAGACCTCTGGGGTTACAGCTGGGCTATAGTCTGCCCAATCGGGCCAAAGTGGGCTATCACATTTGTTGTGGCCCGCCATAACCTGGCCCAGGTCTGCCACGGTGGCTGTCATTGGCTGCCCAACATTGTGAGGGTCAGGGTGCAGTGGTGAGTGGGCACATATTTGTGCATTTCCATGCCTTCCTGCTGGCATGTTTGTTCAGCAGCATGACTTGTTCCGGACCATGTCTGCGGAGCTTCTCCTTCCCATGCCGGGTTTGGGCTGCAATTGAAATGGTGTCATGTTAACACCCAGAGTCTGCACTGGTTGCCAAGTGTTCTGGACACAATTCAGTGAACTTGTTTTAACGTATAAAGCCCTAAATGGCCTGGGCCATTATTATTATAAACATTTATATAGCGCCAGCCATGGACCTGGCACTGTACAGAACATAGAAATAGATGCGGTCCCTGCCTGTGGCTTACAATCTAAAATACAAGGAGCGGGAGACAGGGAGAGGGGACAGTGGGAGAGACAGGGTAGAAGACAAATATTCAGGTGGATGCAAAGTCTCAGGTGAGTGTGCTTGGTTTGGTTACAATCAGGTTGGTTGCAGCAGTCTGCAGAGGAGGGCAGACAGTAAGTATATGGGGAACGACTAGCAGGCAATGGGAAAGGAAGAGAGGAAAAAGTGGGTCTTGAGGAGGGATTTGAAGGAGCGAAGGGAGGGGGACGTATGTTAAAGGACTGCCTTCCTCCTTATGTCCCTCTGCAGCTTCTAAAATCAGCCAAGAGCGTCCTCTTGGACGTTCCATAATTGGCCCAGCTCTACGTGTCTCAGGCATGCAGAGAAGCATTATTGGTGGCTGCTCCAGTCCCTTCCCCTGGAGGTTTCCCTAAGCCCTAGCTTGAGTGTCTTCTGGAGGAAGACCTGTTTATTTGGCCCACATTTAAAGGACAGGGATAGATCTGGGATGGAAGGGGTACTATTATTTTTTAATGGGTTTTATTTTGTATTTTTTATGTGAGTAACCCTGAGCCTCAGGGAATAGGGTGGGGTAAAAACCAAACCAAACAAATAACGAAATGATATTGACTTATTTTCTATTTTTTGCCCTTTCATTGTATTTGCCTTTTGGACTATTGCTCAGCACTGACCTGTTTCCAATGAACTAACCACAATGATTCTAAGAAGGTTTTCCTAAATAGCAACAGTTCATTTAGACCCCAATGTAACACACACACATTAAGGATTATTTTTTTCCGATGTACATTACTTACTTTGAACTTCCCTTGCCATTTACTGCCCAGCCAGCTAATTCAGGGAGAACCAGTCTTCTGTAACTGTTTACAGTCAACTGTGGACTTAACTCCCTTGAATAATTCTATATCCTCTCCTGAAGTCACCCCCTCGCCCAGTTCTGAAGACTGTCTATGATCATCTGTAAAGTGACATGCACAGAGGTGCAAGTAAGTATATCGGGCACAACGAGACACGCTGCTGCTGAGCGGGAGGGGAAGTGGCTGGGCAGCAGGGGAAACAGGCGCCACCGAGCTGACCCGAGCCTGCTCTGCCGGGCTACTCTATCAAACCTAACTCAAGAAGACGTCGTTTTGCCTGGGCAGCCTGTTCCAGCAGTCCCCTCCCCCTCTTCCTTCCTCTAGCCCCGCGCTCTGTCGGGCCCTGTCCCGCAGTAGCAAGCAACCCCCCTCCGAAGCACCTCGCAATCTCCATCAACCCCCGCCCCGGCTTGCAGCGGAGCGTTCGCGCAGGCGCGCCAAGAACGCTGAACGTCATCGCGCGCCACAGGCAAGACGCGCGAAAATTCCAAAGCGGCAGCGCGAGCAGCTCAGCCACCGGGTAAGAGCAGGGGGCGTGGCCGGCCGGGCAGGGTCTGCAGAGTCGCCCCCTGGGTTTAGAGCGAGAGGTGAGGTGATGAGGTGCCGGCGCCCTCGCGCCGGTAAGGGAAGAAGGGGGTGAAGCTGCCTGAGCAGCGACCAGGACTGACCTGGGGTGGAGTAAGGGGGTTGAGTCATTTGTGGCAGGGGCCCCTGTTCGTCGTGTGGGCCGCTCGCAGGCCTAGGGTGGCCAGATATGCAAATTCTAGAGGACGCTTATGAGAAATACAGGTTTCAGGGCTGCACTGAAGCCAATGCAGCCGTGCATTTCTCATAAGCGTCCTTTAGAGTTTGCATATCTGGCTACCCTAGCTGCTGCCCCCTGTCTAGCGTCTATCAAACACCAGGCCTGGGCGCTTGCTAGCTGTGTCCCTGCTGCCTTTGGAGGGAGGCCCTCGCTTTGGGGGGTTATTTTTAGGGAGATTTGTAGTTTACTTTTATCCTCACCCCCACCATTTGTACTAGATTTTGGAGCGGGTTATGTTGGTGAGATGATAAAGGCGAATCAGTCCTTTAAAAGTCAGGTGTCTGTCTGAAATCTTTTCACTGGTTATTTACACAAGAAAGCACACTCTGCAGGGGCTTTTGCAAGACTGGCCAAGAGCCTGTGGTGTTGAGCTTCTTAAACGAACCTGCATAGAACAGAGTAGAAAAGGGAGGTAATAACAGGGCTGAGATCTGAAATTACTGTAATGGAGAGGTTAGAAACAACACAGCTTTTAAAGCAGTTTTCCTTCTTGTTTATGTGAAAAAAAACCAAACAACCCAAAAGACGTACAAAATTGTAACTGCAAAAAGCACAAAAACTGAACAGATACTGGGGGTGGGTTTAATATTCAGAACTAATTTTAACTCATTTGAATTAAGTAACATTTACAAGTTGGTTTCTCCATAGCAGCCTTATGGAGCCCTAAAGTGCTTCAAAAAGTTAGCTGAATGGAAGTTGGATTGCTAATTGCTATGTTTGTAACTGAATTACAGCATTTTTTTCTTGCCAAACTCCCAAATGAGCTGTTCTTATAACAGCAGTGATATATTTCAGCCAGGAGACAAAACATTTAAATGATTACCTGTTTGGACCAACTTTTATTGGTGAGAGTATGCAAACTTCACCCCTGGCCCCCCTTGGGATGGTGTTGCTAGGAAAAAGGTAACTTAACATTTCATACATTTAAATACAATTAACGTAAACAAATGATAAAATAAGTGCGGATGGTATAAACATAATAGCAAGCACTTGAGGGTGCTGTAAGGAAAGTTTGTAGGGGGAAAGGTAGTTTAAATACAATGAATGGAAAACAGCAGGTACAGATGTTAACAGCAGGCTATCTGACATTCTTCTGTAGTGGCCTGTAAAGCTCAAATCTTTATTTAGTCCATTGTTTTGGGTGGTGGCATTTTTATTTTATTTATATAGCACCACCAACGTGTCTGAGGATGAATAGTTGTGATTAGAGACTTGTTGCTGCCCTGAGAGGCTTACAGTCTTGGATGAACAAGGAAAGAGAGACAAGGTAGGGGGAAGGAGAAAATAGAGAGGGAGAGGGGAGGGATATATTAATGAAGCTGAGAGCTTGCAGGTCCATGTGCTTAGTTACAAAGGAGGAGCGAGACCCTGGAGGACAAGTTAGTATTAGGAGAAGCAAAGAGCGGTGTGGAACATGATCAAAGTGGTGGGTGAGATGGATGATCTTGGCAACAGAATGTTAAACAGAAGTGAAAGGATCAAGGTGAGCCGGAGGAAGGCCAGCAAGAAGAAGATTGCAGTAGTTAAGGTGAAAGATGATTTGAGTTTTTTTGGGAGTGGGAACAGTAAGGAGGTGCTGGATTTTAGTAATGTTATGCAGGGCGAAGCGATAGGCCTTAACAACAGACAAAATATATGGTGCAAATAAGAGGTAGGACTCAAACATGAACCTTAGGCTATGTAGCTGGGGGATGGGCTGGATGGTGTCACCATCAGTGGAGATAGGGCGTGAAAGGGAGAGGACGGTTTACGGGGAGAGGTGAAGAGTTCAGTCTTCAACATGTTAAGCTTGAGATGACTGGGCATTTTCAGACGAGACGCTCTCCCCCCACCCACCGTACATGTTGCAGGGCACCTGTAGGGCAACACTGCCACCCTGCAACATGTATAGTGGGTGGAGAGTGTCTTGTCTGAAAACGCCCTCTGAAACAACCAAGAGGCGATGTTGGAAAGAATGCACTCATCCAACTGCCCATCTGAAGGCGGTGCAGGGGGATGCGTGCTCCTGTGAGCCACTCAGCACCTACTCATGGCCACTCACAGTGCACTGCTGAGAAATCCAGAATGTGCCATGCAGAACAAGCCTAAGACGTGTGTGGCAACAGGCACCCACACATCTGCCCATAGGAACTGGAGTGGCCGTTCCAGCAGACCACTCCTCCACTCATAGGCAATGTGGGCAGGGGACATGGTCTTTGCAAGTCACAGAAACTGGCTACGAGTGCTGGGGAGCCCAGTACTCATGGCCAGGGCATGTCAGTTTCAAAGGCTGGCCTGATGCACTTCCCTGTCCCCCTTGGTTTGTGGTAGGGGGAGTGTGAAGCAGCTGCCGTGGTAACCACGCTGGGAGCTGCCTGTTAGAATCCCTCCCCACACACTCCACCTGAGTGGCTGCTCTGCAGCTGTGCCACTCACCAGCCATGGGCCCCCTCCTCCCCCAGCCTTGCTCATTTAAAAACACCCGTTGGATGGAGCAGGAGATGGTGGGGGTAGAGAGAGAGACTTAAGTATCTAGCAGTGTTACGAATTTTAGTTCCCAGGATCATCTTTTCAAGGTATTGTACAGGTTTCCTTTCAGGACAAGGACTGAGAAATCAGAAATGAACTGTTCATTCTGAAGGAGATGAACACCCTCGGTTGATTCAGTGTCCTTGTACATAATCTTTTTTCTGTGTGCTTTCATTTGTGTAAGTAAGGATTGATTGGTTTCGCCAATGTAATTTCCATGGGGGCATTTAGTGTGTTAAGCAAAGTACACCACATGCTGTAATTGGCATGTGTAAGTCCCTGGTATTTTGTATGGTTTGAGAACTTATAATAGTTGTGGTAGAGATATATTGGCAGGTTTTGCACCTGCTGCTTTAGCAAGGTCTTGTTCTTGTTTGGTAGGGATGCCTTGGGTATTAGAGAGCTTACTCCTGATGATCAGTTCTGAGAGGCTTGAAGGCTGGAAGAAAGGTTTCAGGAAAGATTTCTCTCAGGGTATGGTCTCTATTGAGTATGTATTTTAGTTATTTGATGATGTCTTTCATAGGTTTCTCTGTGGGGTGGTAAGTGACAACTAAAGGTGTGCAGATGGAGGGTTCCTTCTTTTGGTATTGTAACAGGTTCTTGTTGGGTATTTGGGTAGCCTATTTGATACAGCCCTGCTCTCTGAGTGCCCTTTCTTTGTAAAGGCAATTTTTAATGTGGCAAAAGCGTATATCACAGGACTTCTCGGAGAAAATTCTGTGATACCTGACAACTTGGCTGTACATAGTCTTCCCTGCAACAGCCGTTCTGAGTGACTGCTGCCTATATTTTTTCAGACTTAATTCAAGGTGTTGGTTTTGACCTATAAAGCCACATATGACTTGGCCCCACCTATCTGCGGGATTGCCTCACCCCCCAGGTTCTGGATTGGCCCCTGGAGTCAGCTGGGGATGCCCTCCTTGAATCCCCTGGGTTTCTCCGGTGATGACAATGAGGAGGGTGTTCTCGGTGGCTGCACCGAGACTGTGGAACTCCCTCCTGACAGAGGTTCACCTCACCCTGGACCGCCCCTCTTTCTGTAGACAGTGGCTGTTCCGCGTGGCCTTTGGCAAGGGAGATGGGTGGGGTGATAGGGAAGGGGGTGAGTTTTTTTTCCCCCCTTTACTTGAGATTTTATAATTGTTTTATATTATTATTGTATATTGATTATTTATGTTTATTATTACTGATTTGTATATAGGTTTTATATTGTTATGTTATATGCCGTCCCGTGCTGCTGTATGCTTTGTAGCAGGACGAGGTGACTAGTAGGAGTGGGACCCCAGGCCAATACCGGATACCGGATTTACCGGATTCCGGTTTAAAAAAAAACCCGGATTCCCAGATTAAATCCGGTATACTGGTACCGGATTTATTCCATTGATTTCAATGGGGCACTGTGTCCCCATTGAAATCAATGGAAGTTCCCCCAGGATCCTACCTTCAGTTCAGCTCCAGGTGGCGGCGACGGTCTGGCGGCCTCAGCGCCAGCTGTGGCTGCCTGCTTCAGAGACGCTGTAAGCCTTCCGGGAAAACCCGGAAGTTCCCCGGAAGGCCTACAGCGTCTCTGAAGCAGGCAGCCACAGCCGGCGCTGAGGCCGCCAGACCGCCGCTGCCGCCGCCACCCGGAGCTGAACTGAAGGTAGGATCCT
>QEPC01008874.1:7026870-7067573 GCA_003113815.1 Sphenodon punctatus | reverse complement strand
AAAATGTTTTAACCCCCCCCCCCCCCCCCCCCAGGGATCAGGTCTAATACTTACCAGCTGCTGCTGGGACGCCGCGGCCGTGGGTTGAATGGCTCTGGGTTGAACTTGCGGAGGGCAATTTTTTTAAAAAAATCCAGGGTGGGTGGGGGGTGTCCCCCCTTCCACCCGCGCAGCCTGGACTTGGAGAGGTTTTTGGTGGTTTTTTTTTACATTGCGGCCATTCATTTAAATGGCCGCAATGTAAAAAAAAATCCGCTACCGGGAATCCGGTAACCGGACCGGATATACCGGGTTAAATCCGATAATGCCGGTACGCCCAGTACCGGCATTATCGGATACCGGATATACCGGTAGGCCCAACCCTAGTGACTAGTAAATCCATAGAAATAATAAAATAAAGAAATACCAAACAAATATCAAAGGGAAGGAAGAATGTAATTGCTGTGATAAGCAGACAATTTTATTGAAAGTTTTTACTTGCTCACAAGTGTAGATGGGATTTCAAGACTCCATCCCAAAAATGCATTGAAAAACCAGAGATAATCAAGAACATCTAATACCATTCTATCTCTTTAGTTATAGTAGTCCTATATTCAGTGTTGCATCCCCTTTTTATTGGGCATGTCAGACCTTGCCTATTGTTCCCCTCACTTCAAAAATGCTTATGTAAGTGACCATTCTTTTTTACGGGAGGGGATTTTTATTTGCTTTCTGTTTTCCTCATCATTTGCCTGTTTTTTAATTTATTTTTGTTAGTTTTATGCTATCTTTGCTCTTGGGAGAAGATGATCACAAATCTAAGATAAATTTAAGATATTTTCAGTATTTTCAGAGGTTGTGACAGGTCTAAGAAAATAATATTGTATGTATCATATATTAGTAGCCTTTCTGCCTTAGTTCCTCCTCCTGCCCCCATTGTATTTTTGCCTAACTTTCTCCTCCATCCCTGCTGTCTAATTTCATCTCTCTCCAATTTTGTGGACTGTACGAGCTGATGATTGTTCTACCACTGCCATCTTTTGGACAGAAATGGATCTGCTAACTAAATGTTTGTAACTCTTGCCTTCTACTGGTTGGTTTATAAAGGTGCTATAAACCCCTATAACCCTACACCCAGTGGAGACTCTCCTTTCGGTCACATGGTTGAGGCTTGTACTTCTGTAACAAAGGCGTGAATTTTATTCTTCCTTTTTCACGTATGTAGCATGGTGTCCTCGTATACTTTGTTTACCAATTTGTTACTTGTTTTCCTTGTTTTCTCACTTGTGTATTGTCGCCATTCTCATTGTCCATAATTTCTTTTAATTCCCTTCCTTTCTCCTGAGCGTCATGTGTTTGGTTTGTTTATCAGTGGCAGAGTACTCATTGTAGAAAATGGTTTTCCTTACGATGACTCGTACACAAAATTTGTTTTGCCGTCTTAGTGCCTTAAATGCTTACACATAAATCAAAATTCCCCTGAGAGAGAACAATTTTGTATGTCGGTAATCAAAACAGAAATCTTTCATCTGACAAAACTTGTAGTTGTTAGGAGCTGCAGTATCAAACAAATTCCTCTTGAACAGTACGATATGTTTTGACCAACCTGATATAAAAAATGTTTACAAGAACACCAGTCCCGAGCTGCTACTTGCCCATCTCTGTTGTTCTATTTATAAATAGTAGAACAGCTGTAAAGCATCTAGAAGAAAATCTCAGATTAAACAATTTCAGTTTTGCTGAAGTGGCTTATTTTCACAATACATACTTAGGTTTATGTATTATAATAAATGTTACTATATCTTTAATGCCTTGCAAGCTCTCCCTGAGTACTGACAATTAAGCTGGGTCCTCTCTACTTTTTAGATCATCATGACCAAGAGTGATTCTGCAATAAAACTATGCCTGTAGTAATACCTGTGCAACCTGACTAGTCATAAGGCTACCTAGATATCACTAAGGACATATTAAGGCAACCAATTATACTGAACACTTAATTTGTCTTGCAGAGTTATTTTTGAAGACGGATGGGAGGGAGCTCAACTGTCAGAGCCCTGGGTACAGTTGTAGGAGTGACAAAAAATAAAAATAAAAGTTGCTTGCAAATGGAGCAAATTTATATAGCAGGGATAGGCAAAGTTCCCAAGCCCAAGAGCTACATACCAACATTTTTATATCACCGAGAGCCACATGACACTTTACATTGATCATCTGCTTCCCCCAGTCTTAGGGATGGGGCGGCATGGATTTTCCCTACCCATCACTTCTGTCAAAACTTTGGGTCCCTGGTGGTCGGGTGCATTTGGGCAGCAGCAACAGAGGATCAGAGCACACTGTCACTGCTCCCATGGCCTCCAGAAGGCCCCAGCAGTACCGGCAGTAGAAATGGAGACTCGTCTTACCTTGTGCCTGAATGAAACATATGGCTATGCCCACAAGCAGCCACTTCTGACAAGAGATGCTGTACAGGTGCCCAAGAGCCACATGTGGCTCGTGAGCCATGATTTGCACACCTCTGTTTTGTTGAATCAATGGAAGATTATAAGAACATAAGAAGTGCCATACTGGGTCAGGCCAGTGGTCCATCAAGCCCAGCATCTCCGACAGTGGCCAATCTCTTTCTCAGGAGAAGTACCCAACAGGTCGCAATGGGCAATTCATTCCCTGTTTTTCCAGCCCCCAGCAGTAAAAGGTTACGTTCCCAAAACCTCCTTGGCTAATAGCCATTAAGAACGTATCCCTTTTTAAACTAGCTACGCTACTGGCCTTGACCACTTTCTCTGGCAGTAAGTTCCACAAGTTAATTGTGCTCTGAGTGAAAAAATACTTGCTTTTATTTGTTTTAAATCTGCTACCAGTTAATTTCATGGAGTGTCCCCTTGTTCTAGTACTCTTACAGAGGGTAAATAACTGCTCCCTATTTATGTGTTTCACACCACTTATGATTTTGTAAAATTCGATCATATCCCCTCTGTCGTCTCTTCTCCAAGCTGTCGAGCCCTAACCTATCGAGCCTCTCCTCTTACGGGAGCCCTTCCATACCCTTGATCATCTTGTTGTCCTTCTCTGTACCTTTTCTAGTTCTACTATGTCTTTTTTTAAATGGGGCGATCAGAACTGCACACAATACTCCAGGTGCAGTCATACCATAGTTCTGTATAGAGGCATTACGATATTTTCAGTTTTATTCCCTATCCCATTCTGAATGATTCTTAATGTTCTGTTTGCTTTTTTGACCACCGCCACACACTGAGCTGAAGATTTCAATGTAGTACAAGATCCCTTTCCTGAGTAGTAACTCGTAATTTAGGACCCAGCATTGTATACATATAGTTTGGGTTATTTTCCCCTATATGCATCACTTTGCGCTTGTCCACATTAAATTTCATCTGCCATTTGGATGCCCAGTTGCCCCGTCTCGCGAGATCCTCCTGCAATTCTTGACAGTCCGCTTGGGTTTTAACTGCCTTGAATAACTTTGTGTCATCTGCAGTTTTGATCACCTCACTCTTTACTCCTTTCTCCAGATCATAAATGAATACATAAAACAACACTGGTCCTAGTACAGATCCCTGGGGCACTTCACTAGTTACTTCTCTCCACTGTGATAAATGACCATTTAATCCTACTCTTTGCTTCCTATCTTTTAACCTGTTGTCAATGCATGATAGGACATTGCCTCTTGAATTCACACTATGAATATAGTGTCACAATTTGTACTTTAAAAAAAAAAGAGGATAACTGTGCGTTAATAATGCATATTATTTCGTGTTGTTTCATGTTCACAAAAAGCTGGGGAGTTTGAGCTAATGAGTTACCATGTTTTGCATTTCTATAGTGCCTTTTACCAGTAGATATCGCAGCATTTAACAGACAATAAATTAGACTTTCTCAATTCCCTATGAGGAAGGTTAGTTTTAAAGATGGGGAAATCAGGAAGGTTAAAATGAAGGTTAAGTTACTTGCCTGATGTCACACAAGAAGTCGGTGGCAGATTAGGAATAGAAATTTTAAGGCTTCTGATTTTTAGACTAGAGCCCTATTGTGGTCTGAGCCCAACAGCACCTGGGCTCAGGTGCTCCAGGCCTGATGCAACTGTGTGGTGGCTTGTCCCCCTATGGAGCAGCATCATGACTCAGACCACATCAGAAAGGCCAGGGTGAAGGTGTAGGGTTGAGATGAGAGCAACTGTTCCCATTCCACAGGGAAATACAGACTTTTGGGGTGTACTTGTGAGTGTTCGGTGTTTTGTCGTCTCTGGTGATTTATTTATTTATTTATTTATTAATAAAATTAATATGCCACCCTCTCCTGCTAAAAGCATCTCGGAGCGGCTAACAACATTTAAAAATACATATTAAAATAGACAACAAACCAAAATACAATTAAAACAACCTAAAACCCCCCAAATTAAAACCATCCATGCCCAAACCCTCCCCACCCCACCCACCCCATCTCTCTTGGTAAAGGCCTGGCGGAATAACCGGACCTTTCTACGGAAAGAGGGGAGGTCTGCACTGATCTCTAGTGCTCTTGTCCGCTGAGAGGCAGGAAGGGAGATAACTACTGCCCCTCTCAGCTGAAAGATTGGGAGGTAGGCTGCAGGGGGAGGCAGATCTCTACCACATCTCTAAACTGAGAGGTGACCGAAGGGGAGAGTAATCGTTAGCATCACTGGTGGAAGCTGCCGCAATCACATGAAATATGAGTAGGGGGCTGCCTGCGTATTAGGACTGGATATGCTAAACGCGATTGGGGGCTACATAGACTGAACATGGACTCCAGCAGCCTATCATCTCATTTGATTTCACCCGTTGTGGACAGTTCATTGAAAACATTAGCCAACAGTCAGGTCTGCTCTGTGAAGCTAACTAGTTGGCAGGAGATTTAAAACAAACAGAAGGAAGTACTTTTTCGCTCAATGTACAATTAACTTGTGGAACTTGCCAGAGGACTTTAAGGATAATAACATAAGCGGGCTTAAAATAAAGATTGGGTAAGTTATTAGAAGGTAGCTCCGTAAATGGCTATTGCTCTGGTTGCTTGAGGGACTTAATGTCTGACTGTTAGGAGCTGGGAGTAAATATAATGGATGGAATTCATCTCTCGATTATGACCTATTGTGTATATCTCTGAAGCAACCGAAGATGGTCACTGTCAGAGACAGGATGCTGGGCTGGATGAGACATTTGCCTGATTTAGTGTGGCACTTATTATTTTATTTATTAACATTTTTGCCCTGTCCTTCCCCGAAGGCTCAGGGCAGCTTAAAAAAATAAATAAAATGCAATTACAATAAAAAAAACCATACCCACTCCAACACCAACCACCCAACAACCTCCCACTTAATCACTATCCCTACCAACTAAATGCCTTACTAAAAAGAAAAGTCTTACATCGCCTCTGAAAGAAGCCCAGGCTTGGAATCAGACAAACCTCAAGATGGAAGGAGTTGCACAACATTGGGGTAGCAACCGAGAATGCCCCCCTTGTGTGCCCCCATCTTATGGACAAGAGTAGCAGATGGAACCCACAGGAGAGCACTTCCAGCCAACTGCAGGGGCTGTGACAGGCATGGTAGCAAAGGTGGTCTTTCAGATATGTGGGAGCCAGGCTGTTTAGAGCTTCAAAGGTCAAAATTAGCACCTTGAATAGCGTCAAGGTGAGCCTGAGCTGTTGAGCAAACACCCGTTTAATAACCTTCGCTAAAAAGGGAAGGTTAGAGGCAGGGTTAATAGTGGGCTGGGGAGTCATCATCCAAAGATGGCTTATTAAGTAAGTGCCAGATGACTGTATTTTTAAGGTTGTCCGGCATCCTATCCCTCCCAGAGAGAGGTGCCGAGAACCCCAGCCAGCAATGGCCCCAACATCTCCCGGCTGGCTTTCACCACCCAGAATGGGCAAGGATCTGATTCACAGCTGGTTGCCCACAATGCTCCAAGCAAATCCTCCGAATCGGTGGAAGATACTGATTGAAATTGATCCAAACAAACAGGAAAAGACTGAGCTTTCGTAACCCCAAACTCTGACTCTGCAGTTAAAATAGCAGCACCCAAGTCGTCGTGAATATGAGTTATTTTTGTATGCAAAGTAATTAATAAAAATATCAAAACGGGCAGTAGATGATAGGCTGGATGTAATGAGGAAAGTTCCTATGCTTACTATGGGTACAGATTTTTTTTTAATATGAAATGATGCAAAAATGGTAAGAAACTTATAAAAAAGAAAAACACCTAAAATGATTAAATTGTTCAGTGTTTGTAGTTTTAAGTAGATCTTATTTATTGAAAAATGTGCCTGACAGTGGGGAATACTTCAAACATTCTAAACGGTTTACAGTAATAGGTTTGCTTAATTGTCATTTAAATCAGAAAGGCCTTTTTGTTTACAACAAGAAGCCTGAGGAAATAAATGAATCTGCCATTCTTTAACTGTGGCCTTTGTGCAAAAGTTTATAACATCTAAATCCGAAACTCTATGATCATTGAAAATTGTTTAAGCTCTGCAAAAATATTATGGGGAAAAAGGACGTTTACAGACTTCTGAATAGTATATAATTCAGTAGCAGTGGGATTCTTGCAATTACTGTTGCTATTTAACAAGCTGGTCTGGTTTACAATATGTTCTTTCATCTAAAACTCTAAAGTAGAATATATTAATAGCAAGGAAGAAAATGAACTGAAATAATGGGGACATTTGAAAATGAATAATAGTAGATGCTTTAGGTGAGAATGAAGAAACAAGAGGTTCTTTACGGTTTCATTCCCCCAAATGTTTTTTTGTTTTAATCTATTGCCTATGACTAGGGATGGAGGGGAATTTTACCAACAAGAAACATGTCTAATACTAGTAAATTTGTGACAGGCTCTGGGAAGTATAGGAAAGCGTGTACATAGATTTTATGATCTAAAGTAAAGTTTCTGAAATCAATAGCCCATTAATTTAAATATTGCCATTAAGCCTCCAGTGTTGCTGAGTAAGAATATGTATGTTTCATATTACTGAATTAAGCTCAGTATTGTGTGACTGCCTCCACTCTTTCAGCTGAAAACATATTCTTTTAAACAACTCAAAGAAAACATCTCTTCCTAATTCAAAAGAATTAATGGACTGGTACAGATTCCTAAGGAATGGTATAAAATCTTGTAAACAGACCCATACGGGTCATCATCATCATCATCATCATCATAATAATAAAAACCATAAGAGTGGCTCTCAAATCTGTGTCAAGTTCTTTTTATTCTGTGGCATAATTAACTGTTGTGCTGTAGGTGGATTTATTTTATACATTAACCTTTACTAGGCAAAGTATAATGTGCATGTGCACGGAAAGAGGGAAAACTACCTGAATCTCTTTGGTATGCTTCTTTTACATCTTGTGCTGCTGGTGGAGCACATGATTTCTTGTGCAGGTACGTTCACATCACATCACATTACAGTGTTGCAGTGGTTCCATTACTTCCTGGTGAATAGATCTCAGCGGGTGGTCCTGGGGGATTGTTCATCTTCCCCCAGGGTGTTGGGTCCTGCAGGATTCTATTCTGTCCCCCCTCTTGTTCAGTGTGTGTATGCAGCTACTGGGGAAGGTTGTGTGCAGATGAGAGTTGTCATCGATATACTGATGACACTCAGTTGTACCTCTCCTTTTCATCTGACCCAGGTCCTGTAGTCTTGGTGCTTTCCTGATGTCTGGCTGCAGTAGGGGACTGGATGAGGTCTAGCCGATTGAAGCTGATTCCCGACAAGACAGAGGTGATGCTCGTTGGCAGGTCTGGTGATCTGGGCGAGGGAGGGTCACCCGTCATTGATGTGGGTCTGCCCTGTATTGGCATCTCGGGTATAGAGTCGGGGTGCTCCTGGATCCGCAGCTACGCCTGCATCTCCAGGTGTTGCCTATGGCCAGGAGTGTCTTCTGCCAGTTACATCTGGTGAGACGGCTTCATCTGTATGTCTCTGACTCCGATCTTGCCACCGTCATCTATGCATTTGTCACCTTAAGGCTGGACTATTGTAATGCGCTCTACATTGGGGCTGCCCATGGTGATGGTTGGAAGATGCAGCTGGTGCAGAATGCAGCGGTCCATCTGTTTACTGCAACGGGTTGCTGGGAACGCATTACACCGGTGCTCTGATCTCTGCACTGGCTGCCTATAGTCTTCTGGGCCCGATTCAGAGTGCTGGTTTTAATCTATAAAGCCCTAAATGGTCTGGGTCCTGGCTATCTGAAGGACCATCTCACTTCCTGGCCTCCTGGATGGCTCTTGCAGTCATTGTGAGGGCACCCTCCTGGAGGTGCCACGCTATGGATGGGTGGCGACCGACAGGTGGGCGTTCTCGGTGGCTGCTCCGGTGCTGTGGAACTCACTTCCTGTGGGGATCCGCCTCAGTTTGGATCTCCTCGCCTTCCGACGTCCATGTAAAACGTAGCTCTTCTGCCAAGCATTTGGTGAGGGGTGATTTGCGGAGGGGGGCGGGGCGGGGTGGGGTCGTGCTTTTTTTGCACGCTCTGATTGTTTTACTGATTTTGTTGTTTTATTTTGTTTTAGACATTGTATTTTATTGCATTTATTCTGTGTTGTTTGCTGCCCTGAGCTACCAGAGGCAGGAGGTGCGGGATCAAAATTTATTAAATAAATAAATAAACTATAAAATATTATTTACGTTAATCACCCCAGTTTTTATTATCGTTCGGTAGTATGTACCAAGACTCATTGTGCCTGGCTCTCAACTTTTTCTGCAGTTCCTATGAAAGGTTTTTCCCAAGTCGACCACAGATATCATTTCTGCTCACCTTTACTAATGAAAGGTAGCTGTATCGAGAGTGGTAGCCTTACTTCTAGGCCAGTGGTTCTCAAACATTTTTGAATTGTATTTATTTTTATTTATTTCATGATATTTTATCCCGTGCCTTCCTGCACCATAGCAGCTCGGGGCATTCCAAATAAAATTGTGCCCCCTCTTCCACTTGTCAGTCATAGCTGAGGTCCCTTCCTCCCCTCCCCCCACACCTACCTACCTTGCTTTCCGGATTGGTACCCAAATTATTTTGAATACTAATAGCTATACTGTTACTAACTTTTTCTCTTTTTCAAATACAATTTCTGTTAGTGTTAGGAAATTTAAATACTGGTTGTAATGTTAGTCCTATTAAATACCACGAGTTATTGGTTAGTGCAAATAGACATTTACTCAATTGAAAACGTACTTGTAGTTGAAAAAAATAGGTCATAATGCAAATGAAAACAAATATTTCTCAAAAATTGGTGCCATTGGTTTTAAGGAAAAGTCTCTCATCCAATGATTTTGCATCTAGTCTAGATCTGAGGTAGCTCAGGATGCAAGCAAGATCAGAAAACAGTCTTTTAACAGATACCTATGTCACAGGCAGACCTAAAACAGCTAATGCAGTATGACATATGGTTTCATCACCATTTTTAATCTATCATGCTAGTTAACCGTCATCCTTGTCTATCGGATACATCCCACTGTAGACTGCCAAACATTTTTGAAATTTGGCATGCCTGAAATGGAAATACTGATCTTTATGCTGTGTGTTGAGATTCTCTGTCACATAGCTCAAGAAAATGATCAAGTTCATCATCATCACTATATGTCTCTTCACTCTCCTGAATCCTTTTTGTTTTTTGTTACAGCAGTCAAAGTGCCGACTTGCTTCAGACTGCTTCTGCTACCAACAGACATTTTTGCACCAAGTGCACGTAGATACTTCTCTGCTTTTTCAACCTGTTCATCTTTCAGTAACCCCTTGTACCTGGGATCACAAAACACAGATGCCAGAAAAACATTGTTGTCCATAAACGTTTTGACCAGAAGAACATTTTCTAAAGTTTCTTTATTCTTATTAAGCTTCAGCTTTAAACATTCCCATTCAGCTAAAAAGTTTCCTGTAAGAAAGCTTTCAGCTTGCATTCTCATCCTGGTCACCTTAGCTGACTCTAAATAGTTCAAGATATTTATGTGGTTCCACGTTTTCTGACTAAGGTGAAGGTCATTTGATGCAGCTCCCAATTCATCACAAAGATCTTGCATTTTCACCTGTGCTAACATTAAAGTTGAATTATCAAGAAAAGGGTGAAAGCATACCTCTTTGACATGACTTTCTTCATGCTTGGCAGGTGTTTTTTGACAACACATCTAGCTCTTAGAACTGTGTTCTCAGTTTGCTGATCTTTCATGACATCATGGATAGCAAGCTGAAAAATACATGCTGTGCATCTTGTTAAGGTGACATTAAGAAGGCAAGCCATGTCACAGGAGTGCAATTACTGATCATCTTCATCCAAAATTCCATTTTCAGTGGACTCTTACTCATAAGAACCATCTACTTTTGCTGCTGAAGCCTTGTTAAGTAACTCTATGTATTTCATCTTACCATAAAAATGATTGATAACTCTAATCAGTTTGCTACGTATAGCCTTGGCAGTATGGCTTTCAAATATTTCCTTTACTGCTAAAGTTTTTAATTGTAATTTTCCTTTGTTGTCTACAAACTGAATATTTATGCCAAGAAATGACTGGCTTTGTCAACTATAGTCGTTAACAACAGAATGGGGGTGGGGTGTCCGCCTGCTGCTGGGCGTTGTGCCTGTCTATCCCTTGCACACTGTTTTCTCTCTGGTTCTGTTGGACCTGTCCCCCTGGTGGGTGTGCTGCCTTGTTAACATGACCATCTGGGTGTGGAACACCCACCTCCACCCATGGAGCGACCCGACTCCTTCCCAGTTGCATCGTTGAAATTAACACAAGTTCATCTGAAATCTGGTCACTCCAAATTTGGCTATTGGGTTGAAAGGAAGTATATGGCTCAGGAATATGCCTGGTCAGGGCCTGTTATGCTAGAATATGTATTTCCCAAATTTAAAAACATCATGTTTGGACTGTGTTAAGGGCTGAGCCTCTCCCAGGGCACAGAGAAGGCTCTCTCATGCTACAAACAGGAGGTAGCCATTACAAAACCATAATTTATTTCCAAAAGATTACAAAATTACTTACAAAAAGTCTTGCATGCGCTTTTGTCTTCTGCTGCCAAATAAGTGAGATGATAAAAAGCACACAACTTCCTTTTTCTTGGTGTCATTTGTCAACACTAGGAAACAGTGAGAAACTTTTGGGTGGTTTTTAAAATGTTTTTTGTTTTGCCAAGGGGGAAGTAAGTGCAGCACAGACTGATAATTTATTTTATTTTTATTATTTTATTTTTAAAATGTATACCCCGCCCCTCTTGCCAGGCAACCCGGGGCAGCTAACAAATCAGTCAATAAAACACAATAAAAATACAATAATATATATAAAACATTCAGTAAAAACAACAATAAAAATGGAGAGAAAAAAACCATAACCCCCACCATTCCATCCACCTTCTCCCTCGCCAAACGCCTGACGGAACAGCCAGGTCTTACAATTCCTACGGAAACCTGGGAGGCCTGGGGCCAGATGGTTCCCCACCTGGAGGGAGTTCCATAGGCGTGGTGCGGCCACCAAGAACGCCCGGTCCTGCGTGGCCCCCCGGGAAACCCGGGGGACCTCCAACAGGGCGCCCCCAGATGACCGCAGGGGCCGGTCCAGAACTCGGGGAGTGAGGCAATCTCACAAATAGGCAGGGTCCAGACTGTGTAAGGCTTTATAGGTCAAAACCAACACTTTGAATCGGGCCCGGAAGACTATTGGTAGCCAGTGCAGAGATCGGAGCACTGGTGTAATGTGCTCTCGGCGGCCCAGCCCCACCAGGAGCCGGGCCGCTGCATTCTGCACCAGCTGCAGCTTCCGAGCCGTCACCATAGGTAGCCCCACGTAGAACGTGTTACAGTAGTCTAGCTGAGAGGTGATAAAAGCATGGATGATCGTGGCCAGGTCCGGAACCGAAATCAGTGGCCGAAGCCACTGCACCAGACGTAACTGGCAGAAGGCACTCCTCACCACAGCCGCCACCTGGAGATCCAGGCGGGGATGAGCATCGAGGAGCATCCCCAGGTTCTGCACCTGGGAAGTCAGTGGAAGGCACACCCCCTCAACCGAGGGGGTCGCCATCTCCATCGACTTACCCACTAACATCATCTCCGTCTTGTCAGGATTCAGTCGCAGTCGATTAGCCCTCATCCAGTCCCTGACAGCTGCCAGACACTGAGTAAGCACCGAGACAGCTGGGCCTGGGTCGGTTGAAAATGAGAGGTACAGTTGGGTGTCATCCGCATACTGATGACACCTCACCCCATACCTCCTGATCACCTCACCGAGTGACTGCATGTACACGTTGAACAGGAGAGGAGACAAACACAAACCTGCGGGACCCCACACGAGGTCTCAGTGAGATGGAAAATGATCACCGAGCACCACTTGCTGAGTTCTCCCGGTCAGGAATGAGCGGAACCATTCAAGAATGATCCCACCCACCCCCGCACTGTCCCGCAGGCGCGTTACCAACATCTCGTGGTCAACGGTATCAAATGCAACTGACAGATCTAATAGGACCAAAAGGGTTGACCGACCCTTATCCTTTTCACGGCATAGATCATTGACCAAAGCCACCAATACTGTCTCAGTGCCATGCCCCAGACAAAAGCCAGACTGCAAGGGATCCAGATAACCGGTGCGGTCGAGATGCCCTAGGAGCTGCTGAGCCACTAACCCGTTCAATAACCTTCCCTAAAAAGGAAAGGTTAGAGACAGGCCAATAGCTGGCAGGGGTGTCAGCAATGGTTTCTTGAGCAGAGGCCGTACCACCACCTCCATAAGGCTGGCCCTCCCGCAGGGAGGCGTTGACCACCCCAGCCAGCAATGGCCCCATTGTCTCCCGGCAGGTCTTAATCAGCCAGGATGGGCACGGATCTAGTTCACAAGAAGTGACTCGAACAGCCCCAAGCACCCCCACCACGTTAGCAGGTGTCACCGACTGAAATTGATCCCACAAAATCGGACAAGGCGGGGCTTCTGCCACTTCTATCTCCACTATATTAAGTGTGGCATCGAGATCTTGGTGAATACGAGCGATTTTCTCCGCAAAATAATCTGCAAAAAGGTCATAGCGGGTAGTTGATGACTCAACTTCAGGGTTGAGGGAGGCCGGACTGACCAGCCCCCGCACAACCCAGAACAGCTCCGCCGGACAGGATTTAGCGGAAGCTATGAGGGTAGCAAAGAATTCCCCCTTTGCTGCCCGCATAGCCACGGCATAGGCTTGTAAATTAGCTCTATGCTGCAATCTGTCGGATTCAGCCCGAGAACGACGCCACTGTCGCTCCAACCGTCTTCCTACCTGCTTCAGCGTCTGCAGCTCCTCGGAGAACCAAGGAAGTCTGTGGAGCCTCCGCGTGGGCAACGGACGCCTGGGAGCCGTTTGATCGATGGCCTCCATCAGCAAGGTGTTCCACAGCTTGACAAGGTCATCGATGTGACGGTCGTCTAGGTCAGAGGGTAACACCCCCAGAACACCTAGGAACCGCACTGGGTCCAACAGCCTCCGGTGGCAGTCAGGTTCTGCACCCTTCTGGGGGCAGACATGTGCTAGAATGGAGGTCTGAAGGAGGTTATGGTCTGTCCATGACAAGGGCACAGCTGTAATCTCCCCCATTAATGGACCACCCACCTCGAGGCCGGTGCAAAACATGAGGTCTAAGGTATGTCCTCCAAGATGTGTCGGGCCATTCACTTTCTGGGACAGGCCCATGGTTGCCATGGCGGCCATGAACTCAAGCTCGTCTCCCCTGAGGACTGCGTCGATGTGAATGTTGAGGTCCCCCAGGACTATCGTCCTTGGGGACCGCAACACCACCTCCGACACAGCCTCTGACACAGCGTACAGGGAGGCTACTGGAGTGGTAGGTGTACGGTATACCAGTAGCACACCCAAGGGGCCTGGTGTGCATGTGGATGTGTGTGCTATGTGTGCGCATGCATATGAACAAACTAGGAAACAGGCAGGCTGTACTTTTAAAAATTGTTTCAAAAATGAATTTTTCATTGCCAGGGGTCTCCATCCCAGAGACTAACCCACCCTTACTACTCCCATCAAAAACAAATAAAATTAAATTAAAACCCACCCTCACCCGTTTCCCTCGCCAAAGACCTGGCGGAACAACCAGGTCTTGCATTGATGACACTATACTGCAGAGCTCCTCATAATCTTGCCCAGCGACTGCATATACACATTGAACAGGAGAAGGGACAGAATGGAACCCTGTGGGACTCCGCATGAGAGGTGCCGGGGAGATGAAAAGTAGTCCCCGAGCACCACTCGCTGAGTTCTTCTGGCTGTGAATGAGTGGAACCATTCAAGAACAGTCCCGCCCACCCTGGCTCGGTCCCACAGATGAGTCACCAACATCTTGTGGTCAATGGTATCAAAGGGAGCTGATGTATCTAATAAAATCAGCAGTGTCGAATGACCCTGGTCCAACCACTGCGGAGGTCGTTGACCAAAGCTACAAGTGCAGTCTCAGTGCCATAGCCTGGACGAAAGCCAGACTGTGAGGGATCTAGAAAAACAGGTCAGTCCAGATGCCCCTGCAGCTCCCGGGCCACTACCCGTTCAATAATCTTCCCTAAAAAGGGAAGGTTAGAGACAGACCAATAACTGGCGAGGGAGTCAACGTCCAAAGGTGGTTTTTTGAGCAGGGGGTGGACCACTTAAGGCAGCTCAGCATCCTGCCCTCCGAATGGGAGGCATTGACAACCCCCGCCAGCAACGGCTCTAACATCTTCCGGCTGGCCTTGACCAGCCAGGATGGGCACGGATCTAATTTGCAGGAGGTGGCTCTGACAGCCCCAAGAACATCCTCTGCATCAGTGGGTGAGATTCACTGAAACTGATCCAATGAAGTCGGACAAGGCGGGGCTTCAATAGCCTCTTGTTCTATTGTAATAAGTGCACTGTTGAAGTCGTGGTGAATCCGAGCGATTCGGATGCTGCAGCACATGCAGCATGTATTGTCCGCAGTGACTCCCAAGATTATTTTCCTGAGTGGTAACTCCTAATTTAGAACTCAGCATTCTATACGTATATGTATACGTTTGTAGGGGTGTGCATTTTGATTTGTTGTTATAATAATGATACCAAAACTGGCATTTTTGTTGTTGTTTTTGTAATAACGGAAAAAATAATTACGAAATAATAACGGAAGCTTATATTCATTATTATTTTGTTATTTCTTGACCCTTAGACAGCCATTTAGCAGGGAAAATCTAGTTTACAGTCCTGGGAGGGGACGGGGGAGCAGACAGGACAGAGCCAGGAGACATGATTGATGTCTATGCTGACCAGTGAGCATTGCAGGCACATCCCTGACACTTGCATGGCACCCTGTGATTGCTCACTAATCACGGGCTGTGGGCAGGGTGCTGAAAAGCTTTATATTGTCAGTCAGGCTTTTTCCTCTTGTTCTGTGTTAGTTTCTGACTTGGCAGGTGCCATCTTCATGCCTGCCTGCCTGCCTCTTCACTGCCACCTGCCTGCTGCTGCTGCTTCTGACAGTTCATCTCTCTTTCTCCCATACAAGTCCTGCCTCCCGGGGGTACTGTCTGATACTGTGTCACATCTTGGGGTACCAGTGCCAATGCCTACCTGCCTACCCTGCTCCTCCACCGCCACCTGCCCGTTGCTCCTGCCAGTGCATGTCTCTCTCCTGCAAATTCTGCCCCTTTGGGGTACTGTCTGCAAGTTGAGATACCTTGTCACGTCTTGGGGTACCAATGCCCATGTCTGCCTGCCTGGGTTTGTGATGCCAGTTGGCCAGCAGAAATGTCTATCATGTATCCTTATCATGTGTTGTTTCTGGTATTCTCTTAAGTTCTATGTTGCAGTGCTGCAGCATGTGCTTGTGATGCCAGTGTCGATGTCCCTGGATTGCTAGCCTGCTTCATGCTCCCCTCTGCCTTGCTCCCTGAAGTCCCAGTTATGTCATGGAATTTTCACTTTTGTTTTCAGAACTAATATCTGCACAACTTCTCTTGAAATCACAAAACATATATTGCTTATAAAATCAGGATCCTTGAAACAATCTTCCCGACAGTTGGCAGGGATTGTCCCTTCAGGAGGAGTACAATGAATACCAATTTCACTCAAAGTGCATGAAAACTAAGACGTTATAGCTGCAAACGTGTGTATAAACCACAAAATGTCAGTCGCTTACAAATTGGGTCCCTTTGTCAAATCTTTATGAAACTTGGCAGAGATGATCCCCTGGGTAACACGTATAAGAAATCCAAATATCAAGGAGATCAGATAAAAAATAAAGACGTTATAGCCAGAAATCAGTTTCCCATAGAAATCAATGAGGAAAAATAACAAAATTGAATAAAGATATTTATATATTTATTATATCTTTCCAAATTTATACCCCACCTCTCCTGCCAAAGCAGCTTGGGTCAGCTAACAAATATATATATAAAAATATATATAAATGATATAAATATAGTATGATATAAATATGATATGATATAAATATAATAAATACAAAATATATAAAAACATAAAACAAAAAGAATAAGCAAAAGAAATCCCACCACCCTAATAATCAAACCCCCACCCTATCCATCTCCCTCACCAAATGACTGGTGGAACAGCCAGATCTTGCAATGTCATCGGAAGGAGGGGGATCCGGGGCCACCCGGGTCTCCGCCGGAAGGGAGTTCCACAGCCTAGGTGCAACCACCAAGAACGCCCTCTCCATAGTCGCCCCCTGAGCTACTTGGGGGGGACTTCGAGAAAGGCACTCCTGGCGGACTGCAAGGGCCAATCTAGAGCTTGGGGGTGAGGCACTCCCACAGATAGGAGGGGCCCAGGCCGTGTAGGGCTCTATAGGTAAGCACCAACACCTTGAATCAGGCCTGGAAGACACTCCGCAGCCAATGTAGAGCTTGGAGCACTGGTGTAATGTATTCACAGTGACGCGGGCTGCCGCGTTCTGCACCAGCTGCAGTCTCCGAACTGTCACCATGGGTAGCCCTCTGTAGAGTGTGTTACAATAGTCTAGTCTTGAGGTGATGAAAGCATGGATGACCGTAGCCAGGTCAGAGTCCGAGACTTACCGCCAAAGCTGTTGCACCAGATGTAACTGGCGAAATACGCTCCTCTCTACAGCCCCATCTGGATATCCAGGTGGAGCTGGGAATTGAGGTGCACTGAAGGCCTACGAACCTGGGGGACGAGCCCCATCAACGGGTGAATCCACAAGTGATGTAGATGGGGGGCTGAAGTACAAAGTTAGCATAGCCGTGCTTATATAAGCAGGCCCCACCTCTAGCCCCACCCCATGCCCAACCCCCTGTGAAACGTGAAGTAATAAAAATATATCTTTTTTTTTTTTTTGAAGTATCACAAAAGGTCATTTATTTGCAAGACAGAATGCTCTGATAGTTTCAAAATCTCCCTCAGTGAAATTGTTAACAAAACCAATACAGTGTATTTACAACACACTGTTTTCCTACTTGCTTTGAAAGTGAGTAGCCTACAAAGCCTCAGTGTATGGTATCCTATTTATGGGCCAGTCCTGAAAATCCCCTTGCACTTTACTCCCACTGCTTGAAGTCATGCAAGTAGGGACATTCATGGAATGATCTAGCCCTAAAATAGATATGGTAAAATGACCCTGTGAAGTCTCTCACCTGCTATAGGATTGGGAGGTAGGTTAAAATATGTGGATGGAAGCCAATGGGATTGTTTGCTTGCTCTCCTATGTCTATAAACTGTGCTACACTCTTATGGTGCTATAGAAACAATATTCATCTCCTCAGCGAGGCAAATAAGATGGTTTTGAAAACATAAAGGTGAAAGTAAAAGAAACCCTGAAGTGCTTCTTTAAACAAGAAAATACTAATGCATCCCAAGTAACCTGCCCAGATAGTGCTGCACGTAGGTTTCACTTGAGGTGTGCATGCTACTGCTACCTCAGATACTGAAAACGCCGATCTCCATTGCCTGAGCACAAATACCTGGTAGGAAAGTCTGCTCCACAAAGAGGGTGGAAGATGCAGACTCAGGGTATATATATATTTTTTATCATTATTTTAATAGATTTTTTTTATCACACAGCAATGTACTAAAAGGGAGAAATATCCCCCAGAGAAACTCACTTCGGGATAGAATCATCCCTTGCTCACAGCTTACAGATGCTTGCTACTCCCCTCCCTCCCCTCCCTTCTTTCCCCAGATTTCTTGCAAAATCTAGCTGACACCTCCAACTTTCTGAACCTTAAGCTAGCATTGCTCAAGCCGTAGTGGGGATGAAGTCTCTGGAGAAGCTGCAATGGATAGGCTGATGATACGTTGCAAGAACGGGGAGATGGCAGATCGCTGACCTTTGAAAGTCTCGAAAAAAGACACGTGCATCTTGCTGATGCTAACAGAGGCAGCATTGTTGTCCCTCCAGGCAAACAGCAACAGAGCATCCTGTCTCTCTCTCACACCGTGAACCTCTCACTCCGGTGGAATCCGGTTTTACCTTGATCTCTTCCAGACTAGGATCAGTGTGGGTTGACATGGGAGAGAAAGTAGCCAAGTTCAAGCGGATGGCCCCAATGATCCCTGGTGTGCACTTCCCCATCCCCAATGCCGTGCAGATTTCAGCAAAATGGAAAGGTTTGCAGGGCACAAGATCCCAAATTGGCTGCCCTAAAGGCAGGGAATGGAAGAGGTACAGCTGCTTTCTAATGAGCTGTTTTGCTGTGGTGGCAGCTTGCGCTGGTCAAATCTAGTGCAGCTTCTAGCTCGTGGGAAATGAGGAAGTTCAGAGCTATGGTGGCTCTCACGCTAGCAGGCTCGTGCAAGGGATAGGACAGAAAATCCTATCCTGTCCCTTGTGCAAGGCTCCTGGTACAAGAGCGGCCACAGTGCCTGTTTCTCATTTCCCATGAGCTGGAAGCTGCTGTACTAGATATGACTAGTGCAAGCTGCCGCCGTGGCAAAACAGCTCGTGGGAAAGTGGCTTTCTCCAGTCACAGGTGCTGGCAGCGGTGCTGATAACTGGCCAGCCCCCATCGCTATCCATCCCGGTGGCGGCGGCAGTGGCAGGAGCAGCCGCTTGCTATGCTGGGCAGGCAGCAGACTGCCCCGCTGGCTGCATGGTGCGCTCATACATTGCACTGTGTGGTGGGAGGCGGCGACTGCTCTGCTTCTGAGTCTGACCCCAAGCCTCGCACCTGGCCCTTACCCTAGGTTCAGCAAGGAGCTAACTTCACACTGCCCTCCTCCCCGAGATATCCCCACTGGGGAGAAAATCCCTTTTCCCCAGTCTCAGGCAGGGACCAGCCCCCTGACACCCCCATCCCATGCAGCCTCCCCATGCAGGCCAGCCCCATGCAGGCTCCTGGTCCTGCAGCCTCTCTCACCTGCCCCCGCCCCCAAAGTGGTGGCATGTGGCCGCCCCACAGGGCCACCCACATGGCCGATTTAACCTGGGGAAAAGTTGAATCTTGAGCTGGGCTGGCCTGAATCTCCAGCAGCGTCAGGTCCCACTGCTGCCCCCCACATGGCCAATCATTCACATGCTGCCCTGCCCCACCCCCCAGCTGCTGGGAAACCAGCTCGGCTCCAGGGAGCTGGAGAGGGGAACTCCGCTGCACCAGCTGCTGCCGTTAACACCCAGGGTGGGGAAAGCTCAGTGCTCAGGCCCCATCCCGCCCATGAAGCCCCCCACATGGCAGCCCCCCAGTACAACTACTTACTTGAGCTGAGACGAGAGAGCGCCGAGAGGAAGTAAACTGAACAAGCATGGCTGGTCCCTAGTAAGCACGCCCAGCCCCTCCCCCAGCCATGACGTGTTGGGTGGGTCCAGCATGATGTCAGCCACGGCTGACCAATGGGGGGGGCTAACGTCCCCTCAGCCCCCCCCCCGTGAATTTGCCCCTGATCAATGGCAGGAGACACCATACCCACTGACATCACCTCCGTTTTGTAAGGATTCAGCTTCAGATGGCTCGCCCTCATCCAGTCCCCCACAGCTGCCAAATACTGAGTAAGCATCAAGACTGCTGGGTCTGGGTTGGATGTAAAAGAGAGAGACAGTTGGGTGTCATCAGCATATTGATGATTCCAAACCCCAAGCCATCTCATGGCCTCGCCCAGTGCCTGCATATACATGTTGAACAGGCGAGGGGACAAGATGTAACCATGCGGGACTCCACACGAGAGGTCTCGGGGAGATGAAGAACAATCCCTGAGCACCACCCGCTGAGTTCTCCCAGCCAGGAAGGAGCGGAACCATTCCAGAACAATCCATCTCACCCCGGCTCAGTCCTACAGGCGAGTCACCAACATCTCGTGGTCAACGGTATCAAAAGCAGCCGACACATCTAGCAGGGTCGACTGACCCTGACCCTGGTCCAGTTCCTGGCTGAGGTCGTTGACCAAAGCCACAAGTGCATTCTCAGTTGCCATAATCTGGATGAAAGCTGGACTGCAAGGAATCTATGTGGTCTAGATGCCCCTGCAGCTGCTGAGCCACTACCCATTCAATAACTGTCCCTAAAAAAGTTAACTCTGGTTTTAACTACCTTGAATAACTTTGGCCCTTTTAGAGACTGACTGATAGCTGGCAAGGGAGTCAACGTCAAGTGATGGTTTCTTGAGCAGAGGCCGCACCACCACCTCTTTGAAGCAGCTCGGCACCCTACCCTCCTGAAAGGAGGCATTGACCACCCCCACCAGCAACGGCTCCAGCGTCTCCTGGCTGGCCTTGACCAGCCAGAATGGGCACGGGTCTAGTTTATTTATTATTTATTTATTTATTACTGTCATTTGTATCCCGCCCCTCCTGTAAACAGCTCGGGGTGGCTTCCAACAATATAAATACATAAAAACAATATAAAACAATTTAAAATAATCAACAATAAAAATATATTTAAAACAGGCCCCCGGAAATTAACAATAAAACAGGATAGGGGCGAAAAAACAATAACCCTAACTCTTGCAATTCTTCACAGTTTGCTCCCTTGGTGCCTTTGGCAGCAATATGGGCAGAAACTGGACAGAGGAGCTGGTCCTCTGTTGCTTGGACTATGGCCCTGAAATTTTGGTTTAAGCTCCAGTGCTCTCAAGATTTGGGGTTGGTAAAGTTTTTCTTAGCGGATCTGTTCCAGAGCAAATGGTTTAGTTCCATGGAATCTCACCTACTTAAGATGGGGTTTTCCATGGATTACCTGCTGAGTAAGGACTTATTGGTGATTAGGACCGATGTATTACGACGTCATATGGATACGCAATTAGAAGTTGCCAAGGTGAGGTCTTCTCCGCATATGACCGCTTTTCTCCTTTGGATGCCGGAACCTGGAATTATGGCCCACTATTTGAAATCTTCAATCTCTCCGTACGGGAAGTACCTGTTGTTGTGTGCCTGTTTTAACGCCCTGCCTACAAATTTGTTAGAGGGTCAATATCATGGTACCCCCTTTTTAAATAGACTCTGTCCTTTTGATTACCAGGACATAGAAACCTCGGATCATATTATTTGATCTCCTTCTTAATTCTTTTATCTCTAGATATTCGAGGTGGTCAGATGCTAGTAAACTAGAATTGGCTTTGAATGACATGGACATAGATATATCTAGGAGTGTTGCCAATTTTTTAATCCATGCCTTTAAACTGCGCCAGCAATTCCTTCAATCTAAGTATTCCTTGAGCAATAGCCCGATGAGTCATGGCACCTGAAAGGATTTGAAGATGGGAAGTTTGAATTTCATTATTCAGGATAGTATAGTTTTATGGTTTACATTTACGGACCTGTCAAATTGGTGGGTCTCTTGTACTTCATTGTATTTTAAAAAATAAATAAATATTATTTTTGTTAAGGCTTGTAATATGAGATGAAGAACCTTGTTTGATAGGCCCAGGGGATAGAAGGATTGGAAGGTACAGCTAATCATTTTGTTTAGGAGTGATTGACTGTTTAGCAATTGTAATTGCTAGTGAGGGCCCCTGGGTGGGGGATAGGCGATTGGGTGGGATTACCCCCCTCCCCTACTCCTTTTCATAGATTGATGGATTATTCAGTACTCAGTACTTGTTTCAAGGTCATGGAACCGGATCCTGTGTATTTGTGTTTGTTTGTTTTGTTTTGTACATGTCTTTGGCCGCAATAAACTTGACTTGACTTGACAGTCTGCTCGGGTTTTAACTACCTTGAATAACTTTGTCCCTTTTCAAACAGGCCGGCGGTGCGGCGGGGGGATGGGTGGGTGGTGCGTGGGCGGCCTGTTACATGGACACTCACCCACCCACTTCCACCCATCTCCATGCATGGAGCATCAACCATTGGCTCCCGTTGCTCCATGCCTGGGCGATGGATGGAGGTGGGTGGAGTGCGGGAGCGTGCATGCACCCCCACCCATCCACCGTGGCGGTTGCATGGATACCCCCCCGCACACGTGGGTGAGGGTGGGTGTGTGTCCGTGCAAAAAGGGCCTTTGTGAAGCAGATTTTGGCTAAACATTAGGAAGTTCTTCCTAATGGTAAGAGCTGCTCAACAGTGGAGCAGACTGCCTCGGGAGGTGGGGGGAGGGGGTATCCTTCGCTGGAGGTTTTCAAACAGAGACTGGATGGTCATTTTGTCAGGGATGCTGTAGCTGTGGATTTCCTGCACTGAGTAGGGGGGTTTGACTAGATGACCTCTGGGAGCACTTCCAACTCTTAAGATTCTATGATCCTATCTGCAAATTTGATCTCCTTACTCTCTTCTTCAGATTGTTAATGAATATATTAAACAACACTGGTCCCAGTACAGATCCCTGGGGCACTCCAGTAGTTACTTTCCTCCACTGCGAAAACTGACCATTTAGTCTTATGTCTTTGCTTCCTAACTTAACAGTTGCTGATCTACAATAGGACATTGCCTCTTACCCCATGACTTTAATTTTCTCAAGAGTCTCTCATAAGGGATCTTATTAAATGTCTTATGAAAGTCCAGATACATTATATTGACCAGCTCACCCTTATCCACATGCTTATTTATACCCTCCAAAAATTCTAGAAGATTAGTGAGGCATGAGTTCCCTTTCCTAAATTCATGTCGACTCTTCCCCATTAAGCCATGTTTATCAATATGTTCGGTAATTCTATTCTTAACAACAGTTTCCACGAGTTTGCCTGTCACCAACATCAGACTCACTGGTTTCCAGGGTCCCCTCTGAAGTCCTTTTAAAATATTGGCATTAGACTTGCTTCCCTCCAATCCTCGGGTATTGTGGCAGATTTTAGAGAGAGGTTACAAATTACTAATAGTATGTCTGCAACTTAATATTTGAGTTCCTTCAGAACCCTGGGATGAATATCATCTGGTCCTGGTGATTTGTCACTATTTAGTATTATCAATCAGTTTTCTCTAGAACCACCTTCAGAGTCACACTTAATTTGTGACAGTTCTTCCAATTCTTCACCTACAAGACTCGGTCTTGGGTATCTATCTCCCCAACATCCTCAGCAGTGAAGACCGAAGCAAAGAATTCATTCAGCTTCTTTGCAATGTCATCATCCTCCCTGAATGCTACCTTTACCCCCTGGTCATCTAATGGCCCAACTGACTGTAGCAGGCTTCTTGCTTTTGATGTACTTAAAGTTTTTATTATTATTTTTTGTGTCTTTAGCGAGTTGCTATTCAGATTCTTTCTTGGCCCGTCTTATTAATGTTTTATGCCTAATTTGGCAATGCTTATGCTCTTTCCTGTTCTCTTCATTAGGACTAGTTTCCCATTTTTTAAAGGATGCCTTTTTGGCTCCAATAACCTCCTTCATCTCCCCATTTAGCCACACTGGCAGACGTTTAGTCTTCTTGCTACTTTTATTTGTGGAATACATTTGAACTCCGCTTCCTAGATGGTGTTTTTAAATAAACACCAGACCTATTGCATACATTTAACCCCCACAACTGCTCCTTTTAGTTTCCCTCTAACTAGTTTCCTCATTTTTGCATAGTTCCCCATTTAAAAGTTAAAAGTTACTGCGGTATTTTTTTTTGTTAATCTCTCTCCTATAGCTATTTCAAATTTGATTATATTATGATCACTATTATGAAGTGGCTCTACCACCATTACCCCTTGCAACAGGTCCTGTGCTCCACTAGGACTAGATCCAAAGTAACTTCTCCTCTCGTAGATCCCAGGACATGCTGCTCCAAGAAGCAGTCATTTACGGCTTCTAGAAACTTTACCTCCGCATCACACCCTGAGGAGACATTCACACAGTCAATATTAGGGTAATTGAAATGGCCCATTATTACTGTGTTTCCAACTTGAGTAGCCTATCTAATCTCTGTTAGACTGTTACCGTCCTGATCAGGCGGTTGACAGTATAATCCAACTGTTACAAATTTCTCCATTGCACATGGAATTTCTATTCAAAGAGATTCTGGAGTACATTTCACTTCATGGAAAATTTTAAGCCTGCTTGAGTCAATGTTGTCTCTTAGATATAGCACCACCCGACCACCAGCTCGATTTAGTGTTGTTTTGATAGATTTTGTACCCCCAGTATTACAGTGCCTCATTGGTTATCCATACTCCACCAGGCCTTTGAGATTCCTATTATATCTATATCTTCATTTAGTGCCAAACACTCTAATTCTCCCATCTTACGTTTTAGACTTTTAGCATTTGTATATAGACACTTAAACATATTAGTTTTATTCTGATTCTGGGGATTGTCATTGCATATTTTGTTTAATTTGGAAGTATTTAGGATTGTCTGTTCCATACTAATGTCTGCCTATTCTCTCTCTCTGATTGTTTCCTGTCTTCTTTACTGTAATGCACTTTATCACTACTAATGATGGAATCCCTTTGGGTTGTCTCCATCTGAACCATGTGCTCTACAGCAACTGTCAGCTTTCTCCCAGATCTTAGTTTAAAAACCTCTTCTACCACCTTTTTGATTTTTAGTACCAGCAGTCTGGTTCCATTTTGGTTAAGATGGAGCCCATTCTTCTGGTATAGACTTCTTCTTCCACAAAAGGTTCAGATGCCAGTCAGGAATTCCTGACTGCCCAGTCTAGTCAGTCTGTACCGGGTCGGGTCTTTGTTCAGTTTTGTTATTAACATTAATCAGATTTGGTTTCTGTTGCTAATAGTGAGGAATTTGAATACTGGTAGTATTTTCATTTCTGTTACCAGAAGTAATCTGTTAGTAATCCAATGCCTGTACTAATACTGTCTTTGTTACACAACCCTGCTTACTTCCTCTCCTCCGTCCCACCCTCTTATTGCTTCCAGTCTCCACCTTGCCACCCCATCATTTTGGAAATTCCCCCTTGGTCAGTGGAGCTAGGTACTTGCCAGATGAGGTCCTTTTTGTGTCTCTTCCCCCACCCCCTCCCAACACCTTCTGCGCCTCCCCTCCCTCCAGTTTGAGAACCTGGGCTCCATGCTTGGTCAAAACAAACCTGAGTTACCCAGTTTGAGTGAGTGCATTGAACATTAGTGCTTACAGAACACCAAAATCTTATAACCACTCCTGTTTATATTTATACAAGGTTTATCCTTTCCAGAGAAAGTGAATTTGCTTTGTATGAGCAGGAAAGCCATAGGTACTGTACTGAGTGGATGTATGCTTGTGTATTATTTTATTCATTCATTCATTCACATTTTTATACCGCCCCCTCCTGTTTACGCATCTCGGGGTGGCTAAAAGCATAATAAAAACACACAAAATATATAACATTAAAATAACCCAGACAGAAACACCCCAACCCTCCCACCTGTCTCCCTCCTCAAAGGCCCGACAGAACAGCCAGGCCTTACACTGTCTACGGAAAGAGGGGAGATCTAAGACCAGGCAAATAATTATTGCTTATTAATGAGTATATAGTGCCAGCAATGTACCTTGCACTCAAAAATAATTAATTGGAGACAGGTCCTTAGCCTGAAGGGCTTAGGAATCTAGGACAGAGAAGGAAGGGGAGACACAGAAGAAGGGAACATAGGAAGAGACAGAAATACATTCACGAAGTTGAGAAGTTGCAGGTGCACATGCTTAGCTTCATTACAGAGGACAAGGAGACCCCGAAAGAAATTCTACTAGATGGATCATCGGTGAGCATTTGGTTGCCTTAACAGAAGTATTGTCTGGAAGACTAGGGAAGTGATTTTTCCTCTATGCAGCCCTGGCTGAGGCCTCATTTAAGGCCATGTTTCTACAAACAGATAAATCACAGTATTAAGGCTTAAATCACTTTTACTCCTGAATCATTCACACATCGGAAGCTCTAAACTGAAAAATGAAGTGTATATACTCTCCTTTGCTTTTCACTTTGAAGTAACTGTAGTGTGAACATGTTCCTTTGAAGTAGAAAGGATAATATTCTTTGTCATGACCATTAAGGAGAGAGTGAGAAATATCTACTGTTTGCAGTCACAGTGTGAATGGTACTGAAATGGAATAGTTAAATTAAATCAAATTCAAATTCAATCAGTTGTTTAATTTAATTAAAGTAGTTACTTCTGTTTCTCATCGTTCGTTAGAAGGCATCACTATTCATTCCCTATCCCAAACCTGTTTGATGGAAGAAGTTTGGGAAGTATTAAATTTCAAGGAAGATCAAGCAATAGCAGATGGTCTTTATGGACTAGAAGGTCTATTGTTTTACTGATACTACTTTTATGCTTTTTAATCTCTAAGAATAGGAACCCAGTCAACATATTTTTTTAGATAAAGGAAATGACAGGACTGGGCAACCATCATCACATTTATTTATTTATTTAATTAATAATTTCTACCCTGCCCCTTCCAGCCTCACGGCAGCTCAGGGCAGCTTACATAAGTTAAATATTGTCAGGATTCAGCTTCAATCAGCTTCCCTTCTTGCAGTTCCCGACAGCAGCCAAGCATTGGGTAAGCACTAAAAGACTGGACCTGGGTTGGATGAAAAAGAGAGGTAGAGCTGAGCGTCATCAGCATATTGATGACACCTCACCCCAAACCTCAGGATGACTCCACCCAGTGGCTTCAGATACCCATTGAACAAAGATGGGAGATAGGATAGAACCCTGCGCGACACCACAGGGAAAGTTCCGAGGGGATGACAGCCTATCGTCCGTCACCACCCACTGGAACCTCCCTGACAGGAAAGAATGGAACCACCTGAGTGGTCCCGCACATCCCTGCCAGGTTCCACAGTCGTGTCAACACCCCATGATCAACTGTATCAAAGGCCGCTGAAAGGTCTAACAGAATCAACAAGGTAGAATTCCCTTGTCCATCTCAAGGTGCAAATCATCGACCAAAACTACAGATGCAGTCTCCGTGCCATACTCGGTACGAAAAACTGATGGAAACGGATCCAGGAATCCAATAGCATTGAGATGAGCCTTGAGCTGGTCAGGCAACCACCCGTTCAATAAGCTTCCCTAAAAAGGGAAGGTTAGAGAGAGGCCGATAGCTGGCCAGGGAGTCAGTGTCCAAAGATGGTTTCTTAAGTAGGGACTGGCCTACTCTGATATCCTCCTTTCCCGTAGGGAGATGTTGAACACCCCAGCCAACAATGCACCCAATGTCTCCCAGCTGGCTTTTACTAGTCAGGATGGGCAAGGATCCAATTCACAACTGGTTGCCCTCATCACTCCAAGCACCTCCCTTGCTTCAGTGGGTGATGCCAATTGAATCCAATCCAAATAGGACAAGACTGAGCTTCCATACCAACTCTGCAGTTGAAATGGCAGTGCCCAAGTTGTGGTGAATATGAGCTATCTTGTCTGCAAAGTAATCAATAAAGATGTCACAGTGGGCATTAGATGACTCCATTTCCTGGCGGACACAGGCCGGGTTAACCAGGTCACTCACTACCTGAAACAGCTCCGCTGGACAAGACTTTGCAGATGCAATGATAGCGTAGAAGAAAGGGTTTTTCGCTTCAATCGCAGTGATGGCATAGTCCATCAAAAACAATCTATGCTGCGATCGGTCGGCTTAAGTACAGGTTGAGCGCCCCCTGTGCTCTGCTTGCCCTCCCGCTTCAACTGCCCGGGAGACCTGTGCTGACCAAGTGGTGGGATCGGATGCCTGGGTGCCACCGTGTCAATGGCCATGGTTAAGATGTCATTCAACAAGGCAAACAGGTCATTGACAGAACAGCCATCAAGGTCAATGGGTACATGCCCCAGAGAGTTCTGGAAACCAAGCGGATCCATCAATCTCCTGGGGTGGACCAACCTAACCCACCACGCCGATGAGGGCATAAAAGGGCCAGGATCTGGGTTTTCAGAAGGTAATGATCTGACCACAACAACTGTGTTTAACACCACCCCCAGTAATCGGACTCCCTGTTTCCAGGTTTGTGCAAAAAATAAAATTCAATGTGTCCCCCACCTCATGCATTGGGCCTGATATTATATGGGATAGGCCCGTGGTTGTCATGGCGGCCATGAAGTCCTACTCTGCCCCTAAAAGGCTGGACTTGGCCTGTATGTTGAAACCACCCATTTTAAACACCATGATTACAATCTTAGAAACACACAGTATACATACATTTTGAGGATTAGAGCGTTTGTAATCCAGCTGATCAGAGCAGACCTAAGCAACTGCTGGTCATGCAGAGAACCTTGATAGCAGCTGTGATCTCATCCCCTAGTGGGTGGTTATAACTAGCAAATTTGAGCTGAACTGAAGAGTGGCAGAAATTCTTCCACAGGACTGTGAAGAATGTAATTTTTTCCCCTTAATTGTAGATTTTACTACCCTCTTATGTATGCCTCACTTAGTTTCCATGCGCAATTTTTCTTTTTTCTTTTTTGAGGCTTTTATTTTTCTCTCCCTAATGTCTTCCTACATGTAATTCCCTATTTTGGACTTGCTAAAATTAAGCCACCATTTGATTTTTCCTAAACCAAGCTTTTCCGAAAGTATTTCTCTGGAGGACTTAAGCACCAATATTATTTTATAAAGTGGAGTAAAAATGCTTGAAATCATACAGTCAACATGATATATAATTGGCTCCTCTAAAAATGTACTTGAAAATCCCACTAAGAGTTTAAAAAAAGAAAGAAAAAGAAACCCCAAAAGCTATGCCAAAATGAAGAGAGAAGAGTGCTTTTAGGAAAAATACAAGACAGTCAATGAGATGTGAGATTTGGCACATAAAGAGAGGACAGTAAATATTTTAGATTACTTTCCTATTCTGATAGTATCCAAATACATTTCTCATATGTAAAACATTAAACTTGCAGTCTGATTTTGTCCAGTTAATAAAGTGTCTTGCTATGTTAAATTAAACTGTCAGTTAAGGCTCTTAAATCAATCATCCCCCAGCTAGATTTCTGTAGAAGGGTTCAATAATCAGCTATTCTGAAATTACAAATTATTTCAGTTCAGAGCACAAAGCTGTGTACTACATAGGACTTAGCAATCCTTTTAGTATTAAGTATCTCGTCCTGGTATCATGATAGTAAAAAATCACATATAAAAGATATTGGAAATGCAGTAGAATCAGCCCTGCAAATTATTTTGGAACAGGGACTGTATCCGTATATTCAGTTACCACAATAAGCACTCAATTTTGGGGCCTTTATGCTCTACTGTAATATGTGTTTTAAGGGGTTTTCCCTCCTTCCCCAGTACCTAAATCTGAAGATGGGGAGCTATTTGGGATAGAGGATGGCGCTTATGTAAAGTGGGATGGAGTTTTCTTTTGATGAGTTGGAGCCAACTGTTGGCAGCTTCAGGGAAGGCAAGCAGATTTTTAACAATGGAGTCTCCGTCACCTCATTGTTTAGAAATGCCAGGTGTTGCTATGTTGAAATTGTGTGTGTCCAAACCGCACCTCTAATGTCTTATAATGACTCAGCACTTTAAAGGAAACTGCTACATTAAAAATAAAGATTTGAACTTTCTACTGTCTTATTTTGGACTATCTTCAAAATATCTTTGAAGTCATGAGTATTCTATTGCCATTCAATGAAAAACAAATCTGAAGATAGTCATAGGGAACTGCAAAAGTAGGTTCACAGGATTTACTATGGCAGAAGTCCATATTTAGGAGCAACACAATTCCCATAGCTAATAAACAAAGTAAATAGTTGCGACTCTTCATTAATACAGTATCAGTATTCCAGGTAGTAATACTTAATGCAGGAGTTCACAATCTTTTCTGCTTTCCCAGTCTGGACTATTCTAGCATTCACTTTTCCTTATCGGAACACCCCCTTCCTGCTTAGGTTTCCCCTCTCATGTGCTGCCTCTCCAACCCCATCTAGCAATATGTGGACACAACCCCTAACACCTGTTTGACTTTATCGGAGTTGTGACCCAAAGGCTCAGGAATTATTTAATGGCATCATAAAAAAACGTTAGCTCCTATGGCCACAAGGAGTCTAGCTCCTTAACTGTAGCCCCTTAAATGAATAGGGTAGCTCATACTTCATAGACATAGACCACAATCCTCAAAGTGCTTAGTTTGGAATTGTCCTATTGACTTTTCTGGGATTACTCAGGAGTATGTGGTTTTATGACTGCAACCCTATTGTTTTCAGATGTCTGCAGATTTTGGCAGGCATCTTTGTATTGGTTTACACTTATTTCATGTTTTTGAGGTTCTCTCCATAACCACAATGGCTAAAGGCATACTTTTATTTTAAAATGAAAGGGCAAGAAATTGAGAAAATGGATGGTGGTTGTAAAGCCTGTCTGGGCCCCTCTGAGTGAGAACCACTGGAACTTAATTTAGATATTGTGTAAAATACTTTTCAAAAGTTTTGAAACCTGTTTTACTGTCGTCCAGGTAAACGAAATTTTGGCCGTCCAACTATGCAATTGTTGCAACCCCCAGTTTTCTGGGGCTTCAGTATCGACCTGTCTTATGAATTTGAATTTAGTCTAGTCTGTTGAATTTACCGGGGAATCTTCCCTGTCCCATTTCTCTTTCAAAACTGCATTGCTTAACTAAAATCAGAAGTTTACAGCAGTTCCTTTTTTCAAAATGTTTCACTAGCAAAAGGTGATACCACTTTAAGGTGATATGACTAGAAGGGTTCAAGGTGAGACCACTTTAAGGGGATGGACATACACGTGCTTTACTTTCTTTCAATTTCCGGTCCTAGAGCAGGCAGTTTACATGCACTGTCTTGATTTCCTCTCTTCTAATTCCTCCCTTTCTCTTCAATCAGGCTTCTGCCCTCTCCACTTGACTGAGACCGCCCTCGCCAAAATCACTGATGACCTTCTCTTAGCTATGTTTAAGGGCCTCTGTTTCATTCTTGTCCTCCTTTATCTCTGCCACCTCCTGGATTCGCTACAGTCCCTTGGTTTCCGGGACTCTGTTCTCGACTGGTTCTTTTCATATCTCTTGAACCGCTCCTTCAACGTTTCTCTTGCTGATACCTCCTCTATTCACTCCTGCTCTCTGTGTGAGTTCTCCAAGGCTCTGTCTTGGGCCCTCTTCTTCCTTTACATTCTTCCTTTCTCTGGGTAAACTCACTGAATCTTATGGCTTCCAGTACCACCTGTATGCTGATGACACACAACTCTCTCTCTCTCCCCTTCTGTGCTCTCCTCCTCCAATCCAGTATTATATCACTGACTGACTGTCTGACATCTCTGCTTGGATGTCTCACTGCCAACTCAAGCTTAATATGGCCAAGACTGAACTCCTCATCTTCAACTGAAAACATTCCCCTCCTGCTTCACCATCCATCCTGTCCTTCAGGCACATATCCTGGGATTAATTTTTAACTTCTCCCTCTCCTTTATGCCTCGGATCTAGGCTGTTCAAATCCTTCCACTTTGCCCTGTATAATATTGCTAAAATCCGACCCTCCCTTATTGTTGCCACCACAAAAACCCTAGTCCATGCTGTACTCATCTCTCACCTTGACTACTGTAACTTCCTACTTACTGATTTTGCCCCCTTCATTTCTGTTCAACGCTCTGCTGCCAAAGTCATCTACCTCGCCCGTCGCATTATTATTATTTTTATTTTATTTTATTATTATTATTTTATTATAAGCATTTATATATAGCGCCAGAAATGTACCTGGGGCTTTACAGAGAATAAAATAGACACGATCTCTGCTCAAGAGCTTACAATCTAAAGACAGAGGGAGGGGAGACAAGGAAGGGGGAACAGAGGGAGAGACAAGTTGACTACGTTCAGCCCTTCCTCTCCGCCCTATACTGGCTCCCTCTGCAGGAACGCATTCAGCACAAGCACCTGGTCTTCACCTTCAAGGCTCTTCATGGCCTTGCTCCCCCATCTCACTCCACTCTTGTATCCCACCGCATTCCTGCCTGGGAACTTCGCTCCTCCTCTACCCACACGCTCGCCTGCTTGCGACTCCCTTGCTCCTCTAAACGTCTGCACCCCTTCTCTCTTGCTACCCCCAGGCCTGGAACGCCCTCCCTAGATACATTCATTCTGCTTCCTCGCTCCCAACTTCCAGATCCCTCCTGAAAACCTACCTCTTCCATCAGGCTTTGCTTGGCTCATCATGAGTGAAATTGCATCCTCCTCCCTCCATCAGAATCTCTTCCCTGTAACTAAGTTAAGCACGTACACCTGCATCTTCTCAAACTCAGGAGTGTATCCTTGTCTCTTTTTGATGTTCACCTCTCCCTTGTCTCCCCCTTCGTTGTCTCTTAGATTGTAAGCCCTTTGGGGGTAGGGACCTGTCTATAGCTGACTGTACAGTGGTAGGTGATGACTGGTGCTATATAAATAATAATAATAATAATAATACTGCAGAGACACGTAGGAGTCACTCTTTAATCTTCTGACTTGAGTTTATAATCTTTGGGTTCTTTTCAGTGGCTAAAGTGTTGTAGTGTGGTTTGTAGGAACACTCCTGCCCATCAGCGGGTGGCATCGGTGCAGGGGCTGGCTGGGAATCGTATAGACTGGGGCGGCGCAAGGACACCTTACTACGTGTCTACCTGCCCCTCCTCGCTGACCACCTGAGACATTTGGCTTACGGTCAGGTGATGATCTCCGTGGGGGTAGACCCCTGGGCTGACTTATATAGCCTGGACCCACCTAGGCAGCCCTCTTTATTTGGCTGCCCAGGACAAGCAGAAAATTCCCAGTTCAGGTGAGTAGGACGATGGTCCAGGGGAGTGGTCACAGGGCCACAAATGGGCATTTTCTCCTGGGATTTCTTCCTGAGAATTTCTGTACCTCCTCCCGGGAGGGTGTTTCCACATGGACATTTCCCCTGGTATCTCTCTTGATCCCTTGGATTTTCCTGAGGGATCTCCCTCTGCCCCTCCTCCCAAGGCTGTTTTTGCACTCTGCCTCTCTTCTGGTTTGGGGCTTCCCAGGGACCTAGGGCAGTCTTGCTCTGCGTCTCTTCTGCTCGGGCACTTGTGGGGAAGAATTTCCAGGCCCTGGGAGGGATTCGGGCAGGGTGGAGGGCTGGACTGGCAATGTGGTCTCTCCGGTGCCGTCTCTAGAATCTTGGCAGCTGTACTGTGTGGTGGCTGGGGCGCTGCTTGATGGGATCCTGGCTTGTGCACGCTGCTATTGTAATGCGTTTGTGCCTTCTCTGTCTTTGGAGTTCCCGGTGACCGTGCTGTGCAGCGGCTGGGGTGCTGCTCGTTGGGCCCCTTGCACATACGCACCGCCAATGTTATGCGGTTGTGCCTGTGCCATTCCGTGTCTTGATCCGGGCGGTGCTATTATGAGAGGGGTGAGCGCGCACACACGATAGGACTTGTGGAGAGCGTGGCGCCATGTTGGCTGAGGGTGTACCAGAGTTTACAGGTGGTGCCATTTTTAAATTGGGCGCGCAGGTGACACAGGGATTTTACCTTGGCGGCATCATGATTAAAGTGGGCGCACATGCGCCAAAGAGATGTTTCTAAGTCGACGCCATGTTTAAGTTGGCACATGAACTTTAGAGTGGCGTGGCTGAGATCACCATATTGAATGAGGGCACATATGCCCTCTAGCGCAGGATGGTTCCACCACCACCATTTTCAGCAAGGCACAACATAAGAGCTTAGTAATAATAAAGAGGCACCAAAGGTTGCAGATTATTACAAGGGTTTACCTACAATCAATTATTTGCAGTGATGTTTGTTATAATGTTGGTAATTACAAGGTTTTATTTACAATTATTTAATTATTTAAACATGAGAACAATCCAATGGTCGACGTATGGCGACCCCCATGCATGGCGCATGCATAATTTTACAATTGTTTTATTTACAAATGTTTATTTACATAAAGTATAGCAAAAATGAATTTATTTGTAAATAAACATTTGTACATAAAATTATATAAACATTTGTAAATAAAACACTTGTAAATATATATATATATATAATTTTACAATTGTTTTATTTACAAAAGTTTTTATTTACAGATGTGTGTATATATATGTGTGTGCGTGTATGTATAATAGTTTACACAATGTATAGCAAAAATTAATTACAATTGGGCGTTGCGGTTATTTACAATTAATTTGGAATTGCAGTTAATTAATTTAAATTTAACGTATTTAATTTCATTTAATTTTTAGCCCATTTTAGTGCCAGGTTAAGATTTGTGTAGTTTTAGTGCTAGCAAATATCAGGGCTTCTGGTGCCTGTCTTTAAATCAGTTTTTGTTGTTGGGTGGAATAGGAATGATTTCTGCCCTTGTTGTTGAGTGAGTTTGTGTACTACTTGTTCAAGGGGTTTCTGTTTGGGAGAGTGGGTGCTGTTTAAATTTTTATGTAACTTTAGGGGCATTGACAATTAAATACGACTCCTCCTAGCTGTTTCTGGACAATTGTTTCAATTCCAGTCCTTAGTACGTGCACACACTAGATGCCCTGAATACCTGCCATGTTTCTGGAGGTGGGACTTTCACTTAGGGAGTGGGGCTTGTGTCCAGGATTTCAGGAGCCCTTTTTACATGGACTGCCACTGGGGGGGGGGGGCAGAGATGTCGGTGTGCGTGCCCCTGCAGGGGGTGGATGCAGACGGGCACACACCCCTTCTTCACCTATTCCTACGCACGGAGTAACCTGTGTTTTGCCAGTTGCTCTGGGGGAGGGTGGGGATACGTGGGTTGCAGGAGCATGCACCCACGCACCTCCATATTTACACAAGATGCTCCCCCACGTGAACCATGGGTGTCCATGCATGGGAGCGTCTCGTGTAAAAAGGGCCAGGTTCATTCCCAGCCTAATCTGCTGCTTTCTCATCCCTTCAGATTACAGGCATTGAAGCAACCACTCCTGCAGGCTTCAGATGCCATTCTTGATGTCCAGCCATTTCTTCTGCCACAGAACATGGTGCCTGCAATGCATGCTTGCCCTCCTTCCGTTCCTTGCTTTTTTGTCTTAGTATTTTGACTTGTGGAAAGAAAATGAGGATCATTGGTTCCGTTGTCCCTTATAACAGTGGTTATCAAACTGATGACAAGGCCCTCTTAACCTCCTTGGGTTAAGGAGGGTGTGGGAGAGAGAAAGTTAAAGATTTTTATTTATTCATTATTTATTTATTTATTTATTTTAAAATTGCTACACATGTCTGTCTTCTGGATTCTATGCTACCATCCGGTTTTTTAATTGATATGTGTACATTTGTGTGGCAGCAGCATGCTGGAGAACTCTAGGCAGCAGGAAGATATGCACTAAAATGGAGAACCATTGCCTTATGTTGCCCTCAGAGTGAACAATTGGAACGGTAAACACTAACAGGTATTTGCTTGGCCCCAATATTCCTCCTTATTCAGGTGGTTCCAGGCCAATGAATGCGAGTCCTAAAACTGCATCTACAAAAGCAAGGAATACCAGTTGCAGGATAGTAATCTTCCTTTAGGGAGCATCATTGTTTTTGGTTTTGTTTTGGTTGGTTAACTTTCTTTCTTTAAAGAAAACTGGAATGTAGACAAGGAGATGATTGTATCATCAAAAAGTCTTCCGTTTTCAAGAGTTAAGGCTCTTGCAAATTCAGTCATGCTGTAAAAAGCATAGACATTCTGACTTAAGGCTAACGTCTTAGCTAGTGTGTCATGTAACCAGTAACGACGTTGTTCAGTCTCACACGTTCTGATCAATTCCAAATTAGGCTCCATGCACCCACACTTTGTATTGGTCATTCGGTCCCAATTCTTTCAGCCTGGTTTTTTTAATTTTTATTTTTTAAGAAAACTGGAATGTAGACAAGATGATTACAAGAGAGAGATCTACAAGAATTTCCCCACCGCATGTCTCCCCTCCCCCCAGTTTTAGGAAGAACCTTGATACCTTCTTTCGAAGTTTTGAAACTCTTCCATCACCAGAGCAGGTTTGTTCAGTATTCAAGTGTTTCCTGTGTTGTTTCCTCAAGACTTTCATTCCGCAACCTGTGTAGCAGTATTATTTTTAGCTGTTATGCAGCAGCTGCGCTCTACCAGTAGTCAGCATTTCAGCGTAGCTCTGTGGCACATGGAGAGCTGTGCCTTAGAAACCGGTAACAAAAGTTACTGACTAAAATGTTACAATTCAGACACTAATCCAGATAGCTCACTTGACAGAATAAAGCTAATCCATTCCTTGTTAGAAATGCTGCCTACAGCCTCTGAAGGATGTAACAAATACCCCATGCCTAAACTCCACAGGGTTCCCCACTGCCTGAAAATACATAACGACGGGTGTTTCACAGGGAGGTTCTGAAGCAGGAGGAGCAAGGTTCCCCCCCCCTTTTTTGAGAAGGCAGATGTAATCATTTCAGGAGAATTATAATATTTTGAAAGCATCTCAATTTTTCTAAATTCTGGAATAGTGTCAAATGTAATGGAAAGACAGAATCAGGTTCAGGTTTGGTGGCAGTAAGTGCAGGAAGGAAGGAATCTGGACCTACAGCAACAAATCTATTAACTGAATGAATTCCACTGGAGTGGCAGACAAACTTTAGGGCGCAAACCTGTACTGGCAATAGAATGGACGACGTAACCATTCCCATCTACAATTTTTGCTGGCCTAATCTCTCAATTCTGATAGGGTCTGGTTTTTTTTTTTTTTTTTAAAACACTGCATAACATAGTCAGATGCATAATTTGTCAGATTTTGTTTCCCTTAAAAATGTTTGTGATTAAATTGGTAGGACAGTCAGCATTTGTGATTGCTTTGTTTGCACTTATGCATATAGTGGTTTTTGGTTTTTTTTAGTATGTCTTACTAAAGCCAAGTAAAAAAAGAGGTTTGTGTTGTTTTAAGTGCTATTGTTTTAAAGAAAAACTGGGATACTGTTTCAAGTGCATCTTTAATTTTTTTACTTTGAATTGTATATATTGGGAATATTTGGGGCCCCAGGGTCCAGGCATGCCATGGTCACCCTGCCCCCACCCCAGGGGCACTCAGCAAGGAATACCAGTTACAGGAATACCCCCTTCCCCCGTTCCCTCCGGGAGCCCCCCCGGCCCCCCCCCAGTACTTTCCTGGCATCTCAAGTCTAGCGGGGCTTCCTCCTGTATGCGGGGCTACTGCTGGGCAGCTTCCGGTGGCTGCTACTGCTCTGATCCTCGCTGTCCCCCATACCGAGGAGCCGACAGGATGTGGATGTGTGGCAGGGGCTGTGCAGTGTCTCCGGGAAGAGTACAAGTCCCAGACAGACCTGCTGCTACTGACTCCTTCTGGGCTGCCTGCCTTCAGTGGCAGCCACCTGGTCCCCTTCCCCTGGGCTGGGAGGGGGCAGTGGCAGTTACTCAGGCTGAAGCCTATGGCATTTGCAGGCCCAAGAGTGGAGCAGAGGCTGCTGCAGCTGACCTGAGTTCCTCCCCCCTCAGCATCACCCTCTTGTGTGGGGAGAAGGAGACTGGGGTGGGTGGGGGCAGCTTCCTTGTCCCCAGTGGGTTTGGGCAGGGGTAGGCTGTGCTACCCTGGGGACCTGCCTGCTTCAGTGCTTGGGGAGGACACTGGCCATGGTGATTCTGGGACTTTTGCATCAATTTTCAGCAACTGGCCAGGATTCCGGGACAGCCTATGAAATCCTGGGCTGTCAAGGTCAAACCAGTACGTATGGTTACCCTACTTTTCAGGACTATAGTCTTGATTTTGTTTGCAATAAGAATGTTTCTCGTGTCCCTATAACAGAGCTGCCCATATTCTTGACCGCTGTGGTACAGATTGCCTCACATACAGGAATTTGCTGGTGGGCTGGATTGCACAAAAATCTCTTCTTGTGTGATTAGTGAACATTATAATGCAGGGGTAGTCAAACCCTGTTCAAACTTAACACAAACTATTCAAGTTAAACATGCGAGTTTAGAGGTGTTACTGCATGACATCACCCTGGGAATTTGTATTTGGATTTTATTTGGATTTTAAGGTCATGGGACTGGATGAAATCTTACCACGAGCTAGATTTGACCTGCAGGTCCCAGCTGGATAGCCCTGCCCTAAAGGCTTGGAAATGTTCTAATTCTATAAAGAAAGAAAGCATCCAAGCTCATCTGAAAAGGTGGAAACTCAGCCTGGGAGTCCTGGCACCCCCCCTCAACCCCTCCCCAGTCTCCCCCCACCCCCGAAGCATCGCTTCCCCAAGGCATTGTCCGGATCATGCTCACTGGGGGCTGAGGTGTATGTGACTCAGAGTCCCTCCTCTCTCCTGCCTCTGGCTCGCTTAAGGAAGCAGGAAGGAGGAGGAGGTGGCATCCCCTGCTTCCCCACGCAGGTCCTGTTTGCTACGCAGGGAGGCTTTTCTAACCAGCCCTCCCAAGTTGGCTCCTGGCCATGTGGCAGTGCTGATTAGCTGATAGACGCTGGCACGCAGAAAATGTCTTTACTTATAACTAAATCAAGGATGTGCACCTACAACTTTACAACTTCATGAGCTGTGTCCCTGTCCTTCCCTTTACCTTTCTGCCCTGTGTCCATTCTAAATTATAATCCCCTTGGGGCAGGGACTCTTCTCTAATCATGACTGTTCAACACCAGTCTCGTTGCTGGGACTATATAAATAACAATAAAACATAATGGCTATGCCCATTTTTTGCAACATAAATGCTGATTGATGGCTCCCATTTTGGAAAACCCTAAGCAGGTATAGCAGAACGGAGCCTTGGGATTTTGGCAGCAGTGGTGGTGGAACCACCAAACTTGAGGTGAAAAATCTCTTTCTCTGAGCAAGTCCCGGAAAAGACACATACACCCCCCCCCCCCCATCTTCCCCTCTCATTATATGTCTGATGGGAAGGCAGGTAGGGCAAGTGACCTTGACTCTTTTGTTCATGAATATAGTTTGGATTATTAATCTACTCTGCCATAGATCCAAATGTAGCTAATTGGTATAGCCCTTATTACCACATGGGAGTTGTTATGAAGTACCATTATGAGTACTTTTTTCAGTACTTACTGGCTAATAAGACTTAGGGTCTTTGGTGAATAATAGGAGTTTGGCACTCCCCAGGTCCATAACCTTTCCAATGAAAGCAACAACATAAAATATAAGAGTGATTTTATAATTGCAGTAAAAACAATGTGGTCTTTTACATTTCAATAGATCACTTTTTAAAGCAAACATTCTTTGAACACTAGCCAACCAACTGACCTACCTTAGTTATTAAAATCTTTTCCTTTGGAGTAGGATCCAAATTTATGTAATAGTCTCCGAATGCACTGTGCTTTGTTGTTGTTTATTCTACTCACATAATTTATTACAATTGCCTGATTAAAAAATAGTTTTATTATAAAAAGCTTTAATTGAGCCCAAGTCAGGATTGCTGATAGTGATTGTTTAACCTACGGCTCAATAGCTTGTATATAGTAGACCTGACCGGTTCTAAAGTTAATAAAGGACTGGTCTTTATTTCCTGACTCCAGTCGCATGGCATAGGACAGGGTGAACAGTGTGTGATTGTGACTATAGCCAGGGCTGGCCTTACAGATTGCGGGGCCCTGGGCGAAGACAAAATGCGGGGCCCCACCGGCCCCACCCACTCCCCACCGGCCCCGCCCACTCCCCACAGACACATGCAGAGAATTCCCCCCATGCCATGTTAATCCATCAGTGCAATGAAATCAATATGCAACAAAGAACATTTAAATCTGTGTTTTGTCCCCAGTGAGAAAGAGAGCATAGGACGCAGATTTTGGTTAAAAAGACAACTCTTTATTTAAAACACAAGCAACAGCAAGTCCAACAGCAGATCTAAAAACAATACTAAATTCCCAAACTTAGAACCAATGAGTAGAAACCAAACATGCCTAAGATTCACATGCTACTACCCACGTAAGATACCATGTAACCTGCTCTAGCCCCCCAAGTGTGCCCTTAAAGGGCACACAGACAAGAGTTCTCATTCAGTGGCTACTCAAAGTTCCCTGTAGATGCGCAGCACAGCTTACCTAAACCTTACTTTAGCCATCTCTTTCGAAGGCAGGCTCCCCAGTGGCACCTTCAGCTCCCCCCTCGAGCTGCGCTGCAATCTCCTACCTGCTGCTGTTGCTTTGCCCGCCAGGTACTGCTGCTGCTGGTGCCTCAAGCTCTCTCTCTCTCTCTTTCTCCAGGAAAGGGGGTCCTATGGAATCGATATGGATATTGTAACACAATATAGGCGCCTCCCCAGCCCCCACCGCAAGGCCCCAACGAGGCCAGGCCTCTGCACCGCGAGGCCCTCCCAGGCCCACCACCAGGCCCACCACCAGGCCCCCCGCACCCCCCGCTAGGTCTCCCCAGGAGGCTAGGCCCACCGCCTCACCAGCAGGCCCCGCCCCCCCGGCCTCATCTCGGGGCTAGGCCCCCTAGGTTCCCCGCCCCAACACCAGGCCCCATGCCCCCCCACTGCCGCTAGGCCTTACCTCAAGGCTGACTAGTCCAGGCCCTACGGCTACAC